>JARYHS010008075.1:35278782-35490616 GCA_031002005.1 Vandiemenella viatica | reverse complement strand
TGAGTTCTTCAGCTAAAGAAATTACAGTTGGAACTAACTACCCCTTCGTGACATCTTAAGGGGTATTTGGCTTTAGCAAAGATTGAGGCGACTGCCCTATGTGGTCCACGTAATAATAATAATATTTAATTAAATTGAGATGGAGCGCATGCCCCTGGCAATTTCCCTACACACCCATCTTCTCCCTTTCCTGCACCCACCTACAATTGCCCTCTGCAAATTTTAACTTTATATTCTTTCAATGTTTTTGGTAAATTATTCATCATTTCTCTTGTAACCTTATTCCAATCCATGAACCCTTACCCAAAAAAGAGAATCTTCATACACCCTTGTGCCTGAAATCGAGTGCCAGCTTGTGGTCATTGTCATCTTTTCCCTTCCTAGCATTACTTTTATTTCTTACATCAATATGTTTCCATGCCTCATCAGCAATATACAACTTGTATATTCCAATGACCCTCTTCATCCTCCTCCTCTTCCGATGAATCCCATTCCAGCTCCTTTATCACATCTGTCACTGATTGCATTCTGCAGTAATTTCCAGAAACAAATCTGGCAGCCCTTTTTTGCACCCTCTCCATCTCCTGTATTTGATACACAAAATGTGGATCCCATACTACACTACCATATTTAATCAATGGTCTGACCAAAGTTTTGTAATCCATTACTTTACTTCTCTCGTACATTCACTCATCAGTCTCTCCAACAAGTGCCAAATTTTGAACCTTTTCCTACCACCTGACCAATGTGTCCTGCCAATTTAAGCTTGTTATCAAATGTAATGCAAATATATACATTTCAAGTCTTCAACAAGCAATTCTTTTCCCCACCTTATAATCATAATCAACATTTAGTTTTTTTATTTGTGTATCTAATAAGCTGACTATTCTTTGCATTTATCTTCATCCCATGTTTACCAATCCAACTAGATATCCAGTCCAGATCACCCTGCAGCTGTTTACAGTCTTCTACTGTTTTGATCCCTTTATATAGCATTATATCATCTGTAAACAATCTAATTTCTAATAGTAACAATCAACACAATTATTCATTAGAATGAATGAACGTTGGTCCAAATACGCTACCGTGTGGCACTCCCATTTTTACTTCCACTCTATTTTGATCCTGTATTTCCTACCCTACTTTTCTACTTTCTACTTTAAATTCTCTCATCCACTGCAATAGTTTTTACCTTATTTACTACTATTTTATTGTCACTGGTTATTAATACGTGTGAAAAATTTCTAACAATTGGACTTCAAGAAATGGGTGAATATTTGAAAATTCCATTACATTCACCATTTTTTCTATTTTTACTGTCAAAGTAATGAGAATACGAGACATAGCTATGAAATGATTGTTTTTTTTCATCGGTTCTCAATACAAGTAGTAACTAAAATGGAGGATATCAAAGAGAAAAGATTCTTAACATGTTTTGGGAAAATCTGAATGTAATGAAGCAATGTGAGGAGAATTTTACTTGGAAATTATTTACTTTTACAACAGTTGAAGTTTCGCCGCAGAAGGAAAGAAAGCGTGAGATGGTCTTTCAGTGTAATAAATATTTTAAAAGTGACTAGTTTCATTTAAAAGGTAGAAGTACAACCAAATTTATGTGTTTCATGAACAAAAACGGTTTATTTAATGCACTTTTTGATACTATAGATTTAAACCTAGAGGAATATTTTTTTTGAGAAGAGATAATGTTTATTCCAGAATATTATTGGTGTAGGAGGGTAACTGACTGATGCATCTAGAAATTTACTTGGCTATATTAGAAAACTAAAGGGAAAGAGAGTATTCAGACAATCTTATATATATATATAATACAATGAGCAGGAAAAGCTTTAAGGCAATAAAACTAAGGAAGGATAGGGAAATATGATCCAACACTTACCACAGATGAAGGCGGCTGGGACGACAAAAAAAAAAAAAAACAAACAGAAGAGAAGCGCAATATTTCGGCACCAGCGGCGGCATCATGTGTGTACACATAGACGGCCCAGCCTTCATCACTCAGTTCTTCCTGGTCTCGAGTCCATTAACCTAATCCTTCACAGTGGACATGATTTCCTACGTTCCTTCCCCGGGATCAGTGGCGTAGCTAGGGGGGGGCGGTGGGGGCGGTCCGCCCCGGGTGTCGCCTGTTTGGGGTGACACCCGCATTTCGAAAATAGTAATCGAAATACGTGTTTAACAAAAATATATATATATTTGATAGACTTCTTTTATCCTTTGGTGTCGAAACACGTCTACCTTTAATGTTCTGCATATTTCTTTTAAGTTGATCTATCGCTTTTTCAAATACGATCCAGTACAGTAGAGTATAATATATTATTGGCTACACCGCACGCTTAAACAATAGAGCATCGCTCGGTTGCTCCAACAATCACAGGAACTCGTTGTGCTTGCCGTCCGTCACAGTTGTTTGGTTTGTTAGGAGCGGCGCGGGCGGTGGATATAATGTAAGTTTTCTTGCATTAAGAGAGGAAGTTTTAAAATTAGAGGATATATCTAAAAATGTTAAAATCATGGTAATTAGGCAGTTAAATTGTAATTCCTCGAAATTATTTCAAGAAAAATGTTAGATTTTTCCTTTGAAAATGAAAAAAAAAGCACCAAGGGTATGCTGGAATAAGCGTAGTCTAGGCTTCAAAATTGTTTTGCTTTTTAGAATTAATTAGCTTTCTAGCTAAGATGCACAAGTGACTTGAAGTATTTTCTAGTAATTTTTGAATTTATCATCTGACAGATTCGAATTGAGTACATTTCGTGTTATCCGATATACACTCTGCGTACCTTCCTTTTGTCGACAGTGCACCAATACTCTATATGAAATCATATCATGTTCGAATTTATGCAAATAAAATGATTCGGAAAACTGCATTAAACTAGCAATACGGTCAGGTTTCAAGTCAATCCGGACGAGTCCAAGTGTTATCGTCTGTCGGTAATCAGTTTTTGTAGGGCATGTGTTTAAAACAGTCGGAACCGCATATATTGCTAACGAAATCGTAACATTAGTAAGAGGACATCCAGAATTTTTTTTTTTTTTTTTTTTTGTTTTTTTTTTTTGCTGTCGTCAGTCTTTAGACTATTTGGATGCAATCCTCCATCCCTTCCTATCCTGTGCTAACCTTTTCGTTTCTACATACCCCTTACAACCCACGTCCTCATATATCTGCTTCATATATTCTAATCTCTGTCTACCTCTACAGTTCTTACCTTCGACTGTTCCCTCCACTAACAAATTAACCAATCCAGCATGTCTCAAAATATGACCTAAAAGCCTGTATCTTCTTCCTGTAAGCTTCTTCCATAAACTTCTTTTCTCACCCATCATTTCCAAAACTCGTTCATTTCTTACTTTGTCTGTCCACCTAATTTTTAGCATTCTTGTGTAGCACCACATTTCAAATGCTTCAAGCTTCTTTCCGGTATTCATAAAGTCCATGTTTCGCTACCGTAAAGTGCTGTGCTCCACACATAGAGTTTTAAAAACTTCTTTCTAATTCCTAGATCAATATTTGAAACTAAAAGGTTTCTCTTTTTCATGAAGACTCTTTTTTGCTAGTGCTATTCTGCATTTAACATCCTTCCTGCTTCGGCCATCGGTTGTAATTTTGCTTCCCAAGCAGTGGCGTAGCTAGGTCAACAAGGGCCCTGGTGCAAAAAATTTATTTTGGGCCCTCAGGCCAGACGGCGACCTTTTTTTGTGCTTCGTGTGCTGGTATAGGCCCCCTGAGCTGAGGATGGGGCTCCTTGAGTTGTCCTTGGGGGCCCCGTGAGCAGTGGTTGGGGGCCCCCCATGAGCAGCGAGGGCCCTTAGTAGGGGTCTTCCTGTGTCTCAGGGCCCTTTAGACCACGGTAGAGCTAAAAAAAAGGTCGCCAGTTTGCCGAGAGGGCTCGTGGCCCTCTAAACTGAGCTTGGGGGTCCCCAGAGATGCGCTTTGGGGCCCCTTGAGGTATGCTTAGGGGCCCCCTGAGCGTAGGGGCCCCGGTGCACTGCACCGCCTAGCCCCATAGTAGCTACGCCCCTGTTCCAAGTAACAGAACTCACTCACTTCTCCTATAGCATCCGATCCTATTTTTATATTTAATCTGCTACTATTGGTATCATTTCTGCTACATTTCATCACTTTTGTCTTACTTTGATTTATATTCAGTCCAAAATCTTCCTTCAGTATTTTGTTCATGCCATTCAATAACTTCTCAATATCCTCAGCCCTCTCTGCTAACAAGACAATGTCATCAGCAAATCGTAGCATACTGATTTTTTCTCCCTGAAAACTTATGCCACATGGAAATTTTTCTTTGACTTTCTTCATTGCTTCTTCTACATACAAGTTGAATATTAACGGGGATAGACTACAACCTTGTCTCACACCCTTTTTAACATGTCTCTCGTGATTCTCTACTTTTATTACAGCCACTTGATTCTTATATAGTTTATAGAGTATTCTTCTATCTCGATACTTTAGACCTGACTTCTTTAAAATTTTGAACATCTTGTCCCACCTAACATTATCAAAAGCTTTTTCTAAATCAACAAATGCCATAAAAGTATCTTTGTTTTTCTTGATCCGCCCTTCAAGTATTAATCTTAAAGACAGAATTGCTTCCCTTGTACCGCGATTTTTCCTAAACCCAAACTGATCTTCACCTACTATCTCTTCTACTACCCTTTCCATCCTTCTGTATATTATTCTGGTCAGTAATTTTGAAGCATGTGATGTTAGACTAATGGTGCGATAATTCTCACATTTGTCGGCTTGTGCTTTCTTTGGAAGTGTGAAGATGATATTTTTTATTAAAAAATCAGTTGGAATTTCTCCTGTTTCATAACTTTTTGATATCAGCTTGAATAATCTTTCGATTCCTTCCTCTCCTAGAGATTTAAGAAGTTCTGCAGGGATCTCATCAATTCCAACTGCCTATTTGCTTTCAAGTCATTCAGAGCTTTATTAAATTCTGTCTCAAAACAGGATCTCCTAAGTCATCAATGTCGACATCGCCTTCCTTTTCCAATACACTATTGTTTCAAGTCGTCCCCATCATACAGTTTCTCAATGTATTCCTTCCATCGTTAGCTCTATCTCTGAGCTTAAAGAGGTTTCCATCGGCAGCTTTAATGTTCATACCTCTTTTCTTCATTTCTCCAAAATTCTGTTTGATCTTTCTATATGCAACAATCTACTTTTCCTACGACCATTTCCTTTTCTACTTCTTCACACTTTTCTTGTAGCCATTTTTCTTTTGCTATTTTGCATTTCCTATTTATTTGATTTCTAAATTGCCTGTACTGCTCTCTTCCTGCTTCATCCTGAGCATTTTTGTACCTTCTCCTCTGATCCATCAGCTCCAAAATTTCTTCTGTGATCCAAGGTTTTCGGGCAGCTTGTTCCCTAAAGCCTAATGTTTCTTTGCCAGCTTTCATTATTTCGGTCTTTAATGCATTCCATTCGTCCTCGGTTGAGCTCCTTTCACAGTTACTTCTTAGACGTAAGTCTGCCATTTCTGCAAATTTTTCTCTTGTGCTAGATTGTTTCAGTTTATTCACTGCCAGTCTGTTCTGCTTATGCTGCTTCCTTATTCGCTTGAATTTCAGCCTGCACTTCATTACTATCAAATTATGGTCCGAGTCTATGTCTGCTCCTGGGTACGCTTTACAGTCTAGAACTTGATTCCTGAATCTCTGTTTGACCATGATATAATCTAGCTGATATCTGCCTGTATCCCCAGGACGTTTCCAGGTGTATGTTCTTCTTGCATGGTTCTTAAACAGTGTGTTCGCCACTACTAGCTTATATCTTTCACAAAATTCTAGCAACCTGCTTCCTCGCTCATTTCTTCTCCTAGACCAAAACTTCCTACAGTATTCCCCTCTTTTCCTTCTCCCACTATTGCATTCCAATCACCCATGATTATTTACGTGAGGTGTTTTTCCGAATTTTCGGACGCTCCTCCCCCCCCCCTCTCTGGTGAGACTTCGTGAGATCTGGTCCCGTCAGACCCCCCCCTCCCCCTACGGATCGCCCTCGCAAATTTTTGGGACCTTTTTTTTAGGTCTCACCCTCCCAAAGCCGGTTACACCCACACTTTTCGACGAAATACCCCCCTAAAATCGACATTCGCGTCATTTGTAAACACTTTTTTTTTTATTTTAGCTCTACAGTCCAACACAATTTTAAAAAATCTCACGTGAGAATTGGTGAGATTTCACTGCACCCCGCCCCTATTTCACCTCACGTAATTTATGGATGTCCCCCTAATCACTTTAACTCTAGTTTCATGTAAGTTTGATATGCTTTCTACTGATTGAGAATATACAAATATGATCGCGATCAAATAAATAAGCGTATGATTCTCTAAGAATTTTCCATCATAAATTTACAGAAATTCCTCTTTGTCGAATACACGTACCTACATTCTTATGGGTTCCTTAAATCGACAGGGATGTCGAACTTCTGAACAAAAATTGAGCTTTAATCATAAACTGAACGAACATTCGAGCCGTTTACATCTTTATTTATACGCTACTGAGCGGTGCTAGAAATATAAAATTTACCCATGGAGATGGGCTTCGATACATATCATATTTAGGAGTCTGTAGCTACTTATTTCTTAGACGGGTAGTAAAATACTTCACTTATTAAGTACTTCATGTAAAGGCGGCAGATATCTCAAAGGCATGTTCTTTTATTACCTGACCGTTGTTTTTTTTATTTGATTTTATATTTTATTTATTCCTCTATTTTTATGAAGGAACTTAATGTAGAGTTGCTTCTCTGACTACAGTATCCCCCAGGGTCTCACAACTTGTGGGACCCGGATCCTGGGTTTGCTCCAATGGGACCCCATCTGGGTCTGGAATTGCTTCTACTTGGATCAAGCCACTTCTGTTAACTTTCCTCTCAATATCCCTTGGTCCTCCAAATACCGAGGTTGTGAAGTCATTTAAATACAGCCTATGTTAACGTTTCAATAACAAATGGGTAGCTTTCGACTTTTTTAAATTTATAGCGAAATCTTATGGTCGCCCTATAGTTACACTGGCGGAAATTAAAATCACAACACGCATACATGAATGGTAGAATTTTAGGAAACTTTGAAAATTATCCAGGGCCATACCTAAAAGAAATAATAACAAATGGAAATGGATCAGGCTAAGTTATTACCTTTTACAGTTGTCAGTGAGAAATCGCCCAACTTGAGCACCAATACATTCGTGGATCCTTGCCGGCATTGACACAACAAGTGTTCGGATGTCTTCTTGGTGTATGTCTCACTACGCGTGCATGTCTTTTGCAGTCAGTTGTTGCACAGTTTGTGCTGGGTGACCATGTGATCTAATGTGTCTACTTCTGGTATCCTAGAAATGCTCTATTTGGGACAAATCTGGGAACCGTGCTGTCCATATTGTGATCGAAACTCCTTGCAAGGCTTGTGTGACGATGGCCGCAATATGAGGACGGGCACTGTCTTGTTGGAAAATACGATTCGGATGTTGAACGTGTAGGGTATCACAATAAGATGCAGTACCCCGTCCACATAGTGATGGGCTGTCATTGCCTTCAACAACAGCCGACTCAGTCATGCTATCGAAACTGATTGCCACCAAAACATGACACCGGTGACGGCACTTGCGTGAGGTTCTGAAATCACAGCAGATAAGCCGTTCCTCCACTACGCCTGCGAACATGTCGTCGATTATCACTTTGCCACAGACAGAATCGAGACTCGTCTCTAAACACAAATGTACACCATTCACATGTCCATTTGTGTTTCGCATTATACCAGGGTAGATGAAATTAGATTAATGGGACACAATGCACAGGGGCCAGAGAGTATAACCCAGCTTCAAGCAATTAGTTTACAATCATCCGGGGAGGGGCGGAGGCGGGGTGTGACTATGTGTAACCACTACTTGGATCTGGCCTGCAGTCAACCATCTGCCAGCAACAGCCACCCACACCATTTGGCAGTCTTCACGTGCTGTTATCCTTCTGTATGGACCTGTGCCTGCTCTAGGAGTATTAGAGCTTTTTTCATCACTGTGTAACAAGTCTGTATACTGACATTGCACTGCGGCAAATCGTTCTGGAGATTTCACGATATGATGCACCCTTTCAAACACGTCAATTCTCCGACCTCTCTCACTGTTAGACATTTGGGTGTAGAGAGTTGTCACTCTTCGCCTTGGCATACTTAGACAACAAAAACTTGTGGGCAACCGTGTCATGTGACACCACACTGTTCGCCACTTATACGCTAAAAAAAAAAAAAAAAAAATTAATTTAAAATATATAGCACCGTAATTCTCACATTATTACATGTAAAACTTTTAATGTTAAATCATTTAAACTCTTCATGCGGGCATATTTGGGGCCAAATTTCATTCGTTTATCACAACACCGTCTGGGTGCTGGGATTTTAATTTGCACCAGTTTGTGTATCAGTTGCTAAGTGTAAAGGTCGAACTGCACTTTGCCAATACTGGCCTGTACCGTAACCGCAACGACAGCCGGCCGAGTGACGGCTCGCCCCCTCGCGTCCAAACTTTTCCATAGCTCGCCCGTGTTCCTACCCGGTCTTTAGTCTCCTTTAACGTTTACAAGTGATTGTTTCAGGGAATCAGTGTTGGGAACGACAGGTAGGTTTGACACCCTACTTTATAATAGAGTACTGTACTTTATTTTGCACAGTTTTGGTACGAATGTACACACTTTGACAATAAATTTGGCCGCTGAAAAATTCTATCACTATTATCTTGCACAATCTGACATCAATGTCATCCTAAGAAACAGTAACGCAATACTGGCTTGCCAGTATTGTATTACTGTTTTCTGGGGTACATTGATGTCAGATTGTGCAAGATAAGAGTGATAGAATTTTTCAGTGGCGGCCAAATTTATTGTCAAAGTGTGTACATTAAAATACTTTTTTATCTGACTCACGTAATCACCTAACTGGTTGATATTTTATGTACAAAAATAGTATCCCAGCGCAGTATTAACAGTATCAACGCAATCTCAATGAAATGTCAATCACTCGCACTTGACGTGTTTGTTTTGTCTGAGGTTCTTTTCGATTCACTCAATACTTTTTGTTAGTGAAGAACGAGATTATAACATATTTTAATTTAAATATAAGTCGTAAAGATTGTGTATAGTAAAAATAATAATTTCATGTTATCTCAATGTTCTAGCCACAGAGTTTCTTATTTGGAAACTCGCAGTGCACCTATATCGTAGTCACCTAACTTGAAAAGAAGACCTACAGATTAAAGTGAAATTCAAACCACCGAGCGTCCTTCGCATTAAAAGATAAAAGCGTTGCCATTGGTAAAAGTCAGTTTTAAGGCCCGCAAAAATTACAGTCGAGACCGGGATTTGAACCCGACCTACAGTTTTCAAATCGCACGCAGTAATCATTTGAGTCACCAGTCCGAATATAGGTGTGATGAAAAATAAGTTTTCAAACATGATAAAATAAACATATTCTTTTTCTATACCATATATTTTTGTTATCAAAAGACACGAATCCACTTTTATGTGTTTGAATACATATTTTTCAGTACTTCTAGATTAGTCTTGCGCTGGTTACGGCGCGCTATTCGGGTGTGGGAGGTTCGGTTACAAATGCGGATTTCGGCTGCAATTTTTGTGGGTCGTAAAATTGGTCTTCAACTCTGGCAAAGCTCTGATTTTTTTAATGCGAAGATGCTAGGACTTTTCCTACATTTTACGAACATCTGATGAACATGGATGAAAAAAAAATACTTTTTTTAAGGCAAATAATAACATGAAAACAACATTTAGTCGTAAGGGAAGGTAAATTTTCGAACTCTCTCAATGCGCTTCTCCACATCTGGCTGTCCGATACTGATCCGCACCGTCAAAACATAACCAATCCAAATGCCGGCCGAGTGTCGGACTGAGACCCGATCTTCAGAGGCCTCTCTAAAAACCACTTTCGATCACCGGTGAGCAACACATGGCTAAAATCTTGCCAATATTGACTATTGTACATGAAGTAACTAAAATTGATAATTTAGAAGATGTGATTTATGAGTTTGCAGATGTTAAAGCTAAAAAGAGAAGATTGTTTTTAGTTTATTGTGTTTTTTTTTTAAATGAAGTTAATATTACAATTTTATTAACTATAATTTTTAATAAAATAAATGTTTATTTAATTATATTTTATTAATATGATATTTTACACTTACAAGATATTATATTGTACTTAATTTTGAATTTAAATTTTCGAGGGGTGACACCATCGGATATCCGCCCCGGGTGTCACCCACGCTAGCTACGCCACTGTAGTGCAACATTAGGTCAGGTAATAGAGGATATAGGTTCACTTTGTAGGAGTTTCACTAAGGACGATAGAGTAGTGATAGTGGGAGGGGCGGGGAATAGTATTGATAGAAACGCGAATTATAGTATAGAGGAGTGACCTGAGGAAGGTGGTGAAAGAGGAACAGCTTACCAGGGTGGAGCTCATGCAGGACCTAAGACGCCATGACCGGCCACAATTGAACTCTGCTGTGAGGCGTGTAAATGTGGAAATGGAAGTGCTACTTGGGAAAGGCATTAGTTCAGTGTTGGAGGTTGTGCCTGTAAACACCATAGGTAGGTGGGGTTTCACTAGGCATGGCCTACACCTAAATAGAAGGGGGAAGGGAAGTACTTTCTGAATTGTTAGCTAAAGCAGTGAGGGAGCCCATTTCCAGTGATGATGGGGTCAGACTGTGCCTTTTTTAGGTAGGGGCTGCTGGTGAAGGGATGGAAATAGATGATCAAAGTGATACTGATTGTAGATCCACGACGAGAATAATCATAGATCTTAAAGAAATAAATGAAGTTGCTGAAACAATAACTGCCTGGGGTAAATCTGGGAAGGAGGAGATAAATGCTGAAAATATAAAGCCGGTAATAAGGGTGTTAATGGTAAACTGTAGAAGTATAGTGAACAAAGTAATCGAATTTGCAAACTTAATAGAGATACACAAACCACAAATAATAATTAGGGTAGAGAGTTGGTTAAAAGAAGACGTACAAGACAGTGAGGGTTTTTCCTGATGGTTACAGAGTGTACCGCAGAGATAGAGGAGCAATTGGTGGAGGAGTCTTCATACTAGTTAGCAAAAACTACCACAGTTCACTGGCATTCATAGATCAAGACCATGAGTTATTGGGGTAGATTTCTGGGGTAATAAAAACAAAAAAAAATCAGTGTGTTGGCTGCCTACCGCAGTGGAAGAATGACAGATGAAGATGAGGCTCTTGGGGAGAAATTAAATTCTTACTCAGATTTCAGCGGTGAGAATAGAATGGTCATTATTGGTGGGGATTAAATTTACCAGGTGTAAACTGAGAAGGAAATAAGATTAATAACACACGTGAACAAAGATTTGCAAATCCCTTAGTAAGGGAAGGAGGATTTACACAAGTGGTAGAGCAAAACACTAGGGGGCAAAATATTTTGGATACATTCCTAATAAAGCCCGATGATAACCTCGTGGGGTGTCAAGTAACGGAAGGAATAAGTGATAATGACGCAGTTCTGATGGATATTAGAGGATTCAGTGAACCAGCAGCCAAAATTGAAGGGGGAAATAGGTACAATTATAAAAAGGTACAGATTTCAAATTTGAAGAGATATTTCAGAGAATGTTTCAGCAAATGGAAGGAAGGCACAAGTATAGTAGAGTCAAGGTGGGAAGAGTTCAAGGAGATAATAAGAAAGGGGGAAGAAAATTCATTCCAAAGCAGAATATAAAGAGAAGTAGAGAACCTGTGTACTATAATAGGGAAGTGAGGAGGTTAAAGAGGTTGGTACGAAGAGAACAACAGAGTTAAGAGACAGCTGGGTAGTAGGGAATATTTGAAACAACTAAACAAGGACTTAATAACAGCAAAGAAAGTGGCTAAAGATGGGTTTATGAAGAGTATTGTCAGTGCAGGAGGACCACTGACTGATGCATCTAGAAATTTCTATGGCTATATCAGGAAACTGAGGGGAAGGGAGGGTGTAGAGATGCTCATAGATAAGGATGGAGAAGTAGTTACTGAGGATTTGAAAAAGGCAGAGATTTTAAGTAACTGGTTTAATGGGAGCATTAGGGACAATGAATCAGAAACGGGAAGGTCTAATTCGGAGAACGAGCTTAACAATACGATTAGAAATGAAGATACTAAAAAATTTGAAATTCATCCTGATGAAATCATGAAGGAAATAAGCAAGCTGAAAAACATAAGGGGGCTGGTGCAGATAATATTACTACAGATATCTTAAAGATAGTCGGATGTGACATTGTACCTTATCTTGAAATATTATTTAAATTGAGTCTGGATACTTGCTGCTTACCACAAGACTGGAAAAGTGCGATAGTAGTACCGGTACATAAAGGAGGGGTGAGAAATAGAGTCGAAAATTACAGGCCAATCAGTTTGACTTCAGTAGTAGGTAAATTAATGGAAAGATTGATATGCAACCACATTAGAAATGTATGTGAGGAACGTAAGTGGTTTTCAAGTAGGCAACATGGGTTCAGGCAAGGATATTCATGTGAATCTCAGTTGGTGGGATATATGAAAGATATTTCAGATGAATTGGACAAGGGAGGTCAAATGGATAGTGTAGCACTAGATCTTTCAAAGGCGTCTGACAGAGTAAGCCACAAAATGGTAGTAAATAAGGTAAAAACTATTGGAGTGGATGAGAAAGTGATTTGCTGGAGAGAAGAATTTTTGAAAGGTAGAAAACAGAAAGTTAGGGTGGGAAATGCGGTATCAAAGGAAGTGGAATTAAAAATGGGAGTGCCGCAGGGTAGCGTATTGGGACCATTGCTATTCATTATTCTAATGAATAATTGTTTTTGATTGTTTACTATCTGAAATTAGATTGTTTGCAGATGACATAATGCTGTATAAAAGGATTAAACGATAGAGGACTGTAAACAGTTGCAGGATGATCTGGACAGGATATCTAGTTGGGTTGGTAAACATGGAATGAAGAAAAATGCAAAGAAGAGTCAACTTATTAGATACACAAATAAAAAACAAAAGGTTAATTATGAATATAAGGTGGGGAAAGAATTGCTTGCTGAAGACTTGAAATGTAAATATCTTGGCATTACATTTGATAACAAGCTTAACTGGGCAGGACACATTGGACAGGTGGTAGGAAAAGGTTTCAAAATTCTGCACTTGTTGGAGAGAGTGATGAGGGGATGCACGAGAGAAGTAAAGGAATTGGGTTACAAAACTTTGGTAAGACCATTGTTTGAATATGGTAGTGTAGTATGGGACCCACATTTTGAGTATCAAATACAGGAGTTGGAGAAGGTGCAAAGAAGGGCTGCTAGATTTGTTTCTGGAAAATTATCGCAGAATGCAATCGGTGACAGACATGATAAAGGAGCTGGAATGGGATTCATTGCAAGACAGGAGGAGGATGAGTAGGGTAATGGGAGTGTACAGGGTGTATACTGGCAATGAGGCATGGAAAGATATTGCAGTAGGTATGAAAAGTAGTTCGTGGAAGGGAAAAGATGTCCATGACCAAAAGCTGGCACTCGATTTCAGGCACAAGGGTGTGGGAAGATTTTCTTTTTTAGGTAAGGGTGTCAGGGATTGGAATGAGTTACCAAGGGGAATGATGAATAACCTACCTAAAACGTTAAAAGAATTTAAAGTTAAAATTTGTAGAGGGCAAGTGTAGGTGAGTGTAGGATAGGGGGAAGTTGGGTGTGTAGGGAAATTGCCACCGGAGCGTATGCTCCATTGCAATTAAATTAAATTAAATTAAACATAAATTCAAAATGTTTTGTGATGATGTAGATACATATTATTAATTTGAATTGAAGTATGGGTAGTTTCATTTTATCTGATAATATTTATTGACATACAATATTTAATTACCATTTCATTGTTGGGAGAAGCAATTCATGTGGAATGAGAAGAGTTGAGAGTAAGCCAACATAGTCACCCCTTCCACACAAATAATATGTAATGATTTCTTCTATAAAGAAGGGGAAATTTTTAATTTTACTGTTCAGTAAAAAGCTTACTCATAGTACCAATAAAATATACACTGAAGAGCCAAAGAAACCGGTATAGGCATGCATATGCAAACAGTCAGAGTATGGCACTGTGGTCGGCAATGCCTATATAAGACAACAGTGTCTGGTATAGGCATTAGATTGTTTACTGCTGCTACAATGGCAGGTTATCACAATTTAAGTGAGTTTGAATATGGTGTTATAGTCGGTGCATGAGAGATGGGACACAGCATCTCCGAGGTAGCGATGAGGTGGGGATTTTCCCATACAAACATTTCATGAGTGCACTGTGAATATCAGGAATCTGGTAAAACATCAAATCTCTGACATTGCTGCGGCTGGAAAAAGATCCTGCAAGAATGGGACCAACAAAGACTGAAGAGAATCGTTCAACGTTACTGAAGTGCAACCCTTCGCAAATTCCTGCAGATTTCAATGCTGGGCTATCAACAAGTGCCAGCATGCGAACCATTCAACGAAACATCATCAATATGGGCTTTCGGAGCTGAATGCCCACTCATTTACCCTTGCTGAGTGCATGACATAAAGCTTTACACCATCGCCAGGTCCCGTCAACACTGACATTGGACTGCTGGTGATTGGAAACATTTTGCCTGGTCTGGTAAGTCTTGATTTCCAGTTGTATTGAGTGGATGGAGATGTACAGGTATGGAGACAACCTCATGAATTCATGGTCCCTGCATGTCAGCAGGGGACTGTTCAAGTTGGTGGAGGCTCTGTAATGGTGTGGGACATGTGCAGTTCGAGTGACATGGGACCCCTGATATGTCTAGTTACAACTCTGGTAGATCACACAAACTTACCCATCCTGGCTGATCACCTGCATCCATTTATGTCCATTGCACATTCTGACGGACTTGGGCAATTCCAGCATGACAATGCAATACCCCACACAGTCCAGAATTGCTACAGAGTGGCTCCAAGGACACTCTTCTGAGTTATTCACCTCTGCTGGCCACCAAAATCTCCAGACATGAACATTATTGAGCATATCTGGGATGCCCTGCAACATGCTGTACAGAGTAGACCCCCTCGTAACTCTTACGGATTTATGGACAGCCCTGCAAGATGCATGTTGTCGGTTCCCCCCCAGCACTACTTCAGATATTAGTCAAGTCCATGCCACATTGTATTGCGGCATTTCTGCGTGCTCACGGGGGTCCTACAGGATAGTAGGCAGGTGTACCAGTTTCTTTGGATCTTCAGTGTAAATGACTAGTACAACACTTGGGGTCAGTTGTCCTTGAGTCATTTTAATGGAAATTTGAATAGAAATAATAAACAGGATCTTCCTGAGTTGTATTAAAGTAGATGATAGAGAATTATACAAACATATTGACTGAGACCATAAATGGATACATGTAAAGGTATACAAAAATATAACCCACGGAAAATACAGATGGTTGAAACAAGGATAATGTATCCATGTTGGGAAGCATAAAAAGTAAGACTTTATGGAAGAAAATTGAAAGGTTGAGATCAGTCTTCAAGTTACTATCAGTTGAGTATGAATGAAAAGTTGGCCAAAGATTACTTTAAAACAGGTGTCATTAGAAAGAGAATCAAACAAAACTCAAAGGAAAGATTAATATCTTGAAGGAAGAAAGTCTGCCAGTATATAGAGATAATGCTAGATTCCAAAAAACAGAAAGAAAGAGAAATGAATAACCTGTATGTTAGAATAAGCAGGCATTACTAATGGAAAACTTTGTCCACTAGTTAACTTTTGAGCGCTGCCATAATTTTCCCACTCCATAAACTCCTTGCATGACTCAACGACCACCATAAGGTGTGATGGTGTAATGTTGTGTGTTAAGAGGTTCCAGATTGCAGTGAATGTACCCTTATAAAAAATACCTTCTACCTTGAGGTGATTAATGTGCCTAGGAGGTGAATGGGTGGTGAGGCAAACCACTTCCTAGTGTACAATCTCAGGGGCAACTGTTCCAACACTATTGTATTGGGCTTAGTGGATTTATACAAGGACTTCACATCACATCATTCAACTCTTTGCTCCTCCAAACATGTGCGACAAAATCAAAGAAACAACCCAATAATTCTACTACCCATGGCACTAATAGGTTGCAGGCCCTATTCCAAAGAATGAAGTAAGTAACAACAAGGGTTACCTCATTGACAATGCCTTCATAATAATGACAAGAAAGGAGGGTTCATTTGAAAAGGTTTCTCTTTTCTATACACAGAAAGGTTAAAAAGTGTGAGAAAGCTGAAGAATGGGCATTGCTGCTGGAAACATCTACCAGCAAGCAGGCTCCTTAAGTCTGAGTAGATTGGAGAGTTTGCTAGTAAAATGCGAAACTGCACAAAACTTTGAATTCTTGTAAAAGTGTGATCTAATTGTTTAGAGACTGAGGAACTCTTTAAAGAGTGAGGACCAGAGAATGTAGTCAAGGTATGTCACATCACACGATAGGTAAACAGCAGCGTTACTGGAAGCCAACAAGCAGGGTTTTTTTTTTTTTTTTTTTTTTTAAATCTCAGTGATCACCCATATATAAAGGACCCGATTCACTGCTTCAAGTGTCAGTGGTTCGATCATATGATGGCGACTTGCAAGGGCAACCAAACCTGTGGGAAATGTGGAATGGTGGTATATGAACCAGGTAGTGGTTGTACCCACCCACAGGTGTGTATCAACTGTTTCAGATCACTTCCAGCCTGGAGCAGGGAGTGTCGAGTGTAACTTGATGAAAAGAAGATATATGAGCTGGAAACCAAAGAGCAACTATCTTATGGTGAAGTGTAGAAGCATAAAGGTGCTTATGCCAGCGATCTTCACAACAAGCTTCACAAAAACCTTTTCAACTCCTGTCAACTCCTGCTATGCAGATGTCCATTGCAGACATGGACACAAGTACAGTGTTCTCATATCAATGCCAATGTGGTGCCTAACCCATTAAGGTCATGACACCAAAGACTGCGGCTGTTGGTAACAACACACCTGCAACCCCGACCACTTGGACAGCACGTTTATTGGTTCCACCAGTAGCAGCAGAAAAGCTGACCATATCAACCATTGCAATAGCAACATCGAATGCAGCAGTGTCAACAGATATAACACTGTTACCATGCAATAGAAGGCAAACAGAACAGAACATCAGAACCGAGCGGGGCGGTGTAACGGTTAGCGTTCTCGCCTCGCATTCGGGAGGACGGCGGTTCGAATTCCCGTCCGGGCATCCAGATTTGGGTTTTCCATGGTTTCCCCAAATCACTCCAAGCAAATGCCGGGATGCTTCCTTCAAAAGGCCATGGCCGAATTCCTTCCCATTCCTTGCTCCCCATCCTTTCCCGTCTCTAAAGACCTCGATGTTAAAAAGAGACATAAAGCAGTTACAAAAAAAAAAAAAAAAAAAAAAAAAAAAGAACATCAGAGGCCTGAAGTTTCAGCATTTGGACCCATTAGCATTTATAAAATCCCCTTCTTCTTAGCCTTCCAGACTACAAAATGGTAGGGAGAAGAAGGGGGAAAATTTCTCGGGGGAAGAATAATCCGCAAGTTACCAAGGTCTTTAATGAATCAGAGATGTCTTAAGAGCCTGAAGACTTGGAAATGTCGGTGGAAAAACCTGGTCCCATTTCCGCAGCAGCCATCGAATCAGGAACAAACAGAACTGAGCCAGATGGAATTAAATAGACTTTCAGGCTCACAAAGAGGAAGTTACAACCTTTACAAGGTGTAAAACAGTGTGTCTCTGACAACAAGAGATGCATTTTAGATGCAAAGACTATCCAGTGCTAAGAGTTTATGACCCATTTAGGAAGGACCGATACCGAGAGTTATTAAGGAGGGGAAGGATTGGCTGTGTTTGCCCAAAATACCTTCCACTTGACCGATGTTGCTCTCACCTCTCCTTTAGAAGCAGTAACAGTGATAATAAATGATCACATCCAACTGACTGTATGCTCCTTCTATCTAAGACATAGAATGCCCATTGTCTATAATGAACTGGTATATATTTTATGGCAACTTACTTGACGTTTCTGCTCGTAGAAGATTTCAACACCCATAGCACATTATAGGGTTTGAATACCAATTGCACCAAGGGCTGAGTTGTTAGAGTGAAAGAAAAGGAGGAATTTTGTATCCTGAATACAAGACAAATGACTTATTTCACCGTTGCTTCTGGTTCGTCCTCTTCCATCGACCTTTCGTTGTGCTCTCCTTGAATTGCGGACTACATGCATTGGGAGGTATATCATGACCTTCATGGAAGTAACCACTTTTGGAAGTAACCAAGTTTGGGAGTAAGGGAAGAAACAACTGAACTGGAATGTCAGCATAGCCAACTGGCAACTCTGCAGCCACACAATCACGTTCTAGCAATATCGCAATACTGAGGAGAAGTTGAATCACTTCACCAAAATGATTCCATATCTAAAAGCTCAGGAATGCCTGCGAAGTCTACCCATCCCTTGGTGGAAGGGCAAATGTTGTTTCTACCATTCAGGGCCACAGAAGGTTGCTGTGTCTTTTTAGGTTGCATCCAAAAATAACCTAGCAACATTCAGTATTGCAAGAGCTAAGGCATGCCATGTAATAAATAAGAGCAGAAGAAATCCATGACAGAGCTTTGTGAACACCATTATCTATTCCTCAACAATGACCAAAGTGTGGCAGTCTATCTGCTGTATAGCACTTTTGACACCCATCTTGACTGATGGATTGGGATGGTATAATCACCAATGAATGAAGCATAGTGTAGCTGATAGCAGAGTCCTTTGCTGTCATTACTTTGTCTGGCAATTTGGACCCTTGGGTCGAGCAACAAAGAATTGCTGCCAAAAGGCATGTTTTAAGCTTCAATTCGTCAGTTCTGAGGTGTACAATAGTCCATTTACATCTTGGGAGCTGGAGTATGCCTTAAACAGCGTCAAAGACACCTGCACCAGTGTCCTACCTAATCCAGTACTAGGTGCTGATGCATCTTAGCAAGGATTATTTTTATCAATATTTGGACCGGAGGACACCTCCCCAACTCGTGTAAAGAAACAACACTAATCCCCATTTTAAAACCTGGGAAGGACAAGATGTTGCCAGGTAGCTATCACAGCACAGCCCTTTCAAGCTGCATGGGAAAGACACTACAGCAGATAGTGAACAGCTGTCTGGTCTGGTGTCTTGAGTCTCAAAATCTGCTTAACCACTTTCAGCATAAATTCAGGAAGTTCTGTTCCACTTTGGGCAACCTGATCCTACTGGAAATAGCAACACAGGATGCAGTTTATTTGCAGCCAACATGTTAAAAAAAATATGAATGGGGTATTTAGGGTAGATCTGCCCAGTTTTTTACAATCATTTTTATCAGGACATCGTTTCTGGTATCAAGTCAGTAGAAAAGTGTCAGATCTTATTTTTTTTTATATAGGAAAACAATATCCCACATGGATCAGTTTTAAGCTTGACCCTTCTTGCTGTTGATATTAACAGCATTTCGATAGTAATAAGAAGTCCCATAAGATATTTCTTAGATGACTTCACTATTTTCTGTTCATTGGCTAGCCTGGGAAGTGCTGAGAGGCAATTGTAACTCACACTGAACAGCGTCGACGATTGAATCAGTACACACTGGTTTTTGTTTTTTGTCTGAGAAAACCCAGTGTGTAATTTTTACTCGTAGCAGAAGTGCTTTAGCAGAACCTCACCTTACCTTCAGGAATACAGTTTTTAGTTTTAGTGAAACTGTTTGGTTTCTGCACCTCATATATTACAGTAGGCTAAGTTGGCTGGCACATCTTAAAGATGTGAACGCCAGAGATCCAAAATCTCTAAATGTTTTAAAATGGCTATGTCTTGGGACACTGACTACTCTTGCCTGCTACAATTTGAAAAAAAACCTTTGTATGGTCATGGTTGGAGTACAGCTGTGTTATGTGATAAGAGGGCGGCGGGTATAGAGGTTGTTATTAGTGGGTCTCCAAAAATTAATTTTCTGACGTCTATAAAGTGTGTAATATGTAATGAACTGGTGAAAAAAAGGAATTAGGCTGTGTTCTGTTATCCAGAAATGGGTGCATATTGGTTGCATAAACAATGTGGATACAGTAAGTGCGAAATGTGAGTGCGGTTGCAAATCTTGCAAAGGAAGCATGGAAGCAGTAGAAAATTTTTTCGCGGGAAAGGAAGAGTCTGTTATTGAAGCATTAAGAAAGGACATTTATGAGGCAAGTGTACTAATTAATCAAATGGAAAATCTGAAAATGGTAACTGAAAATGAAAGTTCGAGTGAAGAAAATAACTTTACTAGGCCTAAAAAGTTTGTGCGTGTTAAGAATGTTAAAAAGTACAGTGAAGTTGATACAAGGAATAGATTTACAGTGCTGTCATCTGCAGGTTCTGAGAACGAAGATGACTCTGAGACTGTTTTAGGAAAACCCTGTGATAAAAATAAGTCATCCAAGACTTCTACCAGGCCATTAAGGCCCCAGAAATGCATGGACCGTGAACGGAAGAAGAAAACTAGTATTTATTTACTTGCTTCTAGCCAGGGAAGAGAATTGACTGACCTCTTCTGAGTATCTTTATCTTCGTCAGTGTAAGCAAGCAATGCCAGAGAAAGACATCCACCATCATTTGGTGGCCACAGAAGAAAATAATCCATCCTTAGTGAGATATTCTCACAACCCACCCAAAGAAGTTGGAAACTCATCTGATCCGAAAAAGTTTGAAGCAAATTTTGATGGTAAAAACATAAAGGTCAATCAAATAAACCAAGGTTCTGATAATGTAAGTAATAAACATGGTCTTAGAATTCTACATCTAAATATACAATATATATCTAATAAACTTGAATTGCTTGAAAACTTTATGAATAGTATTAGTGCAGATATTGTTATAATAACTGAGCATGGTTTAAATAATGAAAATATCAAATTTTGCAAGATTAGAAATTACAAACTGATAGACTTCTTCAATAGGACAGATCACAAGGGTGGAGGTGTTGTAATATATGCAAAAAATGGATTGAAAGCAAATAAATTGAAAGGTGTTAATAAATTTTGCTGCGAAATGTCATTTGAGGTTGCAGGGTTAACTATATCAAACATCTCCAGTAAACTAACTGTTATTGGTATATATAGATCACCTGGTTCTAAAGTAATTGATTTTATTGAGCAGATGGATCTACTACTACAGAACACTATTAGATGTAGCACAGATATTGTTTTGGCAGGAGATTTCAATATAAATGTAGACAAAGCTGACATAGCTTACATAAAACTTACTGATCTCCTTAATATCTACAATATTAGAGACACCATTTTCTCCCCAACAAGAATTACTGCAAATAGTTCAAAAATTATCGACCATATTGCTACAAATCTGAATGATAAACATATTCTGCCTAACATAATAAACAGTTATTTGTCTGACCTTCAGGCACAATACATTGATGTGTTAAATTTTACAACTAAAAGTGAAATATATGAAAAAAGGGAATTCAGAAAAATAACAGATGAAAACACCAAAGAACTTAACAAACACCTGGTAAAAGAGTCTTGGATGGATATGTTTATTGCTGATAGTGTAGATAATAAATGGGATGCTTTCTACAAAATTTTTAATAAATCATTTAACCATTTTTGTCCAATTGTAACAAAGAAAACACAGATAAACCATAAAACCAAAATTAAACTACCATCAAATATTATAGCAATACAAGAAAAAATGAAAGATATGTACCATTTATATCATCAGGTCTCACATACTACAAAAATATGTATAAATTTTATAAAAAAATGTTTCGATGTGAACTACAGAATTTGAAAGCGGGAATTTATGGGGAAAAAATTGTTGATTCAAATAACATTGGGAAAACCACCTGGGGTCTAATAAATGATGTAAGAAAGGACAAGCAGGAGATGGAGAATATTGAATTAAATGCAAATGGAAAAATAGAAAAAGAACCCAGTAACATTAGCAACATGTTTAATGATTTCTTCCTAAATGTAGGAGAACCCATGAGTAGCAATAGAGTAATTGCAGATAATAGAATTAATTACTCCATCAATAAATCAATATTTTTGTATGAGACAACGGAAGAAGAGTTAAGTGGTATTATAAAAAATTTAAGAAATAAGAACTCTAGTGGGTGGGACGGCATAACTACATTTATATTGAAGCAGTGTAAGGAAGCCCTTCTAAAGCCATTGACATTTTTGATAAATGAATCCATAGCAAATGGGGAATTTCCAAATTGTCTGAAAATCAGCATAGTTAGGCCTGTATTTAAGAAAGGCAACAAGAAAGATATGGGTAACTACAGACCTATTACTCTGACCTCTGTTCTGAGCAAACTATTTGAAAAAGTTATCCTAGTGAGATTAAATAACTTCATATTACAAAATAGCATCATTAATCCCTTCCAGTATGGTTTTCAGAAGGGGTTATCCACTACTTCTGCTGTAACTCAGTTTATACATGAGGTTTTAGAAAAATTAGATAAAAAACATAAAGTTGCTGGATTATTCCTAGACCTTTCAAAAGCATTTGATTGTGTTGATAACCACCTACTACTTCGCAAATTAGAAAGTTATGGAATTAGAGGACTAGCTAATAAACTACTGTCATCCTTCATCCAAAATAGACCTCAATACACAGAAATTTATTTTAAAAATGGCGAATCAGTAAGTAAGGTAAAATCAAAAATGGGTGTAGTTAGATGTGGTGTCCCTCAGGGATCTGTACTTAGTCCTTTACTATTTGTTTTGTATATAAATGATATGGATATACCAAATAAAAGTAGCATTATAACATATGCAGATGACACTACAGCAATTTGCTGGGATAGCAATGATTCCACATTAGAGACAACTGCTACTAAGACCTCAAATGAGTTATCAGAATACTTTGATGTAAATGGATTAATTTGTAATAAGAAAAAAACATGTTTAATAAAGTTTGAATTAAGAAATCATGATATAGACAATAAATTAAGATTAATAACTAGTGAAGGAAGCATCTATGAAACATATGAATACAAGTTCCTAGGAATATATATTGACAAGTTCCTAACATGGAAGCCACATGTTGATTTTGTATGCAAAAAAGTGAGTAAAGGCATTTTTCTAATCAACCTGTTATCAAAAGTCTTGGACAGCAATAATCTAAAAACTGCATACCATGGAATAATCTTTCCACATATGATGTATGGTATTGAAGTCTGGGGATCTTGTTGTCATATCAATATGCATCGATTGTTACTGCTGCAGAAAAGATGTATTAGAATAATGTACAAGCTAGATAGAAAAGAATCATGCAGAGAAATATTTAGACAGGAAAATATTCTTACGGTATTTTCACTATATGTATATAGGGTTTTACTATTGATTCAAGGTAATCCTCACTTTAACCACACAAATAGTGAAATTCATAAATATAACACTCGTACCAAGACAGACCTTCATATCAAAAGACATAACTCTAAGGCAGCAGGTAAGAGTGCCTATGAAATGGGAGCCAGGCTATATAATAAGCTTCCAGCTCATCTAAAGATATTGACTGGGAATGAATTCAAAATTGGAATAAAATCTTATCTATGTAATAAGGTCTTGTACAAACTTGTAAAAAATATATGTATGAATGTACCTATTGTATTATTTTGTCAAGCTCACCTAAAGATATTGACTGGGAATGAATTCAAAATTGGAATAAACTCTTATCTATGTAATAAGGTCTTGTACAAACTTGATCAATTGTAAAAAAATATATGTATTAATGTACCTTTTGTATTGACTTTGCTAGAAACTTGTATCACAAGCATATTGGCAATAAAAAATTATTATTATTATTACGGCTTTTAAAAGGCCCAGAACTGTTCACCACTGACAATGTTTTTAGTGATATTTTAAATCAGCATCACCAATGGGTCTAAGCAGACTAACATAGTAAGTAGCTTTGTAGTGTTCCCTCATACAACTTAGTAATACAGGCTGAATAGCAGGTGGCAGCATTTACACTACAGAGTGTTGTGCTTCGTTAAAGTCACCCCAGCATATGAAAGTAAATGCCCGACATCAGTTACGTCGTATGATGTGATTCCCTGAGCTGTAGCCAGGCATTAGGACAAATATATCTAGCAGACTGTTTGGTTCAGGACATATAGGATGCCCACTGATCACTCCAATCTAGGGAAAAGGAGGTGCATTTTTGCTGGGTAGCTGGGCTTGTGGGAATCAGAGGGAATGAGGCAGCCGATGAAGCTGCCAAGTTAGACTGTCATATGGTCAGACTCAACCTCAAACATAAAAACCCAACCAGACATTGTAAAGTGTTTTGTCAAAAAGTGGCCCCTTTACTGCCATGACTTTAGTGACTTACTTTATTTTTTTTGTCTAGCCAACCCCTTTATAGCCAGCCATATAGACAGTAGAATCATTTAATTTTTTAACCTCAATGCCATAACAGTTGTTTGTTGGGATGTTGTGACCTCTCTGTCGATGCCCTTGAAAACACCAATAACAACAACACCTAAGATTCACTGCAAAGCATGTCTCAGATGTCCAAATATTGCATGAGACTAATACATTGCCAGTTTCCCATGACTGTGGTCGTATATAAGGGCAACTTCATGACTCATCATGGTAGATTAAATTAGAGAAAGATCTTGGAATGTTACTTTAACCTTTGTGTTTTCCCAGTGGGAGAGCCAAGAACTGATCAAACATCTTATAACAGGAAATTATCACTTTCTACAACTTACTATTACTTTAACTACACAAAAGTTGATCCAAATATATATTAATTACCCTGATTTTGCAAAATTTGTCCATAGTTTTGTCATTCTTGTAACTGCAAGATCTTCTATTGAATCAGGTTCCACTTTTGTTGGTACTGCATTTAGATGAAAGAGGTAACCTACCTCATCCGAGTGACAAGCTCCTGTAACAAAATGATGACAAAATTGATGTGTCTCTAAAGAGAACAAAACTGAACATTGCATATGTATTCTGCAGTATAATTGAACTGAATATGGTGACTACGGTTTAGTATTTGAGGGCCTTCCCAGAATTTTATGGAAGAAGAACTGGATATTACAATTATCTTAATGCAATAACTTTATAAAAGACTATTTATGATCACTTTGGACTAGTTTTTAAGAACTATAAAGAATTTATTTCACCCAAAAGGTCACTTAAGACAACAGAGGAATATAAGGTAAGGTAAGGTATAATAAAAGATTTATTTTTACTAAAATAAATCAGCTACAGCCATAATAAGAGTTTGCAGCTTTTTGGCAGTTATATATCATATATTACAAATTTGTGGACAACATGTGGGAGATATACTCAATTTTTAATTTAATTGAATAAAAACTTATTTAATCCAAAACCCAAAGGCTGATTGGATCCATCTGAAGGAGATATATTAAGCCATTGTGTCAGAGATAGGACAGCCAGTTCCATTCCCCTGGGACCTACAGTTTAATGTGGTCTCTGAATCACAGGACAAATTGGCATAGCTTGTATGATCAAACACAACTCTTAAAAATCCCTGGCCATTCCAGAATTTGAACCCGAGACCAAATCATGAATTTTTGAAAGCTAGTGCCTTAACCACTAAGCTACACCACAATATAATTTAACTTAATTATGATGGAGTGCACACTCCTGTGGCAAATTCCCTACACACCAATTTTTTCACTTTCCTGTAACTGTCTAGTTTTGTCTAAAAATTTTAAATTTAAATTTGTTAAGCATTTTTGGTAAATTTTTCATCATTTCTGTGATAATTTATTCCAATCTCTGACTCCCTTACTTATGAAAGTAAATTTTTCTACACCGTTATGCCTTTAAACAAATGCCAGCTTGTGGACATGGTCATCTTTCACATCCATGCACCTTTCTTAATTCTTCCACCAATATTATTCCATGCCTTGTCACCACAAATCCCTTGTACACTCCAATGATTCTCTTCACCCTCCTCCTGTCTTCCAATGAATCCCATTCCAGTTCCTTTATTATATCAGTTACCGATTATGTTCTGCAGTAATTTAAAGAGACAAATCTACCAGCCCTTCTTTGCACCCCATTTAACTCCTGTATTTGATATGCAAAATGTTGGTACTATTCTACACGACCATATTCAAGCAATGTAGGGACCAAAGTTTTGCAACCTAATTGCCTTACTTCTTTGGTACATCTCTTCATCACTCTCTCCAACAAGTGATGTTATGCCATGTAATTTACATTTCAGGTCTTCAGCAATTCCTTCCCTGCTATATAATCATAATCAACCATTAGTTTTTAATCTGTGTACTTAATAAGCTGACTCTTCTTTGCATTTATTTTCATCCTATGTTGAGCTAACCAGCTAGACATTCTGTCCACATCACCCTGCAACCATTTATAGTCTTCTCCCATTTTGATCCTATTATATGGAATCTATAAACAACCTAACTTCTAGTAGTAAACCATCAACACAATCATTCATTAGAAAAACGAATAGCAATACTCCCAATACACTACCCTGTAGCACTACCAATTGCACTTCAACTTCTTTTGACACTGCATGTCCTCCCCCAACTTTTGCTTTCTACCTTTTAAGAATTCTTCTACACAGCACATCACTTTTTTATTTATTCCAATAGTTTTTACATTATTTATCACCATTTTATGGCTCACTCTTTAAAAAGCCTTTGAATGATCTATTACTGCACTATAAAATTGACCTCCCTTGTCCACTTCATTCAAAATATCCTGCATGTAACCCACAAATGGAGATTCTCATTAATATTCTTGCCTAAAGTTCTGTTGTTGGTTCAAAAACCACTTACTGTCCTCAGAGATATTTATGATGTGGTTGAATATTAATCTCTCCATTAATTTACCTACCACTGATGTCAAATTGTTTGTTCTATTATTTTTTTGATCCTTTTTGTTACCCCTGCTTTATGGAGTGGCAGTACTATCAAACTTTTCCAATTTTCTGGAATTTTATTGACTCTTTCCAAATATTGCTGATAATTTTGTCAAATGTTTGTTTTTGCTGGTCTGAAAAAAATATATTCAAGACCTAATATACAAAATCCATTTCCTTGTAATTACAATAATTTTGATAGTGAAAATGCTGTTAGGCAATTACACTAAGGAAGGCAAATCCATAACTTACCTAAAATGAAAGCAGAAGAATTATTAAAATACTTTACAGTATTTATGTTAAAACTTTAGTCATGCCAAGAGGTGAGACATATGGCAAGGCAGTCAGATAGGCACGTACTAAGACTCGCTCTCATGCGATGAGTCACATTGAGTACACATCTGATCTCCTTGTCATATGTCTTACCTAGGTCTTCATTATGGATCCCTTGCCGTCATATAAGGTGAGTGATGGGTTTACTTTTCTTGTTCTTCCCTTTTTATTGTAACCCTTACATGCTTTATACCATGGAGTTCTAAAACTCTAATGTCTGCTTTTGTCACTAGTTATGTTCTGTGACAATTAATGTGTATGTATACAAATCTGATTGTAGGCCAAGTTCTGCAGTTGCTGATCTATATATTTTTATAAATAAAACGCCTTCTAAGAACAAATGTTGTTTTTAATATTATTTTATTCCCTAGATGCATTTTTCCCCTGTGTTGTGGGGTATTATGAGTGGAGGTATGGTAATAATCTTCACATGGCAGTCTGAAACAGCATTTTTATGCACATTTACAGAACTTTTTGTATAGAAACATGGTACTATATTCAATAACAACATCAAAAATGCAAGGTTTTTTTTTTTTTTTTTTTTTTTTTTTTTTTTTTTTTTTTTTTTTTTTACTTGATTGCTGCACATATGTGCTACACACAGCATGTTTACCAATGGCACAAGTAAACAGGTACAATATTTCATATGTCTTCAATTGATTACAGTATATTTAATAGTGTATTCTGAAGGCTATGGCAGAGTAGTAGGGCTTGTGTGGGTTAACCCTGAGTGAACGGCTGGAAACACACCCAGCAACTAAATTATACATTCCTCCACTCAAGCCAGATCATTACAGTAGTATATATAAATAACAAAGGATAGGGGAAATGATTCATCACTCACCAAAATTGAAGGGTGCAATGACTGAAAAACATACTTAACAAACAAAAACATATACAATAGTTTGGTTGTCCATCATAATCAAGTTTTAGAAAATGGGCCATGTGATTCGGAGGTGTGTATTGTATTGTATACGTTTTTGTTTGTTATGTATGTTTTTAACTCATTGTGGCCTTCAACTTTAGTGAATGAGGAGTCATTTTCCCTATCCATTGTTACTTATATTGCCTAAAAGCATTTTTCTTTTTCCTAGTATCATCTTAGGAAGTGTGCACAAACTACGTGGCTTGGTCTAGGGGGGTGGGGGGAGGGAGAGTGATTAGCTAGAAGGCTATGCTGTGCTATGTGAGGGGAGAGGGGGTTCCGAGCCAGACCACGTAGCTTTCCATATTTTCACAGTTAAAATGGGGTACAGAACACACAAAACAGCATGTGTGTGTATATTTATTTCTGTCATTTAATTATCTGCATTATGTAATTTACAATAGTCTGACAAGAGAAAATCAAAATAGTAGGATATATTCAAGATATTTTTGATGAAATGGACAAGAGTGGCCAAATTGATAGTGTTGCACTAGACATTCCAAAGACCTTTGATGAGAGAGCCATAGAATGTCATAGAATGGTGTGAAAATTTTCTTTTGTGGGTAAGGATGTCAGGAATTGGAATAAATTTACCAAAAACAATGAAGGAATTCAAAATTAAAATTCATAAATCACATTTATAGATTGGGGAGGGGGGGGGGGTGAAATCATCATTCGAAGTATGTAGAGTAATTTTAAAACATAATAATAAGAGGTAATCAGATTACCAGGAGAATTTCCAGTGGAGCATGTGTTCCATCAAAATTAAATGAATATGATTATTACTATTAAAAGATGTCAATATTGGTGCACTGATTATTGATATTTATGGTTACCATGAAGGAAATTGGAGGCAGAGTGCTATGACTAGACATTTTAGAAAACTTGGGAGTATTGATTGTGTATCTGTGACTGTTTTTTAATTTGATTCTTTACATCTCTCTGCCACCAAACTCATTCACCCAAAGATATTTTGCATAAACTTTAACTCAAAATAATGAAATGACTAAAATGTAATTAGTGAATGATTGTGTATAATTCTTTATTCCTACCGGGAAGATTTCCAAGGCCAAGCATCTTTTTGAAGAAGTTGAGTCCAGCATCCACAGCAAAGTGATACAAATAAACTGGTGCTATAATCTGCTCAGAATGAAGCTTTGCAGCCCTGACAGCAGGAAAAACAAACAACTTGTCACCTAGACACTGAAAATAAATTACATCAGATGAACATTATTGCAGTTTGGAAATATGACAGCTGTACTGTTTTTGTGCTATTTCTAAGTAATTAGTACTGAAAATCTATTAAATTCACTTTATGCTTAGATATCAGTTAATAGTTGCAATGAACATAGCATTGCTTCAGTAGATTATCAAAGCACCATTTCCAAAATTAATTTTATTTTCCTCAGTCTCTACACATCAAAAAACACAAGGTACAGGTAAGTAATAATGAAATGGAATTTTGGATGCAGATGCCTGTGCTGGTATTGATGTACGAGGGTTATACTGATACTTGTAAGCAATATTTTTTCTAACAATCTTAGTTTTTATCACTAAGCCAAACCAAGTACATCATCTTAATATACAGACTTTTGTTTTCCTTTTCAACATAATCTCCAATTTTTTGCATAGAGTTTCCCATTATTCTGCAAGTCTGAAAATACACTTGTGACTGAACTTCATGCCAACAGACTGCAGACACTGACACACTGATTGCCGAATATCTTCCAACGTCTCATAGCATTAGCCTCGTATCTCTTCTTTAACAGAACTGAGAAAATGGTAGTTGGAGTGTACCAAATCAGAACTGTAGGAGTATGTGGAAGAGTTTCCCACCCAAATGTTCTGATCTTCGCTATAGTGGTCTGAGCAGTATGCAGATTCACATCATCCTGTTGAAGGACGATCTTCTTTCGATAACCTAAGATTTGACTTATTTTTTGCACTGTACTATGTCCTACTGCAAGTTTTGCAGTGATGTAATTCACAGTGATACATCTGTCTTCTCTAATGATCGCATCAACACTTTCCTTGTTGCACTCCATGTAGGCTGTTCAAGTGTGCCCACTACGAGGCTCTTATTGGATTCTCGTGTTCCCATCTCAACCATGTTTCAACCATCTCCTAACACTGCTGGTGCACATGCAGACATTTCCATAAGAACGTTGGAGACTGAGGTAAATTTCAGCAGTTGATTTTCCCATGTTAACAAGGAATTCAATGACAGCATGCTGTCGAAATGAAGCATTACTGTCTGCCCTTTTTTTAAACTTTGCCTGTGTTAATGTGATAGCAGCAAACAATGTCATAATCTGACAACACATCATGTACAGACTGTGATTTACAACAATGCTGTCATTTAGTTTTATTGTTGAAATTTTCATTGTTTATGATGAGTTGCTCATGACTTTCAGTATAGTTCTTGTAAATCAAACTTATATTTTTATAAGACTGAGTGGTCATTTGGAATATTGTTTATTCATTGCATCTTTTTTTTTTTTTTTTGTTTTTTTTTGCTGTTCTATTACTTCTTCCCTGTGTTTTGGTAAGTAAAGTGTCTGTATGTCTATTCCTACCATAAAACATATCATCTGTATGTATAAAAAGTTTAAGATCTACCATGATGTTCTAGGGTAACTAACCAAGTGGACAACGTGTTTACACACAATATTTTGGTGATCAAAATCTCGATTGCTATCTTATGGTTCACTTGGCTAGTTGCCTGAGAACATTATATTAATTCTGAGTGCTAATAAAAACTTAATTCTTAAGTTAAGTAATTAATTTACTTGATATGAAAGAAGAAAAACTATTATGATCAGACCCTTGTAGCTATATGTTAAATTTTGTAACAAGAGTGACAAAATTTTGTTCTCAGAACCACGAGTTAGATTGGATAGAATATTAGTGCATTTCATTTTCAAAGTAATTTTTCTATGTTTATTCAAGTTAGAAAGCAGTTTTACAGTTTTCAAGATAGTATTTTCAATATTTTTAATTTCAACATTCTTCGGCATTTGCCTGGAGTGGGATTGTGAAAGTTCATATCGAAAGTATTTATTTTCAGCCAAAGCTTTAAAGTTAGGATAATTTTCATGATAACTAAAGTTAACGTTTATTCAAAGATCTAGCGATTGATAAAATTTCAGAAAGATTTAATTATTTTTATTGTCAAGGTCAGATTAGCCAATGTTAGGACTTCAGATGTGCGATTTGATATCTGACGACTTTCCCATCAACCACCCCTGAGAAAGAGGAAAAAGATTTGTTCCCACGCTTCGCGCGAGAAGCCGCTAGGAATATTCGAGAAGCAGGAAGTGCTATGTGAATATAGACTCGTGCTTGCAGTTGTTCGCCCCAGTCATTCGGAAGCAGTCTGCGCGATAACATGTAGCTTTAGTAGGCCGGAAAGTTTTATATCAAACACATCAGTGATAGTTTTATTTTGGAATAATGCCACTGGTTTTATTCAAGTTAACCATAATGTCATGTTGAAATAGTATTTCTCCAAATGAGGCCTCGGGATTGTCTAAATTAGATACACTTTTTGAACAATGGGAGCGTGTGACGAACTTTCACTAGCTTTCTTTAACTAGTGATTTAATTCTTTGAACTATTGGGGTGTGGTCTGGCTGACCGGTTAATCGAACTTGTAAAACATTACTTTGGAAAAGTCATCTGATTGCCTGTACAGTATTTCGTTTTGTGAAATTTGGAAGAATATAATTGTTTAAATGGCAATGAACTATTTAGTGAACTTTACCTTTTCATAGTTTTCTGGTTAAAACCTATGTGGTGGCCATATTACTCTATTTAAGCCAAACTGTTACATTCAAGGCTACACACGGTCAGAGTTAAGACAACGTGTTTATGCTCCACCCCAAGCAAAAGCTTTTCGTCTTACACCCTTCAGGATACATGGACACCAAACTTACTCTTTCAGCACTGAGGAAACACCCTGCTCTTTTAGACTCACCCTTCTGATACTTCTTTTTTTTTTTTTTTTTTGGTCAAATATATCACTATGTAATACATAATTTTACTTTAAAAATAATTAAAATTGTTAATTCAAGCTTCACAATTTGCTTAACTTTTTTTGATTTTTGTGTCTGTTTTCTCAAATAAATAAAATTGTAGATACTTTTTTTTTATCATTACTTCTGTTTGTTACTCTGTTCAATTTTTTCAATATTGAATTTATTTTAGTATTTTTATGTTATGTTATTTTATGTTTTATTGTATAAAGACAAACTGAAAATGTCAGTAAGATGCTTAAGGACTTAGGATATTTACATATTGAAAAGGAAATAATTAGAGATGTACTGACTTTTCTATGTAGGTTGGAAAGTGTCTAGATTAGAACAACAGAATAATGATGAACATAATTATAAGACAAGGCAGGCAAATCATTTCCATTCGACTTATATTAGAAGTAGTAAAGCAAAGAAAACAGTGTTGCACAAAGGTTTAAAAATTTATAACAAATTATCTGAAGAAACAAAAAGTACCAGAACTGTTGCAAGTTTCAGAAAAATCTGGATTAATGGCTAGAGGGGAGAGATTGTAATATTTTCTTGTGAAGGATTCTTGAAATTAACACCTTGTTCATTTTTTTTTTTCTCTTTTATTTTTAATGTGTTGAAAATAAATAAATAAATAAAATATTAAATATAGAGAACATGTGTAGCATTACAAATAAAGTAAAAATTAATACATCAATAAATTATAAATATTCGATTTTACGACATAGTAGTAGCAGCTATTTCACAAAATTCTTCAATTTTAAATAAGCTATTATTTATAAGGAATTCTTGATTACATTCTGGACTTATTAATTGGGAGTAATCTTAGTCTTATTGGTATGACATTAAAAAGCTTAATCATTACATAATAAAAGTTTTTTTATTTATTTTTTTAATGCAACTGTACTCACACCTCTCTATTCTGGATATCTCTATTGTGGATACAGCACAATTAAATTATCATTTTACATGACTATGTTAATTTGATAGTACTGTCAATGAAAGTGCTGTTAGGTAATGAAAACAATGAAGAATAGGGAAAATAAATGATTATTTACCGCAGATGAAGGCATGAACCCCAGATGTACACACTTTACAATATTTCAGTTAGAAATCTTAGTTAAGTTATATGTGAGACATATTATATGAGGAAAGATGCGTACTCATTCTGACCTGCCACATTAATTAATTACTGCATAATGTAACTTGTATGATTTATATTTTATATCCATCTCTTGTCTGTCTATCACCATATAAACTCCTTCCTGATTAAATGTGAACTTCTCTCATTTCTTGTTGTGTGCATGTAAAATTGAATTTAATAGACAGGAAACAAAGTAACAAGGATTTGTCTACAATATTTAGAAGTTGTAACACCTATTGCTTCATACTTAATTAATAGGCATGTGATTTCATGTTTGATTATTGTTATGTAGAAATCAAGAGCCCAGCAACACATACTACTTTTTTTTTTTTAAAGTGAGGAAGAAACCATGATCACTGTCTATACTAAAATAAATAATTATAAGATGTGTAATTCTAAAGAAGAGAAACATTTTATTTTATAACCAAATTCAACTTTGTCATTTTAAATTTATTGAGTCAAGGAAATATTAAATTAGGGAGCATCCATAAACTGTGTGGCTAGGTCAGGGGTGTGTGTGAGAGAAGGTGATGGGTAGAAAGCTATGATGAGCTATGTGGGACAACAAAGTGGGAGTTTCAAGCCAAGCTACATAGCTTTTTAATCATTTTATTTGTCACAGTTAAACTAGTGTACAGAATACAAAACAGCTTGTGAATATTTATTTTACTCATTTAACTGTCTTCTTACTTCAGATATCCTATATACTGACAGTGTTAGATGTGTAGGGTGTCTGGCTAACACAATGCCAGCACATTTTAACTAACCGACACATGACAGCATATAAAGTGCAGAAAAATATCAGATGGTACATAGACTCAAATTTGCCTACAGATATCACATGGGTTTTTCCATGCCAGTGACATTTAGTATTAATTCTGATTGCCCACATGACTTTTGATAAAACAGTTCTAATTTTGTTCTGTCAAAATGAAGTTCATTGCATATTTAATTGTCCTCCTCCCTGAAATGTTATTTCAACTTCAAAGTGTACTGTAATGTGGAGTTGTAATATAAACTTTACAAGGATTATTGGTAACGTTTTTCTAGCTAGTTTTCAATATGCAGAACAGCGTCAATGAACTATGCAAATCTTTTAAGCAGATGGTTATGTAAAAAGAAAGATGGTAGAACTGAAATAAAAAAAGGTACCTTTTCCTAGGATTAAAAAAAAAAAAAAAAAAAAAAAAAAAAAAAAAAAAAAAAAAAAAAAGCAGTAGATATAGTTTTTTCTACTTTTTCAGTTAATGAAGAATGATGAATAAGATTATGAGAATGTAATTAGTAACACCTCAGTAAGAAAAGTATCCTTGGTTGTGCCTGAGAAAGAGTTTTTCCCAATAATTAATCATTTGAAGAGTGGCTAGTGTCACAATTTCAATCAGAAAATATACAATTATAGAAAAGTATATAAGCAAAAATTGGTCATATTTATTAGGGATCACTGATAAACTCCATGGTTCCATTGTGGTTTTCCTTGAACCCCTCTCCCTCTATGTAGCCTGATATCAAGTGGCAAGTGGCAAATAACTTTTCCCCGATTAATTCCAGAAGACTTTTTGTACTGTTTTCTCCTCACAAAATGTTTTTATACATATTGAATGCAATTGATATTTGCATTATGTACTTTTTTATAATTATAAATATTCTACAAATGATGGAACACAAATTAAAAAGGAAAATAATTCTTGTTATTTGGTTTTAATTTTAGAAAGACAGGGAAAAGCAAACATGGAAATTAATAAAACTTTCTATGGACAGAAGGTAATTGTGATGCTCATTTCAATTCTACTGAGCAAGAATGTTATGAATAGAGCAAAAAGAATTATCTTTAAGTTGTCACATAACCTTACTTATGTCAGTATACTTTCAAACACAGTTGAAAGGGTCCTGAACACACTTAAAACCAACAGCAGATATTTTTAGAAGTAGTTTTCAGTAGTTTGAGAGTCAGAAAACATGTTAGTAAGGAGAGTTTGAACTATTTTATAAGTTTTCGAAAATACTATAAAGAAATTTAAACATTTTTAGTAGCCTTTTGGCCACATTCATTTTCAGAGGTGTAAAACGAGATGACAATTCAAATTAGTTCTAACACTTGCTTTTTAGAAAATTATATTATGGAGATATCATGACATCTTACAAGCTAATGAAAAATATTGCACAAGAAACTTTTTTCACATAATTTTCAAGGTACAGCTATGATTCAGAGCTCAAAATGTTCAGCATGAGATAATACGCAACATATGAAAAGTCAATAACTAAAAGGAAAGTATGGTTTTTTTTTGACAAAATAAGAGATTTTGCTGACTTTGCAATTCAACATTTCTGCGGACATACAGATCTGAGGGCATAGAAATGATGTTTAGAATAAAGAGAAGCTTTCACTTAACACATGGAGTGATTTTTGTAAATATTCCGACAATATATATGCCATACAAGAGAAATTAAGGTTTGAATGTAATTGCTGCTACAAAGCATCATTTTGGAAACAAAGGAAACACGGGAAATAGATAATGAAGAAATAATATTACCATCAGATAGAGAATCGGATTTAGTAAAGTTTGAGATATATTACAGATTGGTAGCACTCGTATATTTGGAGATAATTGACGTTAAAGTTTTTTAGCTGACTTTGCACTTAAAGTCAAAGTTGATTTTCACCATCAAATACATTTGGGATCGAGACCTGTTATATGTCAAAAGTTGAGGAAATTTTTATAGAATATTTTGATTACAGAATCATTTGACAGACTAACGAATTGTAGGAATGATGACAGATTAAAGCTTTTACAAGTTTAACTTGAAATCCACAAATCCTAGGAGAAAACTTCTCATAACTAAAATTGATATTTAAAATGTGCTACACAACATATCAAAATTTCAGAATGATCAGAATAAAAATAAGGTTTCCCTTTGTCAAATCAAGCGTATGCTGAGCCAGCTGGCCCAATATGAATATAAGGAGCCACTGCTAGCCTAGGCGGGAGGCAGTAATCTGGCAGAAATTGAACCGAGAAGACGGTGTGTTGGTTGGTCGCGGAAATGGAGAAAATTTTAGTTGTGATGCAACAGTGTTGCAGGCTCACTCCTCCTTTGAGATGAACTTTTAACTATAATATGGGGGTTAGGAGGAAGTTGCTTAATGTTAGAGGATGGTTTAACCTGTAATCATTTATTTCGGATAGAAGTCTGCTGCTTTTCTATTATCCTACGCTGGATCCGAGATTATGTAAGAACTTTTGCAAAATATATAATTTGGAATTAATCAGGAAGTCTGAAGTTGTATTTTAAGAACATACCTTTATCCTTTGGGGTAATTACGAGGCAACCATAAATAGAATCACTTAAGGGTACCAGACACGATCATAGTTAAGACAAGCTGCTGTAAGCGACAACCCCTAGCAGCAGAATGTTTTACAAAGTCTTTATTGGAAAGTATTGTTTTATATGGATTAGAAACCTGGACAATCAACCAAAAACATAGTAAGAAGTTGAAAGCATTAGTATTAGATTTCAGAGAAGATCAGCAAGAATTTCAAGGAAAGAAAAATTAAGGAACACCAAAATAATAAGGCTATTGGAAGTGAAAGAAGAAATACATGAAGTTACAAAATGAAAATGGTTGAATGATATGGCCTTGTATGAAGGATGGAAGACACTAATAAACCAAAACTTGGGAATGGGAATTTGAAGGAAGGAAGGAGGAAAAGAGGATGGCTAGTGTTTATCTGGCTCAAAAGTGTACAAACAGCAATGAGAAAATTTGGTACAGAAGAGGAAGATACACAATACTAAAATGTCTGGAGAAATATTTTGAGATGATGTAGGCTAGTTCTGTGTTCCAAGTTTCTATTCTAATGTTGGAGTAAAACCTTGTAAGCATCTTAGAATTTTAGTAAATTCTAGCCTCTCACCTTTGGGTATTAGAGGGAGAGCTTATTCTGTAGTAAAAGATCGTTTTCAGTTCATGTACAGGTTATGGGAGTAAAGCTTTGTATAGCATAGAGATACAGTAACCAAACACACTAAATAAAACCCTTTAGGAATAATAAATGCACCCATAATTAAATAAATGTTCTAAATAAACCTTTGATAACAAAAAGAAAACATCAGTTTGGGAGGGAATAGCTTAAATCTCTCAAGTTCAGTTTCAAATAATAGTTTTTGATATAGGTTAACTTTGCAGTTTCTAAACCAATTTGAATGCAGTAAAGACCTTTAGTAGTTGCTAAACGCCGAATATAAACTTTGAATAATAATAAACAAACTTTTAATCAATTGAAAATTAAATAATCAGTAATAATATTACCTTGGACTTAGGAATTTCTACTTTGGAAGTATTTTGCCATTGTTTTAAACCGATTAACGAGCAAGAAAGTAACTTAATAGTAAATAAACCAACTAAATCAATTTTCTGTAATGATATTAACACCTTTTACTAACCTTTAATATGATAATCCATAATAATCCAGTTCAGTGCACAAGTAATTTCTAATATTTGGCATTTCACTGTTTTCACACACTTTCGAACGAAATAAAGTAATTGTAGGGAAGTAATCATGCGATTAAAAGACAAATTCACTAAAATTTCGTAGTTAAATAACTTAAATCAATTTTTTAATACTTCGTCAGTTGCACTTCACTTTTAATAATTTTTATCTCAAAATCCTAGAGAACATTCGAGATAAAAAGTAGATTTCCGGAAAGACCTAAAAATCTAATATCACATATAATAATTTCAAGTAATTACAAGTAATAGAACCGATCTTATAGAGTTCGTAAAATTTATTTTTCATCACGACCATGAGGTCCACTTAGAAATATTTTCCAGCCGATCTAAAGTAGATACAGAGATGAGATAACTTTCAGAATATGTATTTTAATTCAGAGTATCTCGTGGTAATTTTATATTTGCGATAAAACTAATAGAAATAAAGTTATAAAATTAAAACTGAAATCGCAATTTGGTTACGTCGTAGTTAAACTTTCCCTGCACCAATCTTAATAAAAATCACACCAATAAACTCAGGAATTCTTGTAGAACACAGTGATAATAAGATAATTTGCATAAATCGTAGCATTAATAAAATGACGAAAAGTAGAAATTTCCAGCACAATAGTACTTCCCCAAAGTAGAGAAATAGTTCACTCCTACACTTACAACTTTTAAACCAGTTGCTTAAAATTATTCACTAAATATCCATTATTTCACAATTAAATATGTAGAAACACTGCCACACTTAAAGTTTTGGATAACCGTTTAATTACTGAGATATTTCAGATCTAAATCGTCTATGTGTGAGCAGAAAGTCGCGTTCTGGCTCTGACGTCAGCGAAGGTATAAAATCAGGGCGCGTGGTGAAGACGGGGTCTTTTGTCTTTTCCGGGTTTGAAGTCGTGCTAATAAAATGTTATAGGCGTGTGTGCATTGGTAGGTTGGCAACTCCGACTTATGTTGGTAGCTCAGTTCTTAGGTTGGTACTACCGGATTCAGCCATGATGGCTTTGGTCATGAGGGGCGTGGCAAGTATGTTGATATGAACTTGTAAACATTTCAAAAGGGGTCGGTCGGCAGTTTCTCTTCACAATCTGCAAACTTGTGGAACGAGTGTTCGATATGCCTTCTCAACTGTAAATGCAATTTTGAACTTTTGATTTTGAAGAATAAAACCTTGAAGTTTTCTAAAAGTGACTTTGTGTGCTTCAATTGTTAGCATAGAACCCTTTTCTATATTTGTGGGTAACGAATATAGTGGCGACCTGAGCATTCAGTTGAGTTACCTTGGCTACATGGTCAAATCCAAATTATTTACCGAGTTTTTAAGAGAACTGTTAGTCGACAAGAGTGTAAGTTAAGGCACTTAGGCGATACTACAACCCCGGTATCGGTCTAGTTCCTTACAACCTCTGTAGTCAGGGAAATCTCTCTCAATAAATAACAAATGAATTATTGGGAGAAACCTCCCTGTCAAGTACAGGTACAGGTACTTTTCATCTTGGGGCATTACTAAAAAAAATTTCCTTATCTCATTCATCACTGTTCATAAATTGATAAAAAGGAACAAACTATACCATTCACATAATAAAAAAGAAAAGCTACATTTTTTTTTTCTATAACTGCAGTTCTGTCACCTATCTTTCTCCATTACCTGGGAATGATTTTTTGATCTGCTTAAAGGATTTCTGTAACTCATTGGACAGTGAAAACTCTTTAGGAAAATATTTTTGATTAGCCTCATAACTTTATTTCACAGTGCCACTTCACTCAAAACTTTGAACTTTAAATTTACATGACAGAACAGAATTAGAATTATTTTATCAATGAGCGGTGTTACCACATGCAGGTGATCATAATAAAAATACCTTTATTTCAACCATCAAAACAATGTAACTGTCACTAAGTTTGAAAATTCAGGTGACATGTGTAAGTAAGTTTGAGTCTAGATACAGCATGTCTAATGTTTTTTGAATCGTAATGCGCTGTCATGTAGTAGTTAGTTCAAATGTGCCAGCCATGCGCAACCCAACTCTATGTAAGGCACCCTTTAGTTCAGCAAAAGCACTGTCACTAGCCATACCCAGCAGTAAAATATTCAGTAGATCAACTGCATCCTAGCCTCTTCAGGAAGTCCCCATTTGTAAAAGAAAACTTCAGTCAATGTCGCCAATATTTTCGTAATTTTCTTTTCAACTGAACCAGAAAAATATAGTAGATTTAAGAATTAAGATAAGTACTTAGTATAAACTCTAAATCAGTCATATTAAACGTAAAATGCCTTACAAATTTGAGATTTAGTAGTTATGAAAAAAAACATGGCCCAGAAAAAACACTGTTTTTTATAGTTTTTCTTCATGTTTTTTTTTTTTTTTTTTTTTTTTTTTTTTTCAAGTCAGAAAAAAACCGTTTTTTTACCACACTATGAGGGACTTAGAAATTTCGAGAAGAGTAATTGTCAATTTGATGAGATTTCCCTGCATTCATTTCCACAGTGAAAACTCATCATTAGAATTATTTTAAAGTGTATTCATTATATCAGGAAAAATTTATTTTAAGAGATAATTCAGTTTGTTCAAGTTTTGAAACACACGATCAAGAAAGTAAAAATCCAAGATTGAAATATCTTTGAATTGAGTAAAGCTACAACTGAACTTTTATCACCGGCTATAGTCAGCACTGATCTGGATATTTTGATAGTAAAATTATCTAATTAGGCAAAGTATAATTAGCAGTTTTAAATAAGAGAAAAAAATGAACTTTTTGACTAAAAGGAATACAATTGAGAAATTTATGTTAGTAGATAGCCTAAATTGAGATGATTACAAATATATAATGATTTTGGTAAACATTTTAATCATTTGTCTGGTAATTAAGTTAATAAAGATAGATTGTCGCTAGTTATTGTTGGAGTTCGAGAAAGTTTGCCAAGTTGGTCACGTGATAGACTTCAATTTTAAGCTTATAGAAGTACTTTAGTATGTCAAATTAAATTAAAATAGATAGAATATGATGATAGGAAGCCCTTGTAAAAATTGCAAGTTAAAATATTTTGTACTTTAGGAGATATTAATCAAAGAAAAAAGTTACTGATGTCATAGGCCATGGCAAGCTTATAATAGACCATGCAGCCACCATGATTTGTCTAATTCTTTCGCCAGAAAGTGATCGAGTAACTCCGCGCTAGTTAGCGGAGCAAATTGCTCCATGCGGTAGCGGTTTTGGCAAATTCCAACATGCCGTAGAACTCACTAATGTTAGGGGGACTTAGTGAGTTTGTCTTCTTGTATGATTTAATCATCAATGAAACTGTTGTTCCATGCTTTATCTACGTATCTGGTATCAACAATGTACGAGTGAACTTTTGCAAGAACATAAGTATTGTGTTTCTCTGAAATTGTGTCAAGTGACTTTATTTCAATTACCCTTCGCATTTGGGGTTTAATAGAAATGCATGGCAGCTGATTTCTTAAATATTTTAGGTACCAGAAGGCTACACATGGTCATGAAGTTATCTGTTCACAGTTCAGGCAAAAGTGTTGTTAAACCCCCCAACAAACCTTTCCACCTGACAGCTATGACTTGAAGTCATACGCATGCACAGTGCTGTCAGTATATAAGATATCTAAATTACATACAGAGATAATTGAATCACAGAAATAAATATTCACATGCTGTTGTGTGGCATTCTGTACCTTATTATAACTGTGAAAAACCATATGAATAGAGAGCTATGTGGCTTAGCTCGGACATCTCCCCCCATGCTGCCCAGTGTAGCTTTCTACCAAAGCTCCTCCCCCTCCCTTTTTCCAGAAATAGCGATGTAGTTTATGGATGTTCCATTATATGTACAATAATGTTAATGACAGTCTGGTAAGAGAAACAGCATGAACAGGAAAGGGGAAGGCAAGGCAAAAGTCACATCAGGCTACGTGAAAGGACTGTGAAAGGGAGGAAGTGAATTAAAAAAAGGCCAAAATGAGGCCACATAGTTTATGGACACTCCCTTGTCATACAACACAAATAACATCTTACTATAGCAACGGCTCATGTGATCATAATGACCTGGTGACACAGTTTTTACAGGCTGTGCAATCTGACCCTATCATAGCCTCCTTATGCTAAACCAATAATTCTACTAAATATACCGGGCAACAATTTACTTTATAAATGGAAAGGCATTTCTCCCTATTCCATTGTTGCTGAGTATAGTATTTTAGGTTGAAAATTACAATCATTATTGAAAAATCAATCATACAGTTTATTTTAAGGTATTTGATACATCAACTTACATTAAGCAGATTTGGAATTGTATCCTTTGTCAATCTCTTATTTCCAAAGTAGAATTGTTTTATTGCTTTACCAATTGGTTTAATATCCTTGACTTTGTTGGCTAGATCTGGAGGAACTAGGTAATCAAAATCAATATTTTCTAGTGAGCCCTCTTTTGCTAGCAAATCTGAAAAATTAAAAAAAAAATCATGAAATTTCTCTTATATTTATATCAACCAATATTTTTTAAAAAAATTCTTGGATTTAATGGCTATGAGGTTAGCTGGGGACCATCTATGGTGGAAATTTATTTTTGTCACAGCATTTCCTCAACTGTAAATTCTGACTTTGGATTAGTGACAAACTAGCAAGTTTATTTCCACCCTTGAAGTTTGTTAAGTAGCCTTGGCTAGTCACTTCAAATACTTGAAGAGGTAGGGAAGATTACAATTTCACTTTTTCAGCAGTGTTTATTCATGTCCCTTCCATCGATCATCTTTTGCTGATATAGGTATATATGTATGTGAAATTCGCCAAAGTGTTAAAAAAACAAAAACAAACGATGTGTATGATTTTTTAATGGTGAAGTTACACAATTTAGTTATCACCACTGAATTATTAATCAAAATAATGAACAGATAAAAATATTGTTAATTCCTATCCCCCCTTAAATTATTGGAATATGTTTGTTTCACCAGCATCATTCCATCCGCTACAGTAAATACACATTATTTATTCTTAATATGATTGAAATATATGCAGTTCTACTTAAAATATTTTTATTTTTTAAGAAGGCACAGAGAAAAATGGGAGGTCAACAGTATGGTAGGTCATAATGTATAGATCTAATGCAAATATCCACAAGCTCTCTAAAAGCAATTGAGACGTGCCCCAAGAAAGGAAGAAAAGATCTGTTATGCTGTTGCTCTGCAAATATCTAACTGGTATGTTACTTGTATAAAGCAACATCCAGACTTTCACTAGAAGTACCCATAAATCCTACAATTAAACATGTTCCTAGCCATGCGTTAGCCAGAAATTATCATTACTGCATTCTGTTAGCTGAGAGAGGTATGTAATGCTTCTTATTAAATGGTTTCATTTTCCTCAAGGCATAAATATTGTACTAAACAAGAGAATACTGTTCTGTAAAGCTCAAAACAATTCAGTAGCAGTCATTGCATATTTTTGAGGTCAGGAATTGGATACGATGATATTTTCAAATATACAAAAGTAAAATTTAGCATAATGTCTAATCAGATCATAATGCTACTAGATATTGGATGCTCTAATCCAATAGAATCAAGTTCATAACCATTAGGCAAGTACAAGAGGATAATACATGTTTTGTTCTCATCTGTGGCTAATGTTTGCGGAGTACATTAATTGCAAATGATAGTGGCGACAATTTATCTCTGTGATTTGGTGAAAGATGGTTTCATTTGTGGGAAAAAGATGAGATAAAATATCTCATATACAAACAGCACACAAGAGCATAGGGTAAATGTGATTTATATTTCAGATATTGTTGTCAGGTATTGAAGTAGAAATGCTTTATACTACTCAGTATGTGCATTTTGCATCTCACTGACTGCAATAACAATATACAACCATTATCTATGACCATTGAGGCTGTTCATTGCTGACATAATGTTTTAACACTCTTGAAGTTGCTTCTTTTTTTTTTTTTTTTTTTTTTTTTTTTTTAAAAATATGCCTGCCACCAAGAAACTTATCCCTGAGCAAATGAACTGTTATTTGTTTAAACACATAGTGAAATGGTATATGCAAACAATGTGTTTAATTTTACATTGAATAAAACAACAATGTTGCAATTACAAGTTCCTCTTTAATTAAATGAAAATGTTCTTGCCAGCAAAACACTGATTGCCAAGGGATTTACATTTCCAGTCCTCAACAAGCAATTCTTTCCTCATCTTATAAACATAATCAATCTTTATTTTTTTATCTGTTTACCTAATAAGCTGGCTATTTTTCTGCTTTTATCTTCATCCCATGTTGACCAACCAAGGTAGCTATCCTGTCCAGATCACCCTGCAACTTTTCAGTCTTCAACTGTTTTGATCCTCTTATATAGCATTATGTCATCTTCAAAAGACCTAACTTCTGAAAGTAATCTTTCATTAGAGTGACAAATAGAAATGGTCCCAATACACTACCCTGTGGCACTTCCTTTTTCACTTCCACTTCCTTTTTAACTTCCACTTCCTTTGATACTGCATTTCATATCCTAACTTTTTGCTTCCTACCTTATAAGAATCCTTCTACTTAGTAAATCACTTTTTCATCCACTTCAATAGTTTTTACCATATTTAGCACCATTTGTTAGCTGTCTCTACCAAAGCCTTAGAAAGATCTTGTGCTACGCTATCAATTTGGCCTCCTAGTCTACTTCATCCAATATAACTTTGAAATAGCCTAAAAATTGAGATTTTCATGATTGTTCTTATCTATAGCCATGTTGCTGACTTGAAAACCACTTACTTGCATCACAGATACCTCTGATATTGTTGCATATGAGTCTCTCCATTAATTTACCAATCATTGATGTTAAACTGATTAGCCTATAATTTTTAACCCTATTTGTCACCTAGTAAACAGCAATTATCAAGACTCAATTTCAATAACATTTCTAGATAAGGTACATCCTGCTAACTTTAGGATATCTGCAGCAATATTTTTTACACCAGCCCTTATACTTGTAAGCACCTTAGAATTTTGGCAAATTCTAGTTTTGCTTAGGCGGGACTTAGAAATTTCAAGAAGTGTAGTTTTCAACTTTAAGTAATTTCCCTGTAATCTTGCCCACAGTAACAACTTGCTATAAAAACCATTTTAAAGTGTATTTATCATATCAGGAAACGTTTGGTTTAAGAGATATTCCCGTTTGTTCACGTTTTGAAACACGAAAAGTTGAAATTCTGAGATTTGCAATATCTCTAAATCGTGTAAAGCTACAACCGATCTTTTATCACCAGCTATAGTCAGCACTATCCCCGATATTTTGGTAAAAAAATTAAGTAATTTGGTAAAGATTAATTAGTGATTTTAATTAAGAGAAAATAATAAGCATTTTTATTAAAAGAGATATTAAATTAAAAATTACATTAGTAGATAGACCTAATTAAGAAGATTTCGTACATATAATGGTTTCCATAAAAAGTTTTAGCATTTGTCTGGTAATTAAGTTTTTGAAAAATAGATTGTCACGGATTGTTGTGCACGCGCGTAAAATTCCAGAACACTTAGGGATTTTCCCCAAATTAGAATGTGTCACTACGCGGAGTCTTAAACAGCTAAAACTTTAAAACTAATTACTCTAAATTTCTCATGATACTGCCGTTGGACTTCTAGTAGATAAGTCCAGATACTGTCAAAGTTTGAACACTTTTAATAGTCGGGATCGTCAAATAAATTACACACACTTTGAGCTACGCGGAAGCAAAAAGATGTGATACAGTTGCTGACGTCACTGGTTCTAGCCTTTTCTATAAAAGACCCCGTAACCATTATAGTAAATGCACCTGTCTTGCCCCCACTACAACTTACTATTACTGATACCGTAGTTGATAATGAAACAGAGCCTTTGCCTGCATCAGCCTGTAGTGATCTACCTGATCCTACAGCTGCTCCAATTGTAAATAATTTTGGAGACTCTGCAACCTTGTCTGCACCTACAGAGGTGACAGAACCTAGCATTAATAAATATTGAAAGATCAAATCCTATTTCAGTAGAACCAACTGATTTTTCCAAGACTGCAATTTATGTACAGTCCTCAGCTGATCCCTTATAGGTCATTGACCCACCTATTGTGAATCATAATATTGTAACTGACCGTCTTAATATTGAAACAGATGTTTTGCCTGCTTCTGACAATTCAGGCCCTATTCATGATAATTGAGTGATAATAAAGATTTTCTAGTAACTTTATCTGACACTGAGAATTTAATTGATTTCACTACTGTACAAGTTGAATATCAGAATACTACTATACAATCAGCTGATCCCATACCATAGGCTGTTTGCTCATATGAGCCTAATGCTTCCAAACCCAAACAGCTTGCAAGGCGATACAAGCCTACATTTGTGGATAAGCTGAAACATCAATTATTTCAGAAAATGTTCCCTGAAAACATTTATGCTAATTTACCACTAAACACTATTCCAAATTGGGAACACTCTAATATTTCTAAATATTTTCTGAATTTCATATTGTTTCGGAATTTTCCTAGTGAAGATATATCAATATTTTTCAATTCTTGTCATAAATTTGAATTTTCATTCCAATTTACTTGGCAGCTTTCTTGTGTTATAAACAAGCTGCAACCCATCAGTAATAATAACACTAAATTGAATTTGAATATTTTTGGAGTAAGGGTGAAAATGAAAAACAACCCTTACATTGCACAACCCAGCAGTCCATTCACTCCACAACACAGAAAAGCGAAGAGAAAATGAATTATTTTAAATCATTCACAGTTTGGAAGGGCACCTAGAATGAAATTTTTTAATTTGAACCCTTTGCCCTCGGAGAAGAAAACACTTTTTTCTGAAAGAAGAAATGTTTTAAAACTTAAATTAACCTACTTTGACTTCCATGTGCACACACTAAGGATCTATCACATGGGGAGTAATAAGACAATTTCCATTTCATTGTTTAATTTTGGTAACATTTTTGATATACAATGTTGTATTTCTGAGTCAATTGCTCAGCTGACTTTGCATTTTGAAGTAGTATTAAGACCTGAAGTTTTGCAAACTCTTTACTTTTCTAATGAGTACTTTCACCTAACAATATTTGAACATCTACCTTGGGAAGTCATATGCCAGATTAGATTGGATAGGATTTCTGAGACACCAAGGGTGGAACTTATGGATGTTGAGATTGATTGTCAAAGAGATAAAGTTGTTTGTGCAAGTGAGGAAGTTGATGCTCAAGTTAAAGTAGAGGTGGAGATATAACATGTTTTCCTGTATTAATGGGGGAGGCTGGAAGAGAAGATAGTACCATTTTGGGGGAATGCATTATTATTATTATTTTATTAATAGGACCAGGATGCAGAGACTTACCTGCGAATCCCATATTTATTAACAGGACCAGGAAATAGAGACTCTCCTGAGAATCCCATAATTATTAGTTGCATTTCCACCAATCATTATTATTATTATGTATCAGTGTAACAAAACAAGGCGACCTCTTATATAAAAACACATTAGGCATCACCTAGGGATGACCTCATATACCCAAATAAGGCGTCATTGTTATTTCATATAGTTACACAATTTGATACACAATAAAATATATATAGGAAACATGAGCAGTCAACACACTATAGAGACAAAAAGCGGAAATTACCAAGTTTGTTACACATAATGGAGTCTTGGAGATATGATATTAAAACTGATGTGAGTTTACATTCTTGTTGCTGAAAAATGAATTGAAAGCTATTTTGGAAGTTATGTACTGTCTTAAGTGTTTATGTATGTACCGTAGAACGGTTTTGGGACAGCAATTCCTATTGTCTTATACACTAAGAAAGTTGAATTATGTTAGTAATATGATGAGGATATACACATGCTTTCAAATATTTTTATAGTAAAAATAAACCACTCTAGGAAAACTTTTTATAATAAACTTTACTACAGATTTTCCTACTTTATGTAACACCTTATTCGCTTTGTCTTATTTACCCAACTTAGGTTGAGGATTTTTTGTGCTTTGATGCACCTTAGGCACTTCATAGTGGCCTTAAGCAACCAGATTTTAGAGAGTAATGTTTTTTTATAAACAATAAACTATACCACTTGAATTGACTTTGATAAAATATAACTGATATGAATCTATAACGTTTGCTCTTGTAACATTATTATGAAATATTTGGTCCAGGGGACAGTGATCCCATTCTAAGTACACTACTATAACCTACTTATTTTTCATAACAAGAGGATAATATACCAATTGTAAATGCTATATAACATTTTTGCACCAGTGTACTGGTGAACACAACTAGTGTTGTGATAATTAACGAGAGATATTTTGCAACATTTTGTCATCAGTGTACTGATGAAGTGAAACTACGTTTCAAACATACATAACTTTTGTACTCTCACTTCATACAGCAGTGTACTGCTGTTTGAAAACTACGTTTCCTTATAATTTTTCCCCTACACATTTTTAGGATGTTAAGTTATTTTGGGGACAATATTTTGTAAATAACTACAATGCTTTGTAATTATTATTATTGTAATAACTCAGTTTACTTAAGTGATCCATTAACTTGGCAAGAACCAAGTGCAATTTTGTGTTTCTCTACTTTATTATTTCCTTTACGTATATAAGAATCCTTTTTCATTTTTATAACTTGAATCTTAATGCATTATGTGAATAATATTTCATTTGCTTTTCCTTATTACTGTAACTACCTTCCTTTGCTAAGGAAGATCATTATTTATTATTTCATTTCCCAACAACTTGTGGGAACATTATTGTATTTACTATGTTTATTGTTCATTTACTTTTGTATCTACTTTTGTATTTTACTTTGATTTTTTTGCATATGTATGTTAGTGTTTAAGAACGGTTTGGCCGCCACTAATTCCCACTATTTTTTCTGTTCACAGACAAGCTAGCTGACCGAGATCCCCAGGCCACTCCTGCTGCGACAGGAACCGGGGAAAATGGACATTTCTCGGCAGATCTAGCTATAAGGCTATTGCTTTGTATAATTTGCGAGCCTTACAGTCAGCTCCCGTTACAGGACTTGGGTTTTCACCCATTATTAGGGAGTTCTGTGATCAGTGTTTAAAGGGAAAGTGGTAAATTAAGGCTATTACAAAACCAAAATAAAATTTAAACTAAGACGTTTATAAAACGAAAGACTTTCCATACAAGGAATTGCATAATATTTGTTCATAATTATTCAAACACAACAATTTTCTATTTCTATGTTTGTAAAATAATACACATTACTGTTTCTTTTTCTGAAAACAAATTTGATGTTTTCTTATGTTTATGGGTAATACCCTTTTCAATGTACTTTTTGTAATTTGTGTTTATAACCATTTATGTTTCTTATTTTGATAATTTGTCTGATATTTTGACAATGTGATTGTTTATACCATACATGTTAATAATTTTGTGATCATTTGATATTTCACATTTTGCTTTTTGGTCATAATTTGTATGAATTTAATAACTTTTCATTAATATTGATTCTCAGAGTGAATGAGCCTTTGAAAATTTTGTGATAATTTTGTGTGAAAGTTAAAGTTTTGATATTGTTAAAATATTTTGCTTTTGAGAATGAATGGTGGAGAGAAAGAACCGAACCGATGTGATAGTTGATTTTTGTGGGGATAGTTCATTTCTTTTGGGATTCAAATTTTTCTTATTTTTCTTTTCTATTTTCAAGATATTCAGTTAGTTTTCTTCAGGGGGCATGTAAGCACCTTAGAAGTTTGGCAAATTCTAGTTTTGCTTCGGCGGGACTTAGAAAATTTGAGAAGTGTAGTTTTCAACTTTAAGTAATTTCCCTGTAATCTTGCCCACAGTAACAACTTGCTATAAAAACCATTTTAAAGTGTATTTATCATATCGGGAAATGTTTGGTTTAAGAGATATTCCCGTTTGTTCACGTTTTGAAACACGTGATCGGAAAAGTAGAAATTCTGAGATTTGCAATATCTCTAAATTGTGTAAAGCTACAACCGATCTTTTATCACCAGCTGTAGTCCCCGATATTTTGGTAATAAAATTAAGTAATTTGGTAAAGATTAATTAGTGATTTTAATTAAGAGAAAATAATAAGCGTTTTTATTAAAAGAGATATTAAATTAAAAATTACATTAGTAGATAGACCTAATTAAGAAGATTTCGTACATATAATGGTTTCCATAAAAAGTTTTAGCATTTGTCTGGTAATTAAGTTTTTGAAAAATAGATTGTCACGGATTGTTGTGCACGGGCGTAAAATTCCAGAACACTTAGGGATTTTCCCCAAATTAGAATGTGTCACTACGCAGAGTCTTAAACAGCTAAAACTTTAAAACTAATTACTCTAAATTTCTCATGAGACTGCCGTTGGACTTCTAGTAGATAAGTCCAGATACTGTCAAATTTTGAACATTTTTAATAGTCGGGATCGTCAAATAAATTACACACACTTTGAGCTACGCGGAAGCAAAAAGATGTGATACAGTTGCTGACATCACTGGTTCTAGCCTTTTCAATAAAAGACCCCGCGGCCATTATGGTATGTCTGTTCCTGCCAGTCGTCTGTTCCTGTCTGGCGTCTGTTTCGGTCTGTCTTTCGTCGCGCTGGTTGTAACTCACCATGATGGCTAGTTCAACCATGTTGGATCGTGTCGGGTTATATAGTAATTTTAATGACTGTTAAGAACTTGTAAATTCACTAAAGGGGTTCGGTCGGTTAAATTTCTCTCCACAACCTGCAAACTTTTGGTAAAGAGTGTTCGATTTGCCAACTCAATGGTTAAATGCTATGTTGAACCTGTGATTCTGAAAATAAAACTGGATTTTTCTAACAGTGAACTTGTGTGCTTTAGTAGATAGCATAAAACCTTTTCTCTATTTGTGGGTTAACAAATAATGTGGCGACCTCAAGCATTTAGGTTGAGTTATCCTGGCTACACGGTCAAACCAAATCAAAAATTATTTCATAAATTTTCTACAGAACTTTGAGCCAACATCAAGAGTAAGTTGAGGCACTAAGGCTATACTTCAGCCCCAGTATCAGCCTTTGTCCTTACATACTCTTTTTTTTCTTCTTAGTTCCTTCATGATATCCTCAGGATGATTTCCAATTTCTTAGTCTGCTCATTTCTAATTGTGTGGATAAGCTTGTTCTCTGATTTACGCTCTCCCATACCTGAATCACCATCCCTAATGGTCTCACTAAACCATTTACTCAACTCTCTGCCTTTTTCAAGCATAAGTAACTTTATCTACATCCTTATTTATTATCCCATATTCATAAATTTCTTTCTTCATATGTAGAAGTATTTCTAATTTTAATATGATGGTTGATGTTTGTGTTTGACAGTGGACAGATATGCATCTTTACTGTCCATGTGATTTTACATTATGCTGTGTATGATTAGAAGGGATAGATAAAAACTTTCACAAAAACAATATCTATTATATGTTTTTAGTTTAATTTAAGATAAAGTTAAAGTGACAGAGTTTCTTTGGCTTCTGGCTTTTTGTTGCAGGATTTATGTACATAGAGCTCTGTATTCCCATGTCAACCTTCAGCACTAGGACAAAGGTAACATGGTCAATGCCATGCTCCAGCTATTCTTTACTATGAAACAAACTCAACATCCAGTGTTGGCCTAGGTAGTTCTAGTAGCTTTAAAGAAAAATTCTGTTTTCTTGTGGATTGAGCCCCATTTGTGCAAGCCATAGTTCAGCACTCTAACACTTCAACAATGTGGCCTCCTTTTAATTTCTTATTTTTCAGATATTTAATAAACTCTCTCAGTATGTAAAATTTGAAATTCATGTGTTACACACTTCTATTCCATCATTTCTTTGTTTTGGCCTCATAGAACTTTATATAACAATGACATTTTTTATTTCAATGTAATTTTACAATAGCCTGTAGAGCATTTTTTGATTGCAGAGAGTGTGACCTTCATAATTTCTAGCATTCATTACATTTAAATGTTATTCTGCTTTTGAGATTATCATTGTAAATATCTTGAGGAAAAAATAAAGCAGTATTAAAATACTTACCTCTTAAGTAAATCATCCCTTCTTGTGAATTGACACCAACTATATAAGGCACAGGTGAATAATCACTGCTTTTCAATATTTCTACTGGGTTTTTGTTTAGGAAAGCACCATCTTTTGCATCTATATTTTCAACTGTTGGTAAGAAAGGAAAATATGAAAGTCGGGCCTTATCCTGAAACATGATACAATACAACTAATATAAATAGAGGACTAGGACCCATCAGTATGGCTGCATGTATTAAGGTGCCACCACACTGTATCAAGGAGGTACAATGTGACCAGGTTTAGGTCCTGTTATATGTGTTGTAAGGGGCAACGCTAATACCGGGGTACATATCAGCATTGAAATCCTTAACTAGTAACTTGCACTTCCAAATAAATTATGTCAAAATATTAAAATAAAGTTCCAAATATTAAAAATTGGAGTTTAAATCAACTGCAGGTTAACATGGTTGCCACTCCCTATTTAACCTTCAGAGAGAAAAGGGTTCAGATTAAACTATGAAAATAAAGTCACTTATAAGATTTCACAATTAATATATTCTGATCTCAAAAAACAAAAAGTTCACAATTACAGTTTGTTAGGCAATCGGATTTTTTTTCTAAAGTTTGCAAGTTATGAATCGTCGAAGACAGACAGCTGAAAACCCCTGAGAAACTATAAGTTACACATTTATTGTCCCGACCTCGCGGCATAACTTCAAAAACCCGTGATGGCAGCCACCAACACATGAGACTGGCTACTGGCAAGCGTACCAACCTACAGTTCTTGCACCAGAGCAATGCAGGTCTTACTCACACGGATTTCCAGGACAAACTGAGCCATCTTGGCTCTGAAATGGCCTATATAGGGCAAGAAAATCATCCAAACCACGTGACACCTAGGATATATTGAACCCAAAATACTTGCAGTAGGGCTTCCAAATTTTAGTTTTATTTAGGAACATCCATTACAAACAAATTTTGCCCCTTTGAGGTATCTCGTAAATTCAACGGTTTGGCTGTAATTAAATTTCTCCTGTTTACTGCGTAGTGGTTCTGACTTCAGTGGTCTACAAGTGTGTTCATGAGCCGTAGTACTACTTAAATTTGGCACAATTTTAAATCTTCTAATAAAAAAAAGAGTTTTCCTTGAATTGCTCTAAAAGTAAGGCTTATATCAAGAAATGAAATTAAATAATAATAATTCAAAAGAAAGTCAAATTCACTAAAATTCCGTAGTTTTTGAGTGTGTAAATAACATAAATTAATTTTCAAACACTTCATTGAATGCACTTCACCTTTAAGAATTTTTATCACAGAAGTCTAGTAAGCTTTAGAACTAAAAAGAAGATTTCTTGAAAGAACCAAAAATCTAATTTCACATATTTTAATTTCAGATCATTTCATGCAGTAGAACAGATTTTATAAAGATTTTAAAGATTATTTTGTCATAAAACCATGTGCTTTACTTAGGAATTTACTATAGCCGCTAGAAGCTATCCCCATAGATAAGATAACCTGTAAAATATGTAACTAAATTCAGAGAACATTCTCGTAATTTTTTCCTTTTCGATATAAACAATACCTAGAAAGTTATTAACAGAAAACCATATCACTTCTAAACCGTTAATTTACCAAATCTTGTCTAACCTGTAATTTCATTATCCAGTCACAGATTTTTACGTAAGTTACACCATTGAACTTTTAAATTTTTGTAGAATATTTTAACACTAATTTTATTTAGGTAACTTGCAGTTAAGCAAAATTCAGGAAAAACCGAATAAATTCAAAGGGTTGGTTAATCCCCTACTTCTGAGATTTGTATCACCACGCAGAAATTAAATAAAACTTTAAAACTAATCACTCTAAATTTCCCACTAAACTGCCGTTGGACTTCTAGTATATAAGTATAGACCTTGTCAAAGTCTAAACACTTTTAATAATCTGGATCGTCTCATAAATTACGCACACTTTTGATCTCGCGGAAGCGAAAAGATGTGATACAGTTGCTAACATCACTGATTTTGGTGATTCCTATAAAAAGACCCCGCTGCCATCATGCTTTGTCTGTATCCTGGGAGCATTATGTGAGTGAGCCTGCACAAGTCTTGTGTTGGGGTGGGAGGAAATCTGTTGAAAGTTGGCGCTACCGAGTCGGCCATGTTGGTACTTAGGCGTGATAGCCTGCGAGAATAATGTCTGCTAGAACTTTGAGTTTATGAAAAGGGGTTTGGTTGGTAATTTCTCTCCACAATCTGCAATATTTTGGAAACGAGTGTTCGATTTGCCTAATCAACTGTTTATTGTTTTTAGTAAATGTGACTTTGAAAATAAAACTTTAAATTCTCCTGAAGTGAACTGTTGTAATTTTGTAGACTGAGAACCTTTTAGAAACAGAAACAGATCTAGTGGCGACCTTCAAGCATTTAAGTTGAGTTTCTATTAGGCTACATGGTCAAATTCAAATTATTTTGTGGAAATTCCACAGAACTTTCCATCTCAGCAAGGCGATACTATAATCCCGGTGTCAGTCTTTGTCCTTACAATGCTGGGGCAGTCCATAATCTCCACCTTAAGAAGTACAATTTTCACACACATAAAAAAATAAACTTAGCATTTTGAACACCACATTGCCCAGACAGATGGCAGCACAAATATTCCTTCAATAGGTTAATGCTCCAGATCTCATACACATGGTTCTAAAATATGGATAGAGGACATACACTCCCACCCTAATGATTTCACACTGGATACCTGTGTTATAGTTTGCCAGTGTCTCATGATCTTCTGAGCAGATCCGAGAGAAAAAGAAGAAAAGAAAAGAAGACTAAACATGTTTTTGATACGATACCTTTGCTTGAAATTAATTGAGTAAATGAAGTAAAATAGTCAATATTTAACAAATAAATTCAAATAGTTTTTCCATTCTTTACATTGTAACTGCTTCCTTCCATTTCCAGCTTTCACAATTTAAGTTAAGCAAGGACTAGGAAAATCATCTCACCACTTAGTAAACTTTGAGACTTAAGTTCCACAACATTAGGGGGGGGGGGGGGAAAAGCATTTGGCAGGATTAATGTTGATGAAATTATTTTACTTTTTTCACTATAATTCCAACTTTGAAAGAGAACCAACAGATTAAGATAACAAAAATGGCTGCAGTGATTTGATATTTCCTGAAAACAGTAGCTCACAGTAACTATTCTTATGACAAATTCTATCTAAAATGGCATAGATTTTTTTTGTTTCTTATTAATGTGAGAAGTTCTTTTTTCTGATATCGGCTAATAACTTTTGAAACATATTTATTCTCCCACTGAGATCTTTGAATCATTACATTTCTGAAAGTTTTTCCTAACATCTAGTGTATATTTCTTTCCTAGTCTCATTTTACTTTGAATGCAATTTTCAATAAACCTTAACTATGCTTCAAAATTGTTTATTTCCTGTTTGAATGACATAATGTCAAAATCTTCATGAATTAATTTCTTGTTAATTACATTTTGGTTTGAAATGAGATAAACATTGCATTTCTTAGAAAAAAAAATCACTATCTTCTTCTAGTATTTATCTGTTTCTTCTAAAATCATTCTTTATCATCACGATTGTGCCCCTGTATTTAATGACGTAGGTGCATATGGAAGCTCCAATTTTGAAAGTTACAATTCCACTTTTACTCCTTAAATTTTGCATTTACCTACAAACCAATATTATATTCTGAACATATTTTTAACTTTGTAGCTTTTCTTTCAAGAAAAATTAACGTTTTTATTTCTCTAAAAAGCTATGATCATAATTATAAGCTCTCTCACTAGAAATAAATGTAATGAAAAGGAAAAACTTTAAAATTATAACTTTCAGATTTTTACGTTTCTTTACAATATCAATATATTTTTGGGGTTAAATGTGTTTATTGTTAAGAAAATGTTTTAAAAAAGGTATTTAAAGTATAAATGGTATAGGATAGATCCCCTTTTAAATGATTTTGGTGAGATTATAGAGATATGACAACTTAAAAAAAAAAAATATCAGGAGGTTTGTCAATTATGCATAATATGACTTAATAAAAATGAAAGACATAATGTGGTACCCATATTTTTGGCCACAAATTCAGAATTTGCAGAGGCACAAAGGAGAGCAGGTTGATTGATATGCAACTACATAAGAAATGTCTGTGAGGAGGGAAACTGGTATGCAAATTGACAAAATGGCCTCAGGCAGGTGAATCTAAGTTATTGGGCTATATATTGTTCAGATGAATTGGACAATGGAGGCAAATTGATAGTGTAGCACAAGATCTTTCTAATGCATTTGACAAAGTGAGCGATAGAATGGTTCTAAATATGGTGAAAACTACTGGAGTGGTTGACTTGCTGCGTAGAGGAATTCATAAAAGGCAGAAAGCAAAATGTTTCAGTGGGAAATACATTATCAATAGAGGTGGAAGTCAAATGGGAGTGCCACAGTGCAATGTATTGAGACCATTGCTCTTCATAAGTCAAATGATTGAAGGTGTTGATGGTTTACAGTCAGAATTTAGATTGTTCATGTATAACATTATGGTATATGATATGATCAAACTGGGAGAAGACTTTGAATAGCTGTAGGGTGACCTAGATAAAATGTCTAACTTGGTAGGACAACATAGAATGAACATAACTGCCAAGAAGAGTCAGCTTATTAAGTACACAGATAAAAAAAATGGTTTATGGTTATAGGATGATTATAGAATTGCTTGTTGAAGGCTTCTTGTGAGAATATCCTACCATAATATTTGATCACAAACTGTTAAGAAATGAAAGTACGGAAGGATAGTGAAATTAAACCTGTCGCTCACCACAGATTAGGGCAGGACTGATACAATGAACACATAAACATCAACACAGTTTACAATATTTCAGTATACTTAGTATGATGTATATACATTGAGACTCACTACATGACCAAGCCAAAGAAGAACCAGTTGTGAATGTTGAAGTTGGCAAGGAATGGGGAAGAAGTCGACCAACAACATCATGGGAAAGTATGATTATTGCAAAGACTGATCAAAGTAAAATAAATGAAATAATTTGAAATACAAAAATTAATGAAAATAAAGACACTTTTTTATACAGGGAAAAACTATATAACTGATAGGTTTTCTGGTGGGATCTTAGCAGAGGTTGAGGACAGGGAGATTTCTGTTGCCAAGGATATCCTGGCAGCCTATTTCCAAAATATGTTACAGAGGGGTATTAGTATTGGGGAAAAATTCTGAAAGCACCTATTGTAAAACATTTGTTTAAATTTTTAGCATTTTCGGAACTGTCATTGACTACCACTGGATGTTTTATGATCCTGATCAACAGTTAGTCAGTGATGAGGCCTATAAAAGAAGTTGTGAGTGAAGGTGTATAGGTGTGTAGTATAGTAGCATGTCAAATGCCATACATGGAAAACATTTTCCTGAGGTAGGTAGTGGTGGCTAGATGCATGATGTAAATTTTGCAGTGAAGTCTCTTAAGGGAGAAAGAACCAAGTGGTGGTCTAAGAGAGACATAAAATGAATAGTTTTACACCAAGATTTTTTGAGATTGGCAGATCTATTAAAGAATTTTCGAGCGGTAGTGGGTAGGGTTTTGGAAAGAAAGATGGATTTATCAGGTTATGCCATCTCTTTGTGGTATATTATCTCCCCTCCTCCTGCCACCTGTATAGCAGGCGTGTATGCAGATGTCCAAAATAGCATAACTCCTGTATACACAATGATTACCAAAATTGGAGATGGCCCCCTTTTGCAAACTCTGGCTGACATGTGATCAACATTAAAGCTACTGGAAATTTCTGTACACACGGAAAAATGATTTATTTATTTTTTAATCCATGAAATGGTAGTACTATAAGGTATGAAGTATATTATAGTGAATTTGGGATGAAAATTGAGGTTATTGTTTTTAATAAATGATTAAAATATGAGAGTGCATTGCCCGATACTTGTTGAGCTATCTTCTTCTGCTTCCTTTCAATACAATACAATACAATACATTCATTTTCCATTGATCCCAATATAAGAGACTGGCTCTGTGGGATGTGGAAAGTTGTCAATTTACAGATAAACAGTTGCATAACAAAATAATAAGTACACCACTAGATGTACAGTCATAGTATACATGGTACATTAAACACTTCCATTACAAAATAATACATACACCAGAAGATGTACAGTCATAGCATATATGGTACATTAAAAAAAAATCATAACAAAATAATACATACACCACAAGATGTACATAACATATATGGTACCGTAAACAATTATGTAAGAAACTAAATACATACACCAGGAGATGTACAGTCATACCATACATGGTAAATTAATTATTTGAACTATATTTACACAAGATACTGGCAGTTATTTTTAAGAGACCTTAGAAATAAATTCTTCGACAGAGTAGAAGGAGTTGTCAATTAAAAACTCTTTCAATTTTTTCCTGAATTTATTCTTATCATCTACTAGACATTTAATATGTGTTGGGAGCATATTGAAGATATGTATCCCTGAATATCGGACCCCTTTTTGAACAAATGACAATGACTTGTAAGTCTTGTGAAGATCATTTTTACTTCTAGTGCCGTAATTGTGTATTTTGCTATTTGTTTCAAACAAAGTATAATTTGTGACTACAAAGGACATTAATGTGTATATATATTCAGATGCTAATGTTAAAATCCATAACTTCTTGAACAGCTCTCTACATGAAGTTCTATTGCTAACCCCACACATTATTCTTATTACACGCTTTTGGGCTCTGAACACTTTATCTCTATGGGTAGAATTGCCCCAGAATATTATTCCATATGACAATAAGGATTGAAAATAAGCAAAATAAACTAGCTGCCTCATACGGAGATCACCTAAAGCTGAAATTGTACGAATTGCAAACGTGGCTGCTCCCAATCGCTTTAGTAAGTCAGAAACATGTACTTTCCAATTTAAATTATGATCAATACACAAACCTAGAAATTTCACACTATCTACCTCTTGAATGGACTGGCCTGCAAATTTTATGTCTATGTCAGGTGTTACTCTGTGTGATGTACTGAATTGCATATACTGAGTTTTATCAAAGTTTAAAGACAAGCCATTAGCTGTAAACCATTTATTAATCAGTTCAAACACATAATTTGAAATATATTCTGTAGATAAATCTGGAGTGTTTTTAATTCCTATGTTTGTGTCATCTGCAAATTGGACAAATTTTGAGTTTTTAGATGAAACACAGGGTAGATCATTTATATATATTAAAAACAATAGTGGCCCCAATATAGAACCCTGAGGTACTCCACATCTGATTAATTTCCACTCAGAAAACAGTGGACCTCTTAAGGCAGCCTTAAAATTCTCCATTGACACTTTCTGTTTTCTATTTAGAAGGTAAGAACTAAGCCATTTATTAACAATGCCATCTATACCATAATACTTAAGTTTCTGTATCAGAATTTTATGATCTACACAGTCAAATGCTTTAGATAAGTCACAAAAAATTCCCACAGGAATTAATTTATCATTTATTCCTTCTAAAATATTGTCAGTGAATGCAAATATAGCTTGTTCTGTTGAATGACCCTTTTGAAAACCAAATTGTGATTTAGTTAGAATATTATTATTTTTTAGATGTTCATAAACTCTATTGTACATTGCTTTCTCAAAAACTTTGGAGAAGGCTGTTAGTAATGAAATTGGTCGGTAATTCGATATGGCTGCCTTATCTCCCTTTTTATAGAGTGGTTTAACTACAGCATACTTAAGCCTTTCTGGAAAAGTCCCCTCAAGTAGAGATATATTGAATAGATAACTTAGTATATTACTTAATTCTGTGGAGCACAATTTAATTAATCTGCTGGAAATCCCATCATAACCACTTGAGTATTTGCTCTTAAGGGATTTGATAATTTTTCTTATTTCTTCTGGAGTAGCTAATTTTATAGACATAGAGTTAAATTTTTCTTGGAAGCCTTTTTTGACAAAATCCATACTGTGTGTCACTGAGCTATTAGCAGTCAACTTATCAGCAACAGATAAAAAATGTTTATTAAAATTATCAGCAATTGAGAAATTAGATTCTACTGAATTTTCTTTGACAAAAATATCATTACTTGTTTGATTACTCTTTCCTGTTTCCTTTTTTACAATGTCCCATATTGTTTTAATTTTATTTTCAGAATCATGAATTTTATGTTTGTAGTACATACTTTTAGATTCTTTAATAACCTTTTTCAGTATTTTGCAGTACTGTTTGTAATGTGTTTTAACATTAGCATTCTCACTGTTCATAGAGGCAATATACAACTTCCTTTTATTAATGCATGATGTTCTAATGCCAATAGTTATCCAAGGCTTTTGTTCTTTTTGAGAAGCATGACACTTTTTCAAGGGGAAGCATCTTTCAAAGAAATTTAATACAATGTCACTAAAAATGTTGTATTTTTCATCCATACCTTGAGCACTGTATACCTGTTCCCAGTTTGTGGCATTCAGGCACTTTCTAAAACAAGTAACTGACTCATCATTTATTACACGCTGAAGTTTAAAGACATTACTCTTAGTGCTAGTTCCTATTGAAGTGTTGATGGTTAATAACTGGGCATCGTGATCCGAAAGTCCATTGATGGATGGCTTGATGGTATAACTGAATTTTGAGGTATCTAGGAAAACATTGTCTATAGCTGAGTGACTATTATTCATTATTCTAGTTGGAAAATTAACTACCTGAGTTAAATTGAATGAACTGACTAATGATTCTAACATGACTTTACAGGGTAAGTTATTTAGAAAATCTACATTAAAATCACCACATACTACTATGTTGACTTCTTTTCTGCTTAAAAATGTTAATAAGAGTTCAAGCTGGTTCATAAAAAGAGAAAAGTCTCCCGATGGTGCTCTATATACTGTTACTATTATGAAAATTTCACTATTGAATCTTAGCTGTGTAGCACAGGCTTCAAAATGTTCACTTATCCCGCTACTGCAGGGTTTGTATTTTTTCAGGATGTAACATCATTGGGATTTGGCAGGCTTGTCACTGAGCCCGACACTTCCCAGAGAGGAAAGTTGTGTTCCCATCTGACTGTAAAATGTGTAACTGTATTCTGTGTGTGTAATGTTTGTTTCTATAATGTATAGTTTATAAGGTGGAGATATGGGACCATCCTGCCATTTTCTTTGATGATTGTGGGAAATTGTCTAAAAAATGCAATTAGGTTGACCAGTATGCAGGGACCATCCACTGTACAGCACCTTATCACACTGAGTCATGCTGTGGGTGTGTATTCAGCTATAAACCGCCTTATTAATACATACCAAAATGGAGTGTTACTAGTTTGGTTTCTCAATTATATGATTAAGAAGTTGGCACAGATACATACTGCTCTTAAAGATGTCATTGGTTAAACTGTTATATAATTTTTGTATAGTTTATCCTAAGGCAAGTTGTTAAAAACACTCCAGGGGGTAACCATTTTTCACTAGTTTAATTAAACCATTCTTGTGTCTCAGTGGCAGATTTGGCTGACTGTGGGCTGAAAGAGCTGTGGAATTAATCCTAGACCATACAGAGATTTTATGGGCTCTCAAACTGACAGAAACACATCAGGCTGCATTATTACCTAGGGTCAACTTTGAATTGTAGGTCCTTTTCATCCAGAAAAATTACAGTAGAACTCCAATTATCCGAACTCCGACTATCCGAATTGCTGGATATCTGAATTGCTTTTTTAATCAAGAAACATTCTTTGGAAAATTCCTGGATGTTCAGAAGTTGGTGCTGAAGATATGGGAGAGTGGGTGGTGTGTGATTTGTCAGACCCTGGGTAGGAAATTCTAAATTATGATGAACTTATTGAACATGTGAGAGAAGAAGGTGTCAAGGAAGAAGATGACCTTAATGTCTAAGTTAAAGCAGACATGGGACCATCAGTTAGTCAAGCATTTGCCACCCTTGAAACTTCATAGAAGTGGTTGGAGCATTATCCTGAGTGTGACCACATGCAACTTTTCACAGTCAAGTGGATGGGCGACTTGGCTGCCTGAAAACGGATACATTTAAACAGCTTACTTTGACCGCAATGTTCAACAAGCAGTGACTTTTATTTACAGTATGGTACATACATGCTGTACAGATGTACAGCACTTGTAAGTACACTTAACATGTAAAAGTTTTTCATTTAATTAAGTAAAAACTCTTTTTCTTTAAAAATTGTTTTTTTCTCACATTTTCAACATACCTCCAGTTATTAATTAAAATAGACCCTTTTTCGGAAAAAAATCCTACTATCCAAATTTGTGATTATCTGAATGAGGTCCAGTCCCAATTGATTCAGACAATTGGCGTTCTACTGTACTTCGTTAGATTAAAACTTAATATCAGATTGAAACATTGTTACCCAAAGAATTTATACCATATGAAATTTTGTGTAAATAAAAAATAAATAATAGTAAATGATGTATTTTACACTATTTTGATGATATTTTATGAAATAAGCAATTCCTTCTGTCTTTCTTATTTTAACTATCATATGCTCACCACAGCTGAAAATCCTTTAGTTTGTTTCTGAATGAGGACTTCAGCTGGAATTTTTTGCAGTTTCTCAATCAATTCACTTGAACTGTTTGTGGACAGACCCAAGTGTTTTGCTAAACGGTATGTTCTCTCAGGTACCTCAGGGCAACAAATGCCTCCTGCAATACCCACACCACTCTGCGATATTGCACGGTGGAAAAGTCCTGGAGTGAATAAATACATCATTTATAGTAACAATAATATATAGTTTTGTACTTACTGATGGTCAAAGCTGTTTAATAATCATCAGCTTAATAGTAAATAACTCTAATGGGTAGTAACATTCACTTGACTACAATTTAACCTGCAATTTTCAACTTTACTGAACTCCAATGGATACAATTCCAAGCTGCACCTCATGTTCACTCATGTTATGAGGATTTGGTAGATTTTTACCCTCAAATCTATGAGTAGTGTATCATGAAGTGAAGGGCTTGGTTGCTTACTAACAGTGCTTGCAAACAGAAGGTAATTCTGGTTGAACCACAATTCTATGGCCTTGCTGGATGTTAACTAACTAAATTCGTTTAGAACCTCATATTATCAACTAAATAGTTACTGATAGAATTACTGTTAGCAAAATGAAATATATATATTGCCACTATATCATGCACTGCATTGCAATAATAATAAATTAAATTAAACTATTCTACTTGTTCTGGCTCTTACATCAGTACTTTATCAAATTTTCTTAATCCACATTCTATCTTACTGATACTGGTAAATTATTGTTTGATGCATGTTATTGTCTCAGAATGGTAACAATTATAATTTTAAATATTTATTTATTGGGTTTTCACCTTTCTGAAGCTTATAGAAACAGGCTACATCCATCAACTGCCTGGATGGTACAATCACCTTGAAATATACCAATTTATCCAATTGGTTCTTGATTCAATTTGTCCTTGTTAACAATTAGAGAAGGCTTGTGGTCCATTTACACAACTTGCCATACAGAACCAAGCTAACCATGGTGGTAACTCTCATAAAGATCTATCAATGTAATTTGCCAATTTCAAAACTTTTTCAAACCTTAATTGTTCTGTCACTCCCTTACACCTAAAATCAAATGCTAATTTATGCTCACACTACTCACTTCACTTCAACCTAATGAATTTAATTCTTTACTCTATATTTATTTGAGCATCATCAGCAACATGTAAATTACAGATAATCTCTCTCTCTTTTTATTTTCTCCATCTCCTCTCTTCCAGTTACTTCCAACCTGTCACCAATTAACAGCTCACATGACTGCTTATTGCACCTAACGCCCAATGCTTTCCTGGAAGCATCCAATCATCATGATGGATAACATCTATTGTTTCTCTTTCAACTTACCGCTACACTTGTACAATCCATCAAAATCAAATATCTCTATACTCTGACACACAAGAATTATTCCTTGTGTTTCTTTTTCCTTAAAAGTAGTTTTAAAACAAATTCTCCAAATGCCAAATCAGAACTGTTTGCTATGTTGCTGCCACTGCCCCCCTGTCTGTCAGTATACTGGTAATCATTCCCTTACAGCTGATTAACACTACCAGATCAGTCAGTTACATTCCTGTGCATATTTTTTAAATTAAATATATCACTACTCTTCCCTCTTCAGTCTACAGTGTCTGCATTTCAATGCTTGTAAATTTCACATCTGTTCTTACTGATAAAGCCCATTCTGCCACTTTATTTTTTCTTATATCCAGCAGTAAGTCCCCTTCCCCATTTTCTTCCTCTCTGTAATCCACATTTAATTTTTTCCAACAGTACTAACTTGCCATATTTTTTAAGTGTCTAACCACCTGTCTTGTTTTTGTTTTTTTTGCTTGTGTTCACAGTTAAACTATCATTTTTAAAACTCATTAAAGATTTTTTGGTCTCATGTAACATATTATATAACCTTATTTCAGACCCCCACATAAAAGATATTAACCTCTCTTTACTGTCTTTGTGATTTTTATCCATTGTTTCCCTAAATTTTTCCATATCTTTACATATATTTTCTTCATTTCTCTTAATTTTTTTCCTTTATTTCACACACAGCCTTCTCACTTCTTTGGCTGCTTCCTCACTTCTCTTAGTTGCTTCTTTGATCTTTTTCATTTCTTGTTGATTTCGACATTCAAACACCTCAAGCCTCTGTTAAAACATGCCATGCCTATGTTCAAAGGCCTCTCGCCTCTCTTTGAAGGCTTCCGTCTCTTGTAAAAGTGCGAGAATACTAATTATTGTTGAACTCCCAATGTCATCACCCCTAGTGGAGCTGTCATCCTCTGCCCTATCCCCATACTCCACCTGAATCACATTAAAACCTCCGTTGTACATTTCTACTCTACCAAAAAACCCTCAAATACTGTCATAAAGCATTCAATTTAACCTGTAATGGTTTAATTAATTACTTTCCTTATGTAATTGCTTTTATAAAGTTCTACTTTTCTCTTTTTTACTTTCTATATGTATTTTAGGCTAATGTTTAACTGTTAAGAAGAGGCACTAAATCTCAGTTTTGTTCAACAGCTTGATGTTTGGAGCTTCTGCTGACGGCCTGCGTGCCAGGAGTTGGGGAACAAATGTTCCAATGTTTCGCTCAGCAGACAAGCCCATTGAAGCATTGTTTTGTATTGTTACTGGCTCCATACTAATCTGTCGAACCTTGCCAGAATGTGGTGAAACCACCTAATTTGGTGGGTGGAATTTTGGGTGCCAAAATGCCTAACTTTTTTTGATAACAAAGACATTCTAAAAGTGAAATCATACGTAAATTCACAAACAACATTGCAAACACTAATATTTGTGATTTTTTGACTGAATTTTACATACTTACATATGTTATATTCTGAATTTTACTTAACACATGCCATATTTTAAGAATTAATCTAATGTTTTGTAAATGATTAGGGACAGTACCAGATTAGGAAATTTATATTTATGTTTGTAATTTTTGTATATTAATATGATTTTTTAAGTAATTTTCTATTTTTATGACGATGATCTGAATGAGAGTAAATGCATTTTGTTTTGTTACCAAATGTATGATGGGGAAACGAAGACAAGCTCCCATAACCAAAAAAGGGGGGAATATTAGTCTTTTTTTAAGTAAAATTTCAACTCATTTACCACTTGCAGAAATAAGTTCAAATTTACAAAACACTCCCACTAACTATCCCTAGCAGTAATGTATTCCATAGTTCGATTTCGAAGTCGCTTATGCAGGACTTAAAATTTTGTGTAAAGGAATTGTCAACTTGAATGGATTTTCCTGCATCCATTTCCACAGTGAAAACTCATCATCAGAATCATCTTTAAGTGTATTAATTATATCCGTAAAAATTAAATTTAAGAGATAATTTGGATTATTGACATTTTGACTGAGATTAGGAAAGTTAATATTTAAGATTTGAAATAGCTCTGAATTGAATAAAATCATAGTTCCTACTGTCCTGAATATTTTGATAGTAAAATTAACTATTTTGATAATGTTTAATTAGTGGTTTTAATTATGAGAAAAAATTAAAGTTTTTATCTAAAAGGAATACAATTGAGGAATTTATATAAGAACATGGCCTAAATTGAGAGAATCACGAATAAACAGTGGTTTTGGTAAAAAGTTTGAGTATGAATGAGGAAATTAAGATTTTGAAGATAGATTGCCGTTAATAGTTGTTGAAGCAAGTAAAGGTATGCAAAGTCAGTGATGTAAGAGACTTTAACGTTAATCTTATAGAAACCTTTTTGTATGTTGAATTAAATTAAAATAGATAGAATATGATCACCGGAAGCCCGTGTAGTAATTGCAAGTTAAACCATTTGGTATATTAGGAGATATTAATTTTTGAAAAAGTTTCCTGATGTCATAGGAATTTAAATGCTTATAAAAGTCTTTTTTTTTAACTGCTTAACGTCTCTTAACAGTGAGGTCTTTAGAGATGGGAAAGATTGGGGGGCAAGGAATGGGAAGGAATTTGGTCATGGTCTTTTGAAGGAAGCATCCAGGCATTTGCCTGGAGCGATTTGGGAAACCATGGAAAACCCAAATCTGGATGCTCAGACGGGGATTCGAACCGCCGTCCTCCCAAATGCGGGGCCAGAAGGCTAACCGTTACACCACCATGCTTGGTTTATAAAAGTCCATGCAGCCTTTAATTAGACCAGTCTTTCAATAGTTATCAAAGAGGTAACTTCGTGTCATTTTGTAGCTCAGTCTCTCAGTGATTTGCAATGAACTAATTTTGTGTTGTCATGTAGTCCAGTCCTTCTCTAGAAATCAAACATGTAACTTCGCATCAGATAGCGGAGTGAACTGCTCCACGCAGTTGTTGCCGCATGTTGTAACATTCCATGACCGTTTCTCACTAATGTTAGTGGCACTTAGTTTGTCTGTCTTTTCATATGGATGTACTTAACCTGTCAATCTCCTATGGAACTGTTGTATGATGTCTTATCCATGATTCTGGTACCGATATTGTATGAGTGAACTTAATCAGCAGTACGAGCATTGTGTGATTCAAAAACTGTGTCAAGAGAACTTTAACATTCACAGTTTAGGCGAAGTGTTGCAACCCTCGCATACATTTCCGCCTAACAAGAAGATAGTCTATATGTTAATAGTAACTTAAACCTCAGAAAGATTATTATAGGAAAGCAGTGGTATGAATGAGCAACAACAGTAAAAAGGAATATTATATGTATGAGAAGGTTTATTTAAGTGACTATGGCGTACACAATGCCCACATCATGTATATGTCAAATTCACATAGTTTTTAAGAATTTTTTATAAAACATACAAATGAGGAAATAAAATGATAACTAAAAGGCCTAGTTTGCCACCTTCCTTGTTTTTGATCTTGGGCAATATTATTTTCTATAGATAAAATTGCAAGATCTGACAGCCTACTTTGTGTTTGAGGTTATCGTAAATAAGTTCAGTCTCCTTTAGCAACAATTAATGGGGAAGGTTAACAAAATTTGAAGTGCTGTCCATACATTTGGAAATATATCCTGCCAACCATTTTGTTTTATAAGTTGAACTTATATTGGTTCTGCTGATTGAAGACCTGTCAACAATAGTTTCAGTTATAATGTGCCTCTACCAATTCAAATACAGATATGTCTAATTTTTTTCCATCAGTTAAACTTATTTCTAAATCTGCACAGAATTATTCCGATTCGGACGTTTCAAGAATTGGCTTCATAATGTGTAAGAATGATACTCACAATTTCAATTGCATCGATCAGGTGATAAAACTAATTCATTGTAAACAATTTTTCTGGATCTGTTGCTATCTCATCTATGACCTCATACTAAAAAAAAATCTCTACTTTCTTTGGGATCTCACTGACTTAATAATAGAATAGTCTGAGAAGCAATTTCTCTAGCTGTTATCAGAGTAGATGAATAACCCCATTATTGTTTCTCAAATTCCGATCTGTTTTACAGCAATTGTGAAGTGAATCATAAATCCACTTTTGGTCAGCGTAGCCTTGCGTACAATATTTACTTGACGTAATGTATTCTAACAAGTTACTATTATAATTATGAACTATTTAATTGTTCCATGATCTGGCACAGGGACAAGGCCTCTACTGCTAAAACTGAATAATTCATTTCCAGAAGGATGACATGAACTGAAGAGTCATCATCATCATCACCATCATCTAAGACCGCTTCCAGCCACTGGCCGGGTCTGCTGGGAACAAAAGCATCGTCAAGCATTTCCTGTCTAACCACCATCTCTCTTCTTCCACTGTCACCCAATTTCCTCCTCTTTCCTCCACACATTTCTTAACACCTTTAATCCATCTGTCCCTTGGACTTCCTCTAGGCCTCTTCCCTTTCAGCTCCATTTCCAGCATCTCCCTAGGTAAATTCTCCTCTCCCATTCTCTTTACATGCCCATACAACCTAGATTTTTTCAATTCTCTGTTGTAGCAGTTCTTCCTTTAACATTTCCCTGATTCTCTCATTCCTTATTCTGTCTCTTCTTGTTACTCCTACTCTAGTCCTCTGAAATTTCATTTCCACAGATTGAACTCTCCCTTGTCTCTCTCCTCCTCACTGAAGAATAATGATAAAAAAAAACTGCAGTGAAGCTAGAAACTGTATCTCAAAAGGAGTTTCACGAGTTTCTTTGCCAATCGTCCTTCTAAGTGATTGGATACCACTTTCCATCGCTTTGTTGATTGAGAGAGTAGAACAAATATTCTTTAAGGAAATCCAGACAAGGAAATTGATTTAACTGATGTTTTGGTGGCACCTGCTATTACTAAATTTAATGAGAGCTACAAAGATGAAAATTGTTAGAAGTTATTGGTTCAGAATTCTTCTTTGGACACCTACGTTTCCTGCTATCATATTGGATCCATAGTCATACTGTCACATAGCCAAAATTTTGTCAATATATTACCAAAATTAAAGTGTGCAAGCTAATTTCTATAGAATCATATTCTTGCAATTTTCAAGCGACGAGTTGAAGTAAACATTTTAATCCAATCAAAACATTGTTGATATAAAGGATTCTGACTATTTTCTAATAGAAAACTCTACATTCATTTTCAGAGGTACAGTGAGTGATAAGGATAAAAACAAGGTAGGACACTTTGTCGATATGAAATAGTACCAACTAGATATTTGATTTTGTAATTCATCAACCAAATGTTGTGAAGGTTGAAAATAAACAGTTAAATAATTCTCAAGCTCTCAATTTTCAAGCTACTGAACAAATTTCCAGCTTAAAAAATGTGTTGAATTCTGTGATACATTATGTATAAATTTGAAATTGGTATGTAAAAGTTAAGTAATGTTTCCGTAGGATTTTAGGAGAAATTATTATTCTTGAGCGAAAAAGATTCGTCATCAAGTAGTATGCTTAGGCTAAATACAGAGGGGGAGAGTATATTTAAAAGAAAGTAGAATTTTTTCTAAGCATAATGCACAAGTTTTTATAAAAATCTGTGCACTACTTTGGTCAGAATGGAAAAAATAAACTTAATGGCAATTTCAAGGAAACGTCTTCTTCCAGTTACAGAATCTGGCAGGTCAGATTTACAAGGAATTAGAAGAAATTTCTTGAATAATAGGAAGACGACTAAAGAGCAGTCATAGAAGTTGAATAGCATCACTATCTTATAGGAAACTGAATGTAGAAACAAATGTTTAAAACATATTTCAATATTTCCAGAATTTTGCAATTTTGGATTATTTATTACAATAGGATAAAAAAATTGTAAACAAGTTGGTTTATATACCAATAGATAGGGAAGGAGGACTAGATAACTTTAAACTAAGAATCAACACTGTAGCATTAATACTTTGAAGGTGAGAGTGAATTTAAGATTCACTACTCAAACAATTTTTTACAGCTAAGCCGCTAGGGTTAGAGAAATTTTTATTATGGTTGATTTTGATGTTTACATGATGTACTATCTATCACAAAAATTTCAAATCAATCAGAGGAAAGGTAAGGATTCATGAGATAAAAACCCCGAGAGGTTGCATCAGGGTCCGCTCTAGCGGTATTGCCGCCCCGGACAAATAGACAAAAGATTATGTAGAATTATATATTTAAAAAAAATAATAATTAATTTTTAATCGAATAAAATATTTAATTTTAATAAAATCATATATTCCTAAATAAACTTATTGAATTTTGATCTAGCGGCTCAAAATAGAGAAATTAATTACAAAATATATGTACATAGCCACAAATTAACCATATTTTTACGTTTTTAAATGCTATTACAGATGGATATTATCACACAAACAATATAAATGCCATTATTTTGAAAATAAAACGAGATTACATCAAATACGCTAAAATCACAAAAAAAAATTCTTACTTTCAGGTTGCGAATTTTTTATTACATCTTAAAATTTACTTCATCAGCAATTTCATACTCAATTGCCAAAATGGCTAAATCATTAAATTATCAATTTCTTGGTTTTCGTAAATGCTTAGCAAGGCGTCGTATACATCTCCCAAATAAAATTTTAAAGGTTTTAATGCCTCTATCCTCTCTATCCTGCTCTCCCATCTAGTGTCACTCCATGTTTTCAAAGTTTTAACCCTGAACATGCTTTAAAAATATTGCCCATCGAAAAGTCGATGCCAAAAAATATATATATATATATATATTCTTTTTTTTTGGACCATGTTGAAGAAATTAGCGTCTTCCAATGATGCTTTTGCCATTAATAACAAGACTGAGAGAATGGCTACTACACGGAACATTGAATGCTCGCGAATATATTGTTTAATTCTAAATTGCACTCCTGGTTTATTGCCCCTCATATTGGACTCGTTGTCAGTCCCTGTCCTCTGATATCCTGCAAATTTAAACACAAGTCATTAAGTTCTCCAACTATAATATCACACATTAGTTTTCCTGTGGATCTTTCGACTGGTAAGAAGCCTTAAAAGCTTTCATTAATTTTAATTTCAACATCAGGATTAAATTTATTGGTTGAAACATATCTGATTACAAGAGTAATTTGCTGTATCTTACTAAAGTCAGGAGTACAGTTTAAAATTATGGAAAAATATTTGAATTTTTTTATTTCATTAATAACATGAGACTACACTTTGATGCAGCAGATCTACTATCCCGGTTTGTATATTTTTCCCAAGATATTGAGCTTTAGTCTCTACCTTTTAGAGCACTCAACGGACGTGCTCTTCCATAATGGGATCGTATTCACACAGTAACTCAACTATTTTTAAGAAATTACTCGTATTATGCTCAAACAACTTGTCGCTTGTACCTTGAAAAACCAGTCAACTTTTACCAAGCATTTTGGTAATTGCAACGATTCTTAGAAGCACCTCATTCCAATGATTTATTTCGGCATTAATAACTCTTTGAGCGGCAGCATCTACAGTTTTACAACAATTTAATCTTTTTTGCCTGAATATGATTTTTTGAAATTTCATGCTCTTTTAAAGATTCATCGAGGTGCTTCCAATTTTTAAAACCCTCCTTTGAGAGAGAACTAACTAAACAACTGAAAATTTTGCAACAGAAACAGTAAACGCAGTAGCTAATCTCGCAATATTTGCTCTCAGTTGCTGAAAATTCGTGCATAATATTTTGCGCTAAAATGTCGATCTGTGTCATTGGAAGGAATTTTGTAATTATACAATAGTTTAGGTGGACCTTGCCTTACTAAAAAGCTTTTTACAGCATCTCATAAAATTCTTGGCCACAAAGTTTTAGAACGCCTTCTGTGAGTCTCACGTTGGTGTTAAATCCAATTGGTTTACAAACTTCGTTTATTTGTTCGCTATTATTCTCTGACGATTCTATACTTCTTTTGTATACCGACCTGATATTGGATTCTAAGATTTTTTTTGGTAAACTCTGAATACAGTTTATTTTTTTAACGCACCAGATTGATTCTGCCTTTACGCTTCCTTTCCCAACCTTCTTTTTTTGTACTGGTTACCAGATAGTTTTCTTTGACCGTCAGACATTTTGGAAGAGGTATGCACGTAATTCAAACAATGTACACTATAAAATAATATAAAAAGTGAATATTTGTCCTTGCTCTTAATAAGCTAAAACCATAATTAAGATAAATTATTCTCAGTCGATATAAAAAAATATTTATTCACAACACAAAATATTTTCCATACCCTGTGAACATAAAGAAAGTCTAGTGTTACTACACAGTCAAAGCTCAATCACGGAGGATACTATCCGTAAATTTGCTGCAAATACAGAAACCGTGTATACAGAATGGCAATTTCTATAGGCTTCAACGGAATAGGTTCCAAGTTCACAAACAAAACAATGATGTTGTGGAGTGATTGTCGCGCAATGCACTTATTAAACCAACTGACAAAGTTATTCACATTCACTAAAATAGTTAATGAATTTCTTTTTGTTGAGACGATTTACAAATGCAGCAATTAGAGTATTTGTAAACCGCATTTTTATATATAATAAACATCATGGATTAATATATATTAGCAGTTAGCATTCGAAATTAAATATACTAATGGTATGTGAAGTTACTAATCGGTAATCAGCAGCTGGTAATATTATTTAATTATTAATGATTGTAAGTACTGTCCCACACCCACTAAACTACAGTATTTTCACAAGTGATCAAAGATAGCATATGTAATTTAACCCAACCAAAACACTTACAATGCCTGTATCTAATTTGTACAACAAATCTGTGAGGCTCGGATTACGAGAAGAAATTATTATGCAAATTATTCCACTTCGATCTCCAATAATTAAGATCCATATTGATTTGGTTCATCAATTCAATAAAATAAATACTCAGCATCTCCCGCCAAGCACTATCGATTCCATGTATTAGAGCCTAGCTGCAATTGCGAAAAACACTCCTTTTCACCGCGTCTAGTAACTTGTGGGCAGTATAACGTCGGAATCAGTGCAGGTAGCCGAGGGCAGGTGTAACAGCCCCCACCTACTGGGCTTCTGTTGTGTGCTTTTGTCGTTGTGCGCCTATGTCATATATCCAACAAAATAACAGTTCAATCATAGATGTACTTACCTTTAGAAATTATGAAATCCTGAAGTAAATTTTATGAACTTCCACTTATCACTAATAACGTAAAAGTAAGATTAATGCTGTTGTGTAATGAAACCACTTTTGTAATTAGCAATAATAAGCAAATTGAGACAACAACGCATTCTACTCGTGTGCTAAGGCCCAATTCACATAGAAGAGATGTGGCGCGGTCTTCGAGCTGAGACATGGCTCAGACGCGGCACATTTTGAAGTTGCTCCTATGGCGGAATTCACACATAGGCGGCGAGGCAACGACGCGCCCCTTTGAAGTCCGCGCCCCATCTCTTCGAAGTCTCTAGGGGCGCACCCAAATAGCTAAGAACTGTAAGTTTTTAACGAACGAAAAAATCGGTGTGTGGATTTTTTTTATTAATTGGGAATTTAACCCATTAATATTATTAATACTTTTCTCACACTTACAGCCGAAATGGTGCCCCTAAATTTTAGCGCCCTGGGCAAATGCCCGGTTTGTCCCCCCCTAGAGCGGGCCCTGGGTTGCATAAGACCAGAGGTTGCCTATAAGTATCACCCTGGTAACGGACGCCAATCAGTCTTTAGAAAGCACTTGTACTGTGAGGTTGTGGCTGAGTGCTGCCAGTTAGGCACAAAACTTGTAGAAGAAACAAGGCAGAAATGAGACTGGATAGGCATCCATCTTAGATTTTTCAAGTGATATAGCAGAGGCATTCACACTCTCGAAGTGACTGTATCTTCGACAATTAGGGGTTTTTGGGAGTTATTTGTGGCTTGTGTCACAGTTTATACCAGCAATCAAATTATTTTGGAAAACAAGTTTTCATGCTGTAAATTGGTTCCTGAGTGATTTAATCATTTTCAGAATACATAGTTTGAAATTTATTTGAAGTGCTTTAGTGAACATTATTTTAATCCTACCTTCTTCTGCTGATGTTATCAGTTGGATGGCAACACAAAACCGAATGACAATCTGCCCTTAGGCCACTCTAATGGCCAAAGTTCAGGATAAGCTGTTATATACAAACCCCACATACAGCATATCATCTGACAATATCTTTGGCCTCAACAGTCGTTCATATCCAATTTGAACTTTTGCAAAGTGTTATCTATAAACAGGCCAGCGAGTCCAGCTCCCTGGTCCTGAAGAGTTACTTACTGGCTTCTAAGCAATGAAACACTCACGCAACTGGAAGTCATCTTCATTAGCGTCAACAAAAGCAATGTTAAAGATAACTGTTTGATGTCACTGACAGCAGGAGTTCAATTAAGTATGATGGAAAAGTATTTTGATGACTTAACAATAGTCCAATTTTTTATTACAAAATTCATTTGTTTTGAATAAATTTACAAAAATAATGGACTTTAGTCTCCTTATTATCAATACGGTGGAGATGCTCCATCGTTACATGGTCATATTTTCCTAGCAGTTGCAATATACCCTGGAAGCTACAGTTATTAGAAGTATTTATTGTTTCATGTCCAAAGATTCCTCTGAACAAGAAAATATTACATATTAAAAATAATACTTCAGACATCATTCTTTTGAAGATAGCAGCCAATCATGATTTTTCATCTTCAATCTGTATTTATAAATGCTTGTCTATTACACTGAATTTCTTTAACCAAATTAACTTACATACAACTTAGCATGGTGTGCTGTTGATTTGAGGAAATTTCAAAGTTTTGAGACACTCTGATATGTAGCTCGTCCTCAAATCCTTCATTCCCAAATAAGAATCAGACCTACTGTTGATCTGCAGATTTAAAATAAACAAGCCATCTTCTTTTGTAAGTATCTCCATTTTGCATTATGAAAATGCATATTTGAAAAATGATGTCCATAATTTTTTCTTGGATTTTTTCATTGCTCGAATAATTGTTTCATCTCCGGATGCAGAGACAATGAGCGACCATTTTGAAATATCATCATAATTTGTATTTTTAAAAGGCGATGGTGGTTGTATGTCTGTTATAACCTATTCAGTAATATTTCATCACGAGCCTTGTCCAAAGAACTTCTATTAAATAAGTTTTCTTGCATCACGTGTTGAACTAGTTCTGGTGACAATGATTCAGATGATTTCTCGATTCTAAATATATATATATTCAAGCCTTCTCAATTTCACCTTGGTTTTGTTTACTTTTTAAGCATTGTGCATCAAATAGGTTCTATCGCTTTTGTTTTTAGGTGTCTGAAAAGGACACATTATGCTTTGTAAATATTTATGATATCAACGTTAATTACAATCACCTAAGATCTACCATGAATGAAATAAATAGGTATATTGAATCTCACCCCAAAAACATGCACCTGCATCCAACTACAAGTCTACTGCTCAAAAGGCAGGACATAGTTGTGGTAGGCACAGCATATGACAGCACACGAGAATGGTAATTATGGTTTCTTGATTTTGAGTTACTCGAGCTGACACAACTCATGTTATTTCGATCCTATGACGGCGTATGACTATGCATTAAGCTGAAGCTTTTAAGTTTGTAAACTCTTCAGAATGATTAGTGTGTTAAAATTATATGTGAACAACAAATTGTGCTATTACAGAATTTATTTTTCTTATTTTTGTGCAGACGATCTACTGTTGCATTTTCGGCGTTCTCCATATGACAGCACCCAGTGCAGTCTCACTGCTCACACTGTCCTAGGACCACCCCTGATGACTTACAAACCATCTACTTTATCATTTCAATGTATTCTACAAACAAATTTAGCTGCTCCCCTTATCACTCCCTCTAATTTCTGTATTTCATACCGATTAACACATAGGAACCAATAAGAAAGACTAGTTTATAATTTAGTCAAGCCCTATAACTGCCATCAACAGTAAGAAACTACTATAAATGGCACAGAAAAAATCAATTAATTCATCACTATATAGCACAACCTGATGAATAGTATTATGAGTTGGATTTGAACATACTTAATAGTTAAACCAACCAGCCAGAAAACTTTTTTGGTGACTTAAATATACTCAGTGTTAATGCAGATGAAGAAATTAAATTAATATCGGGCAACATACATCCATCCCATAGTGGTGCAAGATCCAATTGAATACTTTGTTTCAAATGAATGGTTCATACGCTGATGTCACTAGTCTGACCCAAACTTCTTGTCTTACAATGGGATGTCATTCACATGGGCATCAAGAAAGAAAAATGGTTTTTGACATCTATAAAATCCTAATTCAATTTTGTGTGCAAGAGTTCTACGTCAACAATTACTGGTAAAATTTAAATAGCTCTGCCAGTTGCCATACTTCTCATATCACAGAACTTTATTGTATAAACTAATGTTAAGTAACCAACTCTAAATCTTGTCAACTAAGATCATTTATTGAACTCTTTAATTACATGACCATGACTAGCAGTCATGCCTACATCCTCCTTTTTTTGTGCATGCATTTTATTATTTTGCTTGTGTAAAGCCTCATTTCTGAATAAGTAGTTTTCACATCTCTTCATTTTTGTGTTACTTACTATATTTCCTTTCCAAAGTCCCCCTTTTATGATGGCCATTATTCTCCTACCTTTGAAGTGATAAGAATTCCATTTCTCCTCAATAACTAAGGCCCGTATATATATGCACTTATCAAATGATTTATTTTATGTCAACTCACTGATATACATGTTTCATTCCTTACAAAATGATGAATCACAATATGTTACCAAGAGTTTTTCAATGTTTTCAGGGGTCAAAGATTTTCTATTGTCACACAAAATTAGGTTATAAGCTGAAAATGATTGTTCCACATCAACGGACATTATTGGGCAATACTTGTACAATGGTACTGACTGTTCAGAACATTCATCTGGCAAAGATTGTGTGATTTTGCTTAAATACTTGTTAACTGATTGGATCTTTTTCAGTTCTGGGTTTGAGTCCAACACCCTACTGAGTTTACTTTTAACTTTTTCTCCAATTTCACCAGGGACGGCATTTAAAGAAGAAATTGTTTTGTGAAGCAACTAAATAGACTCGTGAAGGGGTGCACCGCTAGCTTCTAGACCCTTTATAGGCTTATAAAGTGATGAATAGTGTCCATGAACAAAATTGATATCTCGATATACAGTATCACAATCAAATGCGCACTTTGCTTCACGAACACACGCAGAACGCTCATCATCATCAATACTTGTGACTACATCTTTCACTTGATGGATGTTCTCATGCACTGCAGACAACCAAGTTCCCCATCTAGTGAGAACAGAGGAACCTCAGGCAGATGATCGTTATAAAACTGTACATGAGCTGGTGCTTTTAGGAACACTTTCTAGCCACTTGAAATTACTTTGTTAACTGAAGGAAATAGAGAACATATCTCTTCTGCAAGGTGATGTAATCTATGTGCCAAACATGTAACATGGATAAGATTGAGGAAAAATACACAAAGCGACTGACCAGCTTTTAACATATATGAAGCTGCATCTGTGATTAAAAATCACACCTTGTAACAATCACTCTCCGATTCAGTATGCCACAGAAGTCGCGGGGAATCGTTTACAAATCTTGCAGTTGTACTGTGGTTGGTTTTCTCTAACATTTTGGTTGAAAGTAAATTAAGTTTTCTGGGTTCTTCTTGTCATAATTTGTCCACTATAAAGTTCACTACGTATCGGCCACGTGAATCAGTTGTTTCATCTACTGATATTCAGACACAGTTCCCTCCTATGTCAGACCGAATTGAATCAAGGACAGAAGTGTATAGAGAAAGCAAATAATTTTTCCTAATGGTGGATTCATCTGGTATCCTTTGATTAACACAATACTTTTGAAGAAATGCTTGTAGATCTGGATTATTCCATTTATGCAGCAGGATGTTGATGCATATAAAGGTCAGCAGAGAATGTATTAATTTCAGACCGTGATACCTGAGTTAAAAGTGGCTGTTGTGTGTTCCTATTCTTTTCTTTTGATCTGAGATGTACAACTGTTTTAGAATGTTGTTCAAGTTGAAATTTTTTCTCGCATTTTATATTCTTCTCACATATTTTACAGTACACAACTTCACCATCACTAGAATAGTCGCTGTTGCCTGAAATCCACTCCTTAATTAAAAATGATCTTGTGCATTTTTCTTTTGGCATTTTTGCAGTCAGATTAAACAAAACTATTCTTGGCACATGAACACTCCTGTCAACACAAACTTTGAGAAGCTACTGCTTTTGGAAAGGAATGTACACGTGCCTTTAAAAGTACAGAACCCTGAGGCGTGGAAACCATCAATCTATTCACAGGAAAACTGGTTCATACCGCAATTAGGGGAATATTTGGGAAAAGAAAACCGCTGGCCTTCCTGGTAATTGTCGCAAGAACAAACACACTAGTGGATTACGAATATTTCCGGCAGGGGCAAATACTGGTGATTGTCATCTCTTCAAACAAGAATTTGCCACCCGAGGCAGTATAGAGCTATTCTTTGATTTTGCCACCCCTCTCCCCCCCTGTCTCCCCCCCTCTCTTCGTGAATGTTGCCACTCAGGGCAGTAGAGAAGGTCACTGCCATACAAATTTGCCATTTACAGCACCTCCAAACATGTCACTGTGCGAGTTTGGATCAGGTAGAAAGTTCTCTACATGTGAATGCCAGTATAAGAAAATCCTGTTTAATCCAAGAATTCAACAGACTTTTTGCGGTGCCCAAGGATGTCCAAAATACAGATACATTAGGCTTTTCAGTTTCTTCAGAAGTATCGGATATTCAATTATGAGATGAAGTAAATGCTGAAATATGCACGTATCCTTAGAATATGCATTAACCCTCAAAATATGCATTTACATATGCTTTTTTTTAAAAAAATCCGGGCCCTATCAATAACTCAACTTACTTAGTCATTCTCCTCAGTGGCGAATATAGAATATATTTTCGGGGGGGGGGGGGGGGGGCGGAGGGGCAAGATTAATGTAAGGTTAGGTTAAGTAATTTTAAGTAGACAACCCATGATACTTTATATCAGTTTTGCTGCTCATATTCAGAGGGTAATTTGCGCTGAATGCCCCTTTTACTTTACCGAGATCACGTTTCTTCATTGTTCACATTAAATAATAAAAAATATATCTATTTTTAAACAAAACGAATGATGAAAAGATCTCAGTTACTATTATTTCAAAAATTGGTCAAGATTTTAATTATGCATCATCTGTAAACACTTATCCGAACTAAAAGAGTCAAATACACGATCTTCATTATCGTGTTTGGAGGGGTTCTAGCTGTACATAATGTTTTGTTTTGTAATGGTTGTATAAATTACCAAGACCCATATTTTTTTCTTTTTATATACACATGTATATATGTGTTTTATCAACTATCATTCAAATGATTGTTTTGAGTATCGTTTTGGAGAGGCCTTAAAAGATGGTTAAAAAATGCAATGTCAATGAAAATGCAACGAAATTTGTTTTATTAATCATTTATCTAACTGACAGTAAAAAGAATACAATAAAAGAAGAACAAAACTAACAAAAAGGAACTTCACTTTTTATATATATCAATGATTACAAAACAAAGTCTAGGTTTCTTGGTACACTTGCAAACTTATCAAGAACTTCATCGTCACTAACTATATTGTCTCTGTAGATAGAAAGTAAAGCAAGTCCATTAAACCTACTTTCAGATGTGCTGTTCCTTAGGTAAGTCTTCAGTTTTCTCAGGCTGGAGAAAGCTCTCTCTATGGTTGCGACAGAAACAGGAAGAACTGCGAGTAATTTCAGAAGGGTATAAATTAGGCTTGCAATGAATATTCGGCAACTATTCGGTATTCGGCCAATTCGGCCACTTTTTTACTATTCGGTCAATTCGGCCACTTTTTTACTATTCGGCCGGATACTGAATATCTAGGTACTATTTGGCCGAATACCAAATACTTAGGATTTTGTTTAGTTAGATAATTGCCTAAAATAAAACGATTGATTCATTGCATGGTAATGTATTTATCTTACAATTACAAAAAATAATCGTGCATGGTCTAATTTACACGATGTCAAAGATAAACAAAAATATTAAATACCTATTCACTGGAATCATCATAATTGAAATTTAGGAGTGGATGATTGTGATGCAGAAATACTATTTTTTTTTGCATTGTCAGGTAGTAGTTTACTTCTTTTCTTCTCGTAGACATTTCCAGCTTCAGAGAAAAGCCGCTCGGAATAAACACTGCTTCCTGGCGCAAACAAGCTCTGATGTGCTAGTTTTATTGCAATATCGCGTTAGAGCAACAACATATGGAATAATTTCAGAAATGCATGCATATCCGGAACTGGTGATTTTTGTTAGTTCCTCAAATGGTTGCAGTAATCTCAAAAGTTGCTATAAAAGCTCCCATTGAGCAGCAGTCAAGTTGACAATATTGCAGTTCGTGAGATACACTGAAATTACCCATTTTTGCTCCATTAGCCTTTCAAGCATATAATATGTGGAATTCCACCATGTACTGACATCTTGCACCAATTCATGCTCGGGGAGACCCAATTGCTTTTGCAGTTTTTCTTGTGCAATACCGGAATGATTGAAATTAGTCATGATCCTCCTTCCTGCAGCTATCATTTCTATCTCTTGTGACTGAACTTTCAGACAATCGACAACAATTAATTGGAGAGTATGAATGAAAGAAAACTGAGGCCAACCCTGCATTGCCATAATTTTAGGTTTTCTTGTCAGAATTAATATATTCAAACAAAACGGAAGCCACGAATCTACCCAGTTCTCCATCTTGTAACTGATAAACGTTTAGGATGATGACGTTTCGGCCTATATTCAACATTTAGTCTAAATGCCCTTCTCACAGACTTAAAAACAAGGTATGAGGATGTTGTGACTACGGAAATACTGCACTCTGTTATCGATCCATATTGCGAAGACTGGCATATCATACTACCAGAAGATTATTGATCGAAGTAATCACTATCGTGCTATGTAGGGGGCAGTTCAGAAAGTGGTATCGGCAATTCGGTCTTAAGAAGGTTATACCAATTGCTTATCCCGTATTATGAACTATCGTAAGAAAGCTTTTCCATCTTCACACCTCATTGGATGTTATTCTTAAGAAAAAAAAGTAATGTAATAAATAATCCAACGTAGATACTTGAGGCTATACTTCAAGCTTGTTAAAACAGGCACATAGTGGTGGGAGGTAACTCTGCTTTAACAGGCGGGTGAGAGACAAGCACAGCAATACAGATTTTGGCTCACTCCAGCCGAATACTTTTACCGAATATTCGGCTATTCGGCCAGGAAGTCTGCTGAATATTCGGTATTCGGCATATGGCCGAATATACTATTCATTGCAAGTCTAGGATAAATGTTGGGGAAGAAAGTCTTGTCACATATTTCTAGAGAACTTATAGCCGTTTTTGGAAAATTTGAAGGATTTCCCTGACTCCACTTTTCTTTCCATAACATAAACTCCCTTAGCACAATCTCTTTATGTTACAAATCTTCTTCATAGAAACTAAAAGCAGCCTCCAATGAACCGAAATCTGTTATGATACACAATTGTGGAAGGATGTTTTGTAAGGATGCAACTGTTTCCTTGTGAGATTCAAAGCGTTCTTTCAGTGAGTCACAAAAATCGTCCAGATATGACACATAAACAGATCGTCAATAGAATTCTTCTTCTGTGGTGTAAGGGACATTGCTACGTGCTGTTTGAAGGCTGCAAATTCTTGTAATCTCTTCCTTAATGTCAAGTTTAGCAGCGAATAACTTTATTTGATTATACAAGGCTTTAAATTAGTTATCAGCATTTGCCCTCTCCTTCAACAGAAGGTGTAACACGCTTGTAACGTTAGTCAAGGCCTGTGGAAGATCTGTATTTTTGCTTTGAAGCTGCTCAGATAAGTTATGCGTGGTTGATAACATCCAGCTCAAAACGAAAAAAATTAACAAGAAATGCAAATTGAATAATAGCACTGCTTAGAGTGTGAGCCTTAGATGCTGAGTCACTGAATTCCTCTTCTATTTTGCAAAGGGAGAGAAAGATAGGCTCCAAAATGTCTTTAAATAAAATTACTGAGTTGTGTCTTTCTACCCATCAGGTTTTGCACAGTGAAATAAGTTTCTTTTTCTTTTGTTCTGGACAACATTCAGAAATAATTGATTTCAATATTTCTGTTCTTTTTGCTGACATATGAAAGAATCCACAGATTTCTTTTATGACATCCATACAGTTTCTTATAGAAGGTATTCTGCTCACATCTGACAATCACAAATTTAGAGTGTGTGAAGAGCAATGTGTATACAGGGCCAATGGTAGCTTTTCTCTGATGGAAGCTTGTACTCCTCTGAATTGCCCACTCATCGTGGCAGTGCCATCGTACCCTTGGCCTCACATTTTGTTTAGGTCAAGTCCTAGTGTTGGCAAGGTCTCTAATATTGTGTTAGCCAAACCTGCTCCAGTGAAGTCATAAACGGGAACAAATGTCAGAAAATCTTCTCTGATTTTGAAACTTTGGTCCTCTACATAATATACACAGAGAGAAAACTGTTCAATTTGGCTGATGTTAGTGGTTTCATCTGCTAAAACGGAATAAAAAACAGACTTTCTGTCATTTTCTACAATTTTTTATTGTATTATGTGACCAAATGTGTTAATAAGTTCATTTTGAATGAAGGAACTTGTGTACATTGTCTCCCCACCACTGGTCGTTAACTGGTCTTTAAGAATATTATTTCCACTGTTGGCTCGGTATCTCAACAATGATCGAAAATTCCCATCATTTTGGTCTGGTTCTTCAAGGCTTATTCGCCTAGAGTCACGATGACCCCTTAGAGCTATTTGTTGCCTTCCGCAAAATCGTATTGTTTGTATTATAGGTATTAGCCGTTTACTATTATTCTCAATATCCAGTCTTCTTTGGGCATTTACTTGATTGATAACACTTTCTGTCTTGTTCTTAACTATCACTTTTGTGTTTTCAGCGATCAAAACAGATTTCTTATGGTAGGATAACTTCTCATGTTTGTTAAACATTTCCCTGGCTTTTTTTAAATTGGTAAAAGCTTGAGTAACCAATGCCCCTATTATTTGGTTTTCTCCCTTCCCTACATTTATAGTATGGGAAAATTACATGCAGTACTTGCAAAAACATCCCGATTTTTCCTCTGATTAGCTAACTACATAAAATCTTCTAGCCACTTCATTTGAAAAGACCGAGTATGGTTTGAACTAGTGATGGTGGGAAATTTGTACCAAGGCTGAGGTTTCCAAACATTTTCTAACAATTTTTTTTTTTTTTTTCATTTGTGAAAGACTTAATGGAATTGTTTTGACAGTAGTTTCCAATATCATAAATATTTTTCATTACTTGATTAGGCCTACTATCCTCCATAACCAGAAATACGTTAATTGAGCTTGAAGTAGCAACATCACAAGAAGCAATTCTACAAACGCAGCTGAATTCAGCATTGTCACCATCAGACGTATTTGCACTTTGTCCTTTCTTAACACTACTGACCTCAGGACTATCACCAACAGGCTTATTGACACTTGGTTTTTTGGCAAAAAAGTGATGAATAGAAGCTTGCCTCTTCATGACAACTGTGGTTCACTTATGGTCAACTTCAATATATATTTTGTTGGAAATTTGGAAAAAGTATCTCATTTATTGAAGAGAAAAGTGTTTATTAAATAATCAGAAAGTATAATACACTCAATAAACACAGACCGTCAAAATGACGGCGAATATGAAAGTAGTAGGAGCCGCTCTTCATCTGCCAAGACTGCATGAGAGTAATGCAAAAACATGTACTGCCGATATCATCAAGAACGCAAAAATATATCAGATGGCGCATCAACTCGCTTGCGAGTAATCTTTCGGAACTAAAAGACGACGCGCAGCAGAGCACGAGAGAACTATACGCGCACTATTCGGTTCGGCGGGTGATTCAAATGAATTATTGCACATGTCAAATGCATATCTTAACATTATACATTAAAAAATATAAGTATGGAAGTCATAAGAATAAAAAAAAAATATAAATAATAATCCATTTTATTTATTTCACCCATGATTCATTAAAATAATTCAGATTATGGTACTTATTTTATTGTTTATATTCATTATTTCAGGGGGGGGGCAGGCCCCCTCCTTATATACGCCCTTGATTGTATAGATGTAGATGATTCTCCTGCTACAGTGCGCAACTGTGATACATATTTTCATTGTACTTTAGGGTTCATTTATGTGAGAAATTGTTTAACATAATGTTTTAATATATTGTGTATATTGATTGTAAGTTGTCATCTTCTCAAATACTTTCTCAATTCCTCTGAGTCATTGACTAATGGATATTCATACTGCACTTGGTTTAGACTGTGTTTAAATATGATTGTCGTTATTAGTTAAATGATATGGAGCATATGCCCTGGTGGCAATTTTATTACAACTGCTTTTACATCTACATATATACTCTGCAATTCACAAAATTGTGGGTGGCAGAGTTTCTCAGCACAAAACTAATCCCTTTGTTGTGCATTCCAATCCCTAATGGTACAAGGAAAAAAAAGAATTCATATAAGAATCATTGCGGCACCTTATTTCTCTAATCTTATCTTTCTTGTCATTCCGGCTCAAATAGGTTGGTGGACGATGTATTTCTCTACACTCATAAGTGAAAGTGTGAGTACACATGTTTACCAATAAGTTTAAACGAAATGTGCATCGTCTATCTTCCAGAGACTCCCAACCTACTTTATTAATCAGTTCTGTGACACTTTCATAAGGACTGTAGCAAGCGGTCATGAAACGAGTGGCTCTTCTCTGTACTTTCTCTATACTTTCGATCAACCCCTTACAAAACGGATTCCAAATGGCACAACATTAGTCCAAATGTGGATGCACAAGAGATTTGAATGCTATCTCCTTTGTTTGTTCATTACAATTTTTCAAGATTTGACCTATGAATTGCAGCCTAGAATTAGCTCTACCTACTAATGAATTAATGTGTATATCCCATTTCATGTTCCTTTGTACTGTTGCTCCCAAATATTTCATAGACTCAACCATATCAATAACTGAATTGTTCAACTTGTATTTCTGAACAATTGGAATCTTTTTGTTAGTTATGCTCATTGTCTTGCTTTTTTTACAATTTAGCGTAAGTTGCCACTCAGTGCACCATGCCAAAATAACATCCAGATCATGCTGAATTTCTAAGCAATCGGCCAAATTCCTTACTTCCCTATAACTAACCGCATCATCAACAAACAATCTAAAAAGGCTTTTCAGCTTGTCTCCGAAATCGTTTATAAAAATTAAGAAAAGAAGTGATCCTATTACACTTCCTTGAGGCACACCCGATGTAACATGTAGATTAGATGAACTTTCTCCTTCAACAACAACATACTGTGACCAACCAGTTAGAAAATCCTTTATCCATTCACAAAGCCGATCCGATATGCTGTACACTCAAAGCTTCACTAAAAGGTGGTTGTGTGGCACAGAGTCAAAGGCTTTCTGAAAATTTAAAAAAATTGCATCTACTTGTGAACCTGCATCAACAATTTTCATTACGTCGAGTGTAAATAGGGACAGCTGTGTTTCACATGATCTTTTCTTCCAAAATCTGTGTTGATTTGTTATAAGCATATTATTTTCATTTAGAAAATTCATAATGTTCGAGCATATAATATGCTCCATAACTCTACTACAAACAGATGTTATAGATAAGGGACAATAGGTTCCAGGATCACTTCAATCACCTTTCTTGAAAATCGGAGTTACTTGTGCGATTTTCCAGTCTGAAGATACTTTTCGCTCTTCTAATGATTTACTGAATATATCAGACAGAAATGGCCCGATTTCTGCCACATACTCTGAAAATATTCTTACTGGAATTCCATCCAGTCCCGGTGCTTTCCCCCACTTCAGGAGCTTGAATTACTTTATGATACCTGCAGTATATATTCATAATGATTCCATCACCAACACGACATGGTGTGGGAAAATGGGAATACTATCCTTATTTTCATCAGTAAATGAATTTTTGAACACAATATTTAGTACATTAGCTTTATTGCGGCTTTCATTAACTTTGGAACCTTCACAAATTAGTGCTGGAATATTGCTACTGGTACAATTGACTTTTCGTACATACAACCAAAATTTCTTTGGGTTTTCTGTGAGACTTTTAGAGAGAGAGTTGGAATGTAAATCATTGGAGGCCTCACACATTACATTCTTAATACATCCTCTTATTTTATCTAAGGTTTCTAAATTGCTGCGACACCCCTTCCTTCTTGAGCGTGTGTTTATCCTCCTTTGTGTTTTGAGTAATCTTTTGACTTCACATGTGTACCATGGTGGATTGTCCTCCCCATTTATTGTCCACTTTGGTATATGTATTTTCATACATTCCCTGACTATTCATATAAATCGATGCCACATCTCTTCAACGGTGTCCTTTGTTGACTTGAAGTTATGGTAACTATTCCTCAGGTAGGTTCTAAAACACTCCTTTGAGGCCTTATTGAGTCTGTATTCAATCCGCCCTTTTCTCCTTTTTGGCTTTCTGAATTTATATATCCTTCTCAAAGAAACATAGTGTAATAGCTTGAGATTTGTTCCTGAATCACTGCTGAGATACTATTCAGCACACGACATGTTGTTACTCCATCATAGTCTTTCAGCTAAATTGTTCTGTATCTTAAAACTGTTACATAATGCGTGTTAGATTATCAAAACAACTATTGTTTTACACTTAGAATGTGAGTACAAACTTTTGAGCGTGATTTAATTTAGTACATGATATACCGAACCACAAAATTAATATAAGTGCGCACCGGTTCTGAAAAAAATTGACATGCCTGCCATCCCTTTACAGGAAAATTCACAATACATCCACTCAAATAAATTGTCCTTAAGAGAATTTATGATTACAAAAATAACTAAACACCAACTCAGCATAAAGTTACAACAAAGTTTATTCAATACTCGAAAGTCTTCAGGCTGGTGCCAAGCACGTCTTTACACTTTCTTAACCAACAATGGATTTTGATCTGAATTAGACTGCAGGTTGGTAATTAGGAAGAGTACCTCACATTCATTACCACATTTATGCTCATCCACAGTTAATCACTTGTGAGAACTCTCAATTTCGAGTCATCAGTTGAACATGAGTTATGCACGGATACAAACTAGGCGGACCAATCACGTGGCGACTACTCCACCACACTCCCAGTTATAAGTTGCTCCAAACCAGATAACTACTAAGAAAATACTGACTAAGCCAAAAATGTATGACTCTCACTTTTGTTTTTCAGGCAATCATAAACATCTCTCATATTCATGTGCTCCTTTCTCGACTATCACGAATTTCCACTTAAATTAACATGGCACATATTTGTTTCTACATCAGTCTCTTCTCTCCCTATTGTCACATAACCTTAGTTATGTCAGTATACTTTCAAAAACAGTTCAAAGGGTCCTTAACACACTCAAAACCAATAGCAGATCATTTTAGAAGCATTTTTCAGTAGTTTGAGAGTCAGGAAACATGTTAGTAAGGAGAGTTTGAGCTATTTTGTAAGTTTTCGAAAATATTATAAAGAAATTTAAACATTTTTTGAAGCCTTTTGGCCACATTCATTTTCAGAGGTGTAAAATGAGATGACAATACAAATTAGATCCAACACTTGCATTTTAGAAGATTATATTAAGAAAATATCATGAAATTGGTGATCTTGCAAGCTCATGGAATTTATTGCACAAGTAACTTTTTTCACCTAATTTTCAAGGTACAGCTAAGATTCAGAGCTCAAAATGTTCAGCATAAGATAATACACAACATATTATAAGATAGAATCAATAAGTGAAAAGAAAGTATGTTTTTTAGACAAAATAAGAGATTTCGCTGACTCTGCAATTCAACATTTCTGCAGACATACAGATCTGAGGGCATAGAAAAGACATTTATATTAAAGAGAAGCTTTCACTGAACACATGGAGTGATTTTCGTAAAGATTCCGACAAGATATAAGCCATAAAAGGGAAATTAAGGTTTGAACTTAATTGCTGCTGCTAAGCATTATTTTGGGAACAAAGGATTGGCATTAAGGGAAATAGATAATGAGGAAATAATATTACCATCAGATAGATAATTTAATTTAGTAAAGTTTGAGATATATTACAGATCAGTAGCACTCTTATATTTGGAGATAATGAGCATACAAGTTTTTAGCTGACTTTGCACTTATAGTCAAAGTCGATTTTCACCGTCAAATACATTTGGGATCTAGACGTGTTATATGTCAAAAGTTGAGGAAATTTTTATAGAACAATCTGATAATAAAATCATTTCACAGACTAACGAATTGTAGGGATGGTGACAGAGTAAAGCTTTTACGACTTTAACTCGAAATACACAAACCCTAGGAGAAAACTTGTCATAACTAAAACTGACATTTAAAATATGCTTCATAACATATCAAAATTTCAGACTTATCGGAATAAAAATAAGGTTTCCCTTTGTCAAATCAAGCGTCTGCTGAGTCAGCTGGCCCAATATGAATATAAGGAGCCTCCGCTAGCCTGGGCGGACAGCAGTAATTCGGCAGAAATTGAACCGAGAGGACGGCGTGTTGGTTGGTCGCGGAGATGTAGGAAATTTTAGTAGTGACGTTATAATGGTGTGGGGTCAATCTTCCTTCGGGATGAACTTTTAACTTTCATCTAGGGGTTAGGAGGAAGTTGCTTACTGTGAGAGGATGGTTTAACCGGTAATCATTTATTTCAGGTAGAAGTCTGATGCTTTTCTTTTAGGCTTACGCTGGTACCGAATTTATGTAAGAACTTTTGAAAAAATATAATCTGGAATTAATCAGGAAGTCTGAAGTTGTGTTTTAAGAACAGACCTTTATCCCTTGGGGTAATTACGAGGGATTGGCGACCGTAAATAGCATCACTTAAAGGGTACCAGACACGATCATAGTTAAGACAAGCTGTAAGCTACAACCCCGAGCAAGCAGCAGGTTTTACACTATCTTATTTCCTATATAACATTGATTTGTATTGTCTGTTTTCTAGTTTGACAACCTCTCTGCCTGAACCATAACAGTTTACCATTTTTCGCTTGCTTAGCTGGCATTTCAACACGCGTGTTACAACAGGTCTCTCCTCTACAGGATTTTGAGTTGTAGCTCTTTAAATGCGATTGGCAATTTATGATCAGTCACAGTAGAGAAATTCTCTCTACACATTTTTTGGGTTATCCCTGTTGCAAAACACTTAATTTCAGTACCAGCCCCTAGACCTCCCCCTGTCCTCTCCCCCCTGGATTCACCACTGTTCAGTAGTATAGTTGTTAATGTTTCAATGAAACCTAAAATCCTGCTTTTCTGTGCAGTCAACATTTGTCTAATTTCTATGTTATGCTCCCACCACTGTTTGAAAACATCTGCTTCAACTCCAATTTCTCTCATTTTCTTTTGACTTGAGATCTCATGTTGGTCCATTAAATTTTGCTTTGTTATAGAGTCTGACAAACTGCTACTAACTCCTATCTTGCAATATCTGTGGTGATCTGAGTCTTTTGATTAACTTTTCCACTTTTTTATCCTCTAGTTTGTTCTATCCACTGAGCTCAGATTAAATAACATAAAAGAGGATTGAAGATATTACATTATACATAAACCAGTTGTCAAAGACCATTAATCCATTCCAAATAGAATACCCACAACCTGTATTCACACTGGCCCATATTCTCAAAGGATTCAGTGAGGGCATTGCTAGTTATATATCAGCATCATTAAATCCTTTCATATTTTTGCCAACTGCTGGTTGGAGTCTCCAAAGTAGACTAGAGCATGGTACATTATTCAGTTGTCTGGTGAGTCATTCCTCTATATATGCAACATCCTTTAGTATAAGATCTTAAAATCTCAGTGTCAATCCTCCAAAAAATTAAGCTGAGATGTACAAAATACAATGGACCTTAGATTTGGGATAGGTAACAGAAGCCTCTGAGTTGTTAAATATACTCATTGGTCTATGTGGGAGAGAAAAGAATTTTGGGTCAGTAGGAAGTCAGGCAGGAGGAGATCTATCATTATATTTTGGCTAAAGACCTCTTGGAATACCACCGAGCGTGGTGGTGTAACGGATAGCGTTCTGGCCTCGCATTCGGGAGGACGGCGGTTTGAATCCCCGTCCGGGCATCCAGATTTGGGTTTTCCATGGTTTCCCCAAATCACTCCAGGTGAATGCCGGGATGCTTCCTTCAAAAGGCCATGGCCGAATTCCTTCCCATTCCTTGCCCCCATCCTTTCCCGTCTCTAAAGACCATGTTGTTAAAAAGGGACGTTAAACTGTTACCAAAAAAAAAAAAAAAAAAAAAAAAAAAATCATTGGAATACCACAGAGTTGAGGAAGCAGGGCTGGATACTATGAGGTCTGGATAGACTGAATTCAAACAGTGATAAAACTGAAGATTTTCTCTTAAATCTGAACGCACAGAAATGCTCCCATGGCTAAAACAGTCTGTTGCAAAATGCAACCTGGGCTGTATATCATGTAAACTATCATATATAGCATGAAAACTCCACTGTAGTACTTACATTTTAGAAAGGAATTCAAATTTCTCCATTTGCCAGTCACATCTAGCAAAGGATGTGTATGGATGTCAAATTAGTGTCTCTGTTTCTATAAAATGGCTTAATTAATTCTCAAAAAGTCTTCCTGACAAGGTTTTTCTTGCTACTATCCTTGATCACCTACAGCCAACACTTACTTCTCCATCCCATCCAGCCTCCAAACTGATATCAGGCATTTTCCATTCCTTAGCACTGGCACTCAGTGATATAATAATAAAATCTTTTCTATAAAATTTCCTAAATTAAATTTTTTAATTTTTATGTGATAGTTTGATGTAGCTATTTTATTACATTCTCACTATCTGTAATTGCAAATGGTTGTTTCTTACACAACTCTCAGGCCTGTCATTGTTGAAGAGTAAATAAGGAATTTAGTGGGACCAAATGTATAGGAACTGATACAGCAGGAATAATATATTTTTAGGAGACTGTAGCATAGATATAGGCAATACAAATGTGGATCCAGTTCGCAATGGTCATGTGATTGCAGCTGCTTTAATTTTGTTGCATAAAGATCCATGTGATTCACTGGAAAAACTTAAAAAGCACTCAGGAGTGAATCAAACATAACTGCAGTCATAATCAGGTGCGGCCCTAGGGCAGTGCGAGTTGTGAGACTGCACTGGGTGCTGTCATATGGGGGGGGGGGGGGGGGGGGGCGAAAATGCTGCACGAGGTGGCCTGGGCAAAAAATTAAAATAAATTCTATAATAACGCAGCTTTTTGTTCACATATTATATTAACACACCAACACAGAAGAATTTATAAACATTAGAGCTTCAGCTTGATGCTTAGTCGTATGTCATCATAGAATCGAGTCAACACGAGAAAGCTCAAGTTACTCAAATCAAGAAAATCATAACTCGTCCCATTATTATCACTCTCTGGTGCCGCGCCGCGTCTATTTTCTGACTTTTCTGCTGTAGTCTTGGATTTCATTCTCAAGCGCATGCATATGCAGAGGCTAAGAGTCATCCTACATGCCACTAGCTAAAACAAAAAACACACAAAAAATCTATTTTATGCACAATACTTAAAAGAAAACAAAACCAAGGCAAAACTTCAAGGCTCATTTTTTTTTTTTTTTTTTTTTTTTTTTTTTTTTTTTTTTAGATTTGAGAAATCATTTGAATTTCTACATGTAATGGAAGAAATCTTATTTAACAGAAATTCTTCAGACAACAAAAGTGCTGATAAAGAGCAGCATGTGCGAGATTTAGCTGGCTGGAACGTCATCTGCAGTTCAAAAGTATTACAGAATGGCGTGTACTGTACATATCAACACCGTCGCCTTTTCAGAGTACAAATTATTATGATATTTTAAAATGGTCGCTCATCGACTCTACAGCCAAAGACGAAATAATTATCCGATCAACGAAAAAAATCCAACAAAAAATCATGGATGTCATTTTTCATATATGCATTTTCAAAGAGTAATGCCAAATGGAGAAACTTATAAAATAAGATGACTTGTTTACTCTAAATCTGCAGACAAAGTATTTTGTTTTTACTGTTATTTATTCAACAGGAAGGTCTCACACTTATTTGGGTAAAGAAGGATTTGATCATTGGAGCTACTTGTCAGAGTGTCAATACTCCAGCACATCATGTGCAGTTGATTAGAAGCGATGATTCAATTAAAGAACTTCAGTGTAACAGACAAGCATTTGCAAATGCAGATTGAAGACTAAAAATCATGGTGGTTTGCTATCATCAAATGAATGATGTCCAAAGTATTCTTTTTAATGTACAATAATTTCTTTGGATCTCCAACACTAAATACCTCTAATAATGGTAGCTTCCTTGGTATATTGCAACTGCTAGGAAAATTTACCCTGTGATGCTGTAGCATCTCCACCATATAGCTAATAAGGAGGAGGAATTGTATTCAAAATGAATGAAGTTCGTAATAAAATTTGACTAATCTAAATACTCTTCCCTCATACTGAACTGAACTCCAGATGTCTCTCACGTCGAAAAATTATCTTTAACATTGCTTTTGTTGACAGTAATGAAGACGAAATCCAAGTGCGTGAGTGTTTTGATGCTTACAAGCTGGTAAGTGAGTCTTTGGGACCTAGACTCACCATGGAGGAAGTAATATATGGAGACAACGCAAGGGACCTTCACCTCACACTGGAGTGAAACCGGGTAGAGAGAAGTGGGGTGGGGAGGCCGCCATATTGCTCGGCCGAAGAAACACGGGAATGGCACAAAAACCTCAAGGAAATCATAATACAACCATGGCATTGCAATTTGATGATGGATTATAATGTAACTCGATGAAATGCATCAAAAATAAAGAATAAAGTTTTTTGATATCGTGCTTAGTTCTCGAGATATACTGTCTCAAAAGTTAAGTGTTTTGGGTTGAAATTCAGAAGAAACATTTCCCCAAAGTCAAATTTGATGATAAATTCGTATGTATCACGACGATACAAATCGAAAATAAAGAATATAATTTTTCGATATCTCGCTTATATCGCGATATATAATGTCTCCAATTTGAGTTTATTACGTTATGATGCGGACTGGACCAAAAGATAATTTTGCTGCATTTGCAGATTGGGTGTATAATTTTTTTTTTTTACTAATCCATGTGGTTAGGTTAAAACGTGGCCTGGACAAGAATAAAAATGTCACCAAAGGCACAAGGAACTACACCTGTAAATAATTTTTGATAGTTGATATCTAAAGAACTAAGGGAGATATCAAAAAAATTTACTCTTGATTTTTGATTAGTTTTGGCAATTTACATGAGAATCAATCATCAAATAGGATCAACATGGCCATAATACTGCTGCCCACCCCAATACACAAAATTCAATTTAAGCTACAGTTCTAGCTACAACAGCATTGACAATATCAGGATTCATAGTTCACATAGCATAAATTATCACAACTTATTTAAACATATACCTTCAGTACAATTAATTTCACCGTACACTTTCAGTGTAAACTGAAACTTGAGTAAAGCCTGCAGAATACCATATTCACTGTGTCGCGATGTAAACATGACGCGTTTAAATTAAATTTTCAACACTTGTCTACAATAAGGCTAGCTTTTCAGGTGCAAAATAGTAAAATATGCTAATTGTCTAGACGTCTACACTACACCAACAAAAATTTGAGAACCATATGATCCTATTGAGAGCAATGAATAAATTTATAGTGAATCACCCTAATGTTGCAGTTACCTGTCAGATACTTCAAGAACAATAATTACAATGTGACTTACTTATGAAATGCTATTCCAGGTTTTTTCCTATCTTGTCTGTTTGTGCAACCATATACAACACAACTCGGCATTATAGAAAACTTTAGAATATTAGAAAATGAAATATTCTCAGCAGCATACACAGTGCAAACAGCCCAATGTTTTGGGACTCCTATGGCCGCCAGTGGCCGCCGCGCATGCGCAGTAGGAGACAAGGTATTTTTTATGATGTTTCACCGATTTGGCATTATTTCATCTCCATGTATTCCTTCCTCCATGGGACTCACTAACTTGTTTATCGATGATACTTTGCAATAGTTCAATTTGGCTATGAATGATTGTCCAGGCCAAAGATATGACACTGAAACCAATATGATATGAGGAAACATAGATGTCCAAAGCAGAATTCTGAACCAATATATTCAAGCATTTTTTTATCCATGTAGTTTTCATTAAATTTGGTAATAGCAGGTGCCGCCAAAACATAAGTTAATTCGGTCTCCTTGTCGGGTTTCTTTAAAGAATATTTGTTCTATTCTCTCAATCAAAAAAGTGATGGAAAGTGATATCCAAGTACTGGGAAGAAATGTCACCCAAAAAAATTGTGAAACTTATTTGGAGAATAGACTATCTAGCTACGCTGCAGTTCGTTATCATTGCTGTTCAGTTTGCGTTGACCTTCTGGAAACAAATTATGTATTCAGTTGCAGCAGAAGAGGCCTTGTCTCTGAGCAATTTGTGTTCTTAATTGCAATGGTGACTTGGTTTAATACATTGTTTCAATTAAATATTGAAATAAGGCTATGCAGACTGAAAATGGATTTATGAAACGCTTCACAATTTTTGGAAAACTGTTCGGAATTTAGAAAGAGTATCGGAGTTATTCGCCTGCTCTGATAACAGATATAGAAATTGCCTCTCAGACAGGGACATATCTTGTTACTAAGCCAGTCAGATCCCAAAGAAAGTAAAGATTTTTTTGAGTATGATGTCGTAGATGAGAAGAATTTTTTTCAATGAACAATTTAACATATGATCGACACAATTTACAATGCGTTGGTCAATCAATTTTCATGACTATCCAAATTTAATGATACAGTGATGATACAGTGTCTTCCTACACATTATCAAAACAATTCCTGAAAAGTCAGAATTGGAATAATTGTTAGCAGATATAGAATAATTTTAACTGATGACATGAAAAATGTGACATATCTGATTTTGAATTGGTTGAGGAACTTTCTAATCGAAACTATTGTTTACGGGGCTTGAATTGGGAAAACCGATAAAAATTCAACTTATTAAACAAAAAGGTTGGCAGGACATATTTCCGAATGTGTGGACAACTCTTCGAATTTTGCTAACCATAGTGCATAGTTCGTAACTGACGCTAATGAAGAACGAAGATCCACTAAATGAAAACTTACCGGAACATATTTACAGTAAACTCAGATCCGAGATATACTATCAGATCTCGCAGTTTTATCTAAAGAAAATAATGCTGCCCCAGGGCATAGCCAAGGAAGGTGGAAATCTAGGCCTTTTAGTTATGATTTTATTCCCTCGTTTGTTTGTTTAAAAAAAAATTATTAAAAACTAAGTGAATTTGACATTTACATGATGTGAGCATTGTGTACTCCACAGTAGCTTAAATAAACCTTTAAAACATATAGTGTTCCTTTTTACTGTTGTTGTTTTTCATTCAAACCGCTGCTATCCTATACTAATTTTTCTGAGGTTTGAGTTATTATTATTAATGTATAAATACTATCTTTTGCCTGCAGGTTTGCTCAAGTGGAATCCATAATGCATTCATATACATATTAGTTTTCGAGTCCCGCGGAACATCTTTTTTGACCGGAATAAAAGTGGATAGCCAGTACATTATTCTAAATTTTATCTTAAGTCGTTCAGTCATTTCGACATGAAACAATAACAAACATCCAAACAAACAAACTTCTACATTTATAATATTAGTAGGATGTAAAAAATGTATGTAGTCTGTTTATACGGATACCTTAATCAAGAATAAGCGATTGCACATTTGGGGCGCCACAATGAGATCTCGCACCACCTGAAAAATCTGCTAGGGCCCGCCCACTGTCTGGTATTACAAGCACTATAAACAATGCATAGTATCTTCACATATGCTCAGTATGTTATATGTAGTATTACTTGTGTCCTTTGTAATTAATACATTCTTGCTGCTTTGAGAGCTTGGCATTAACAGATTTCCAAACCAGAGTTTTAGATTTGAGATTGTTTGTTCACCTCTTCAACAAACTTTATGAGGTCAGTCAGTTTTCAACCATCAAAATTATACTAACCATCTAAATAAATAAAATGGTGGTGAAAAAGACAATTCATTCATTGGTTGTTAATCCTACAGCAAACATTTGAATTTATATGCAAGTCAGTATTTAACAAACACAAATATGAGAACATTATCTCTCAGTGGTTTGTATACTTTACATCACCAGCAAGAGCAACATCTATAGACAGGAGGTGAAACTAGACTACTGGAATTTTGTCAATGCTTAAATGGGATTGATTAATTAATTCATTTTATCCAACTTCATAAGAAAAACAAAGAAGAGAATGAGAAAATCTTGTAATAACAAATACCTCTAAGGAAACACAGCTTCATCTTCACTTTTCCACAAATGTGTGCTGCATTATGATTGAAAAATTGGCTGATAAGGCTTGTTGACTTGTAGGCTCTTTGCATGTATATTTGTTGCAAAAAATTTTCAGTGTTATTGGAAAACGTTCCTTTCTTTTAGGAGAATGTGAAAGCATATTTTACTTGTTTACTGTATTTTAAAATTATCACACTAATTAGCCCTTTCATCTTTCTGTTTTCATTAGGTTTCCAATATCCAGTGCTTCTTATTTAAAGTAATGTTTATTCCAATTTTGAAAAGTATAACTGAAAAGGTTTGGTATCAATTTGAGTCACTAGTTTTACTAATATTTTCAAGTGTCTGTGTCAGAACTGGTGAAAACATAAAAACTGTACACTTTGTAATTCCACTTAAAAGTAAAAACAAAACAAATAATTAGGTTCTTTGTATTGATATTAAGTACCAAATAATGTAAGTTACATACCTTTTCCCATTGAAGACAACATTAGAAACTCACAAGACATTCCACCTGCACTTCCACCAAAGATAGTTACATTACTTGGATCTCCTCCAAAGTTAATAATGTTGTCTCTTATCCACTGCAAAGCCATCACTTGGTCCTTCAGTCCCATATTACCAGGAATTACAGAGTCTCCAGTGCTTAAGAAACCTACCAAAAAAATTTGGTGTTGATTAAATCATTAACATTGGATTAAAACCATAAATAATCTTTCTATTATATGGCTAGTTCTCCATGCTCGCTTCTTAATTGCTGGAAACCTAAGATATAATCTGAAAAATCTATGTTAGAAGTGCAAGTGGAATAGTAGGCAAATTAAGAGAGCAGAAGCTTTTCCATGTCAGTGGTAATGAACACATTATCGAATTAGAATATTACTACAGACTTAAAATTAGGTAGAAACAACATGGTGCCATTCTTAAAAGTATTATTTAAGTTGTATCTGGAGATTGTAAGCACCTTAGAATTTGGTTAAATTCTTTTTTTCTTGGCTATAAGGCATCAGCCTTCTAGAAATAGTAAAATTATCCATCTCGTAACTACAGGACATGGGAGACACGATTTATGCAGAAGCCAATACTGCAGTCTAACTCAGAACATATGGCAATTTAAAAGCAATAAAGAAATTCAGCACATAATACAAGCCCTAAATAAACAATTAATAAGAGTAAATAACCTTTAAACTAACCTGAACCAGTGAAATCCATAGTTATCCAACTTGTAAACAGTCGATTTTAGTTATATGATAATATCACCAATTCTCAACATTTTTCGATGCAGTGAAGTATTTTTAAAACAATAATAATCCAAAAGAAAGCTAAATTCACTAAAAACCAATAGTTTCAGACAGTATAAATAAAGTAAACATGATTTTAAACACTTCGTTGAACACACTTACATTTTCAACACCACATAACAACACGTTTTTAATAATTTCTGGAGCTAAAAGGTAAATTTTATGTAAGAGTAAAGAACCTCATACAACATATTAAAGTTTTAAAGCATTCCATTCAGTATAATGAATATTAAATCAGGTTTAGAATAATGACGTCGTAAACAAAAACGTGGTTACTTTCAAAATTAAACTGTGAATTACTAAGACCAGCAGCACTTTAATAACAATTAACGCAAGACTAGTTTTTTTAACATGTTTGCCACACAGTTTTCACCTCCGTTTTTGTGAGGTTAATAACTTCTATAATACACCACTGATATTAATAAAAGTTACAGTTTTTATATCATTAGTAATCACAGAATAAAATGACAGGGTTTTAAACACAATAATTTGTAATCTAGCGGTAATTTCAAAAATTCTGAAAATAAAGTACCAACAAGGGGATTTACCTACATTTTTCAGGAAGTCAGTTACTATTATGCACACACATTTTAATTTTTTACCGTAAATGGAATAAATTTAGAACTAAAGTCATCATAAACTCGACAAACCTACACATTACATACTATTCACTGTAAAATTCTGAACACTGGGAATAATAAAATTTTGACAGACTATTTTGGAGGGTTACTCGCTACAGAAGGCAGGTGTCAAAAGGTATATAATGCGGTGCAAAGGCAGTCTTTGGAGGCCTTGTATTTCATGTCGCAAAGTAGGCAATGTGTTAGATAGTTTCGTGAAAACCCTTTGGTGGCTCTTGTGTCGGTCAACGATTATGGCTGCCGGAAGAACTTCAGTTGGTAGTACCATGCACTACCAGTAACCATGATAAAAATTTTATTGTAGGACCGTGGTGTAAACAGTGACTATGAAACTTTAATTCAGAGTTTAACAGGGTATAGTCTGGTATTTATTCCTCTTCATGACTTGTGATTTTTGGAGACATTCAGTCCGATTTAGCCATTTCAACTGTAATTGTGACTTTTAAATGTGACTTTGAAATATATTGAAAATTTTTCATAAAGTGAACAGTGCATATTTTAGTAGTGAATAGTAACCTTTTCTTTCCTATAAGGGAAGTGGTGACCGTAATGCATTACAGTTGATTTATCCAAGCTCACACATGGTTATACAGTTTTATTCAAGAAAATTTTGTCAGAACTTAAAGCAAGTTAGAGGTTCGTTAAGGTGATTAAACCAATACTTCACCCTGGTATGTGGTTTTGTCCCTTACAAGAGTCTATGTAAACCTATGAATTGGAAACAATCTGATAGTAGTACTTGTTTATAAAAAAAAAGAAAGTTTCCATTGGAAGAAAAAAAAGATTTGGAAATCAGCAACATATGGTTGATTTGAACTGAATTTAATTGCAATGGAGCACACATTCTGATGGTAATTTCCCTAAGAATCATTTCTTAATATTCTATGATTATTATTTTTATCTTGTATACTATCAGTGTTAAATTTTTGAGAGTTATGGATTTTAATTTTTAATTCCTTCATTGTTTTTGGGAAATTATTAATCACTTCCCTGACACTCTTACCCACAAAAGAAAATTTTCCTTCTCCCTTATAGATAAAATCAATTGCCAGCTTGTGCCCATGTCCGTCTTTTCCCTTCCATGCACTAATCCTAATTCTTTGACCAATATCCTGCCAAGTCCCATCACCAACATATACCTTATATATTCTCAGCAATATCTTCATAAGAGTGTGAATATCAGTGAATAGATTATGTACAAGAGTTTTCAACTGAAGTGTACAATGGTGATAGAATGGCTCTTGATCTCTTGAAGATCTCTTTTAGACTGAAATATAAAATGGTGGATAATTTTAAAATAATTTGAGTTAATGATAATAGCTTTTGCTGTATGAAATAATTCTCAAAAGGTGGGTGGCTGTGAGTTGAACTATGAAATACAGTCATGAGAAGTGGGTGTGCTCCATGGTATTGAGAGTACTGCTGTTCATTACTTTAATGTATTAATATGTTGTTCAGTTATAGTAAGAATCTAGGTTGCTCTGTGATGACTTTATTATGTATTATAGGATTAAATTAACTGAAAATCATGAACAGAAAATGATGAGAGCTTCAATCTACACTCCATCAAAATATTGTAAAGTAAGCTGCTAGTGGAATAGAGTTTTTTCAAACTTAGTGCAACTTTAGGTCAGGTAATAGAGGGTATAGTTTCACTTTGTAGGGGTTTCACCAAGGAGGATAGGGTAGAGATAGTGGGAGGTGCGGGGAACAGTATCAATAGAAATGCTAATTATAGTATAGAGAGTGATCTGAAGAAAGTGTTGAAGGAGGCACAGCACACTAGGGTGTAGCTCATGCAAATCCTGAGTCGCCATGACCAGCTGCAATTGAACCATGTTGTGAGGCAAGTAAATGTGTAAATGGAGGTGCTGCTTGGGAACAGCATTAGTTCTGTCATGGGGGTTGGGCCTGTGGAGACCATTGGTAGGTGGGGTTTCACTAGGCATGGCCTACACCCAAATACGAGGAGCAAGGGAATATGTTCTAAGTTGTTGGCTAGGGCTCTGAGAGAGCCCACTTCCAGTCGTAACAGGGTCGGGACTGTCTCTATTTTAGATTAAGGACTGCTGGTGATGGGGTAAAAATAGGTAAGCATAGGGATATTGAGTGTAGATCCATTGTTAGAAAAATCAGAAGATGCTTTTGAAACAATAACAGAGGAGGCCACATCTGGGAAGGCAAATGTTAGTGCTGAAATTATCACAAAACCAGTGATAAGAGTGTTACTGGTAAACTGTAGAAGTATAATGAACAAAGTAATGGAGTTTACAAACCTAATAGAGATACATGAATCCCATGTAGTTATAGGTATAGAGTCCTGGTTAAAAGAAGGAGTACTAGTGAGGCCCATTTAAATCAGTGTGAATTTCTAAATTTCCTTCTGCTTTGCTTCTATTATTTTCAAAAGGTAAATAGCACATTTTGTTTTCAATACAAACTTTACACTTCATATATTCAGACTCTAAACTTTTAGGTAAACCAACTGCTAATTGATCTTTACACAAAGTATTTAAATAGTTAAAATTTACATGCCCCAATATGCGATGCCATCTCTCCTTTTCAGTCATAGAATCACTGTTACTCACAATATTTACATTAACATCTTCCTTAAAAATGCTACTTGTCATTTTATACAGATTACCTTCCTTCATAGCAATTGCAATTAGCCTGTTTTTTCCATCAAAAACTTTTGAAACATTTCCTACAGATACAATCTTGTGCTTGTCTGTTACTTTCGCATAACTAATCAAGTTTATACTCATGTCTTTAACATAAAATACATTTTCCATATTAATTTGAATCAATTTACCATAAACTGAAAAATAACTAACTACATTTCCTATCTTAGTTGCTTTCAAAATTTTACCATCCGCAATCTTTACCTCTACAGGCTTTTCTAAAGTTACACACTCAGAAAAATACTCTTCATTATTTACAACATGATCTGTACAACCACTATCCAATAACCAATCAATTTTAATATTTTCTTTGTTACCTGTGTTCATTTTATTTTGCACCATCAAGCTCCTAACCTCTGTTACAAAACTACCTGTTGCACTTTCACTTTGGTGGTATACTTCACCTTGCCAATACTGGTCGTTTCTTGATCCCGTTGAACTTACACTTTCACTTTGTTGGCATTCTTGACTTCACCGATACCGTTCGTTTCTGGATCTCTTGTGCTTACTTCTGCTCCACGGTTGATCATTGTTGTAACCTCTGAAGTTTCCACTTTGATGGTTACTTCCTCTGCTGCTTCTTTGATACTGCCTGCTGTGATTCCATGTGCCTCTTTCATTTTCTTCATTTTGACGACGACAATCTCTCTTGAAATGTCCTCTTCTTCCGCAGCCCCAACACAATTGTTCCTGACGACTTGTGCCAGATTTTCTCATACTATGGAATGCATTTGTTTTTACAGATTCACTTTCACCTTTGTCTTTCAAGTCCAATAATCGAATTTTACTTTTAACAAATTCAACAGTTTGATCTTCTTCATTCAAAACATCGACCAAGTCACCAATGTAGCACAAACAGTCTGGCAAAGTTCTTGACATGTAGTTTAATTTTTCATTCTCAGTCACTTTAGCCCCAGCAGCTTTCAATTCGTTTACTGTTCTTTCAAAATCACTAAAGAATGTCGCTGTTTCATTGTAGTCTTTTAACTTAAATTTTTCCAGTTTGTTTCTACAAATTATTTGGAGTGCAGTCGATTCCTTGGAGTATAATTCGTCGAACTTAGTCATTATTTCATATGCATTCACTTTATCACTCACAAACTCAAGTTACTTATTCGTAATAGCTCTATAGATGTAGTTTACTGCCTTCAGATTTTCTTTTTCACAAATTTCAGCATTTTCCATACTTGTTTTCTCTCTTGAAGCCACTCTATAACATTTCTTCATCTTTAAATACATCGTTATTCTTTTCTTCCAATTTCCATAGTCCTCACCGTGAAAGCACGGTATTACAATGTCAGCCATTATTACTTGAAATCAAACTTTCTTGAATACACGAAAGCCACAGACCTTTTTTTCAACCATTTAACCACTCAACCACTCAACCATTAAACCACTAAACCACTAATGCTACCATGTTAAATTACTCTCTGCTACCATGTTAAACAATGTTCACCACACAATAAGGTCTGCTGTAATAATAATACCTTTCTTGAGGCATACACACTACAACTTTATATCCACATGTTTTCAGTTCAACAACCAGACAACGACTCCCCTCACTCATGTACAATTCCAAAGATACATCTCCAAAGATACATCAAGCACCAGAACATTCCTCACAGATATAAATGTACAATACTCAACAAAAATACTTCTCTAGACTCTAAAACGTTTTAATCTAACCAAGAACAATTCCAAAACATGTTAAACATAAAAAAAATTATCATACTCCTGTAAACCCATTTTGGCCACCTATTCCACAAAGAAAACCATACCTCAACAAATTACTGTCTCATCACAACAGTTTTCACAACACTTATAATTCTGCTGCTGAACTTAGAAAAAACGTTGATGTCAACAGTCAGCTTATTAACTGCATAGGTATGAAAATAAAGGATTTCTATGGAAATATGTTGGGAGAAGTGAACTATACTAGGCATGACAGCTAGTGATAAAGGATTCAAAATCTTGTGTCTGTTTGAGATGGAAATGAGAGACTGCATGATGGAAGTAAATAAACTGGGCTACAAAACTTCAGTCCTCATCTTGTGTAGGCCTATGGTAGGGCAGTCTGTGACTACATTATCAAAATCAGTGCTATGAGGTTGTGTAAAGGAGGGGCAGTGAGAGTCTGCAGAAATTACCATAACAAATTAATATGATGAAAAGCTGATTAGATAGTGTGGAGAGTTTATCATATATATATTTGTGATGAAACCTTTTCATTTAGATAGAGAAGAATTAAGAGTAGCTTTTTAAGTTATTGGTTGAGGCAATGAACAATTTATCTTGAACAATAAAACAGTTCACAGTAAAAATTCATGTAATGGATAAATTGAATTTTAGGGAAACTGCCACTAAGGCTTAAGTTCTGCAACAACAACAATAAAACAAAATTCACAAAGGTGACAATTATGATTATTAGTCTGCATTCAGGATCTTAGCAATATCTGTTTTGCATAAATACAATCGTGCTCTTCTTCTGCATTGTGTATGATTAAGTACTTATTGTGGAAGTGATGACCCTTCTGTATCATATTATTTGATCATCATAAAATGTGTCCTTTGGAATTGTTCCACACAATGAGAAGTTATTAATAAGTCTCTGCATTATGAAAATATTCTTGTATGAGCAAATCTGATGAATTTCCATATTTAGCACTTCATAAAAATAACTGATTCCACAATCCTAAGGTTGGTTGAATCTGGGAGGAGGTGTATTAATCCAGTATTTCAGAAGTAGGACAGTCAGTTTATTTCCTGTGAGATTTACAACATAACATGGAATCCAAACCATGGAGTGAATTGGCCTATCTCATATGAATGAAGCAATGATGGGATTCAAACTTGGAACCTTGATTTAGTAAGTGAGCACCTTACCACTATTTAATACTTATGTCTTTCATTATTTAATAATTATGTCTTTCATTATTTAATAATTATGTCTTGATTACAAACACACATTATTTTAGTGGTACAGGTTCATAAAGACATTCAATCTTACCAAGGATTCCAAGCCGGTAATTTAAAGTGACCAGGACGACATTTTGTTTGACGATGAAATCAGGACCATTAAAATCAGAGTTTCCAGAACCTGTTAGGTAGCCTCCTCCATGAAACCATACCATGACTGGTTTTAATGCGTTTCCTTCCTATAGAAATTGTATTAATATATGTCACAGTTTTTATAAATTTCAATATACTTTATAACAAATTTTAATTAAATACATATTTAAGTACATACACATTATGTGTACTATTTTACCAATTTCTACAAATGTCTTTACACCATCAACAGGTGAAGTCACCAGTTACAACCCACAGTGAGAGAAAGAAGTAATCATACAAATCTAAAAATTTTGTGTTAATACAAGTATGTGCCATGTTTTTTAAATAAAAACTTTTGGAGCCGAAATTAAGGAGCTGTTCACAAATTAAACTTCTTTACAAAAGGCTTTTCAAAGAGGATTGTAAAATATTAAGAAGGGGTAGTTAAATAAATATTGAATTTCAACACCTTAAAATACTTGTGTATGCGCAGAGTAATCTACAATTAGAATTTGTTAAGGAGATCACTGGGATAGATTTTTTAAAGAAATTAAATGGTTAGATGCATAAATTACATTTAAGAATAAACTGATATTAATCTGAATTACCAAAGTTAGTTGACTTTCAGTACCAATACTGGGTAATAGGCAGCCACTGAATCTGTGATTTGAACATTTTAATATTGTGTGCCTATTTTCTTACTAAATCTATTCTTTACATTCCTTCTAAAACATTTCCATGAAAAGGTCACCAATCATTTACTGTATCAAAATAACAACATCTTTAACAGTCCATTGCAGAATATAAACTGTAGATAAGGAAACAATAATTTAGGGCTCCAATTGCTTACCGTATCAAAATAACAGCTTCTGTTACAGTCCATTGCAGGAAATAAAATGTATACCAGGAAATAATAATTTAGGTGTTAGCTAATAAGGTCCATTACCATACTTTAATTTTTTGTATAATTATTGTTAATTGCAACATTCACAACATGAAGATTTACCATACAGACATTATACTCGAATTAGTGATTTTTTTTTTTTTTTTTCTGTCTCTCTCTCTTTTAAAAAAGAATTACTAAACCATTTCCAACTAAATTACATTTCTATAATTATTCTTTTTTTGTGAATCAATTTCACTCCATTGACCACACTCAGTTGCTTATACCTATTAATTTGCCTTCACCCTCTTATACTATTGAGCATTTATCTAAAATACTGTGTTACAGAATTAATATTGTTTATGTTATTATAAACCACCAGCCTCTGTGTGATGGATTTACTTTCCCTATCCTTTACTTTTCATAAAATCAGTTGAAATCATTCATGTTCATATTTGTCCCTTCCTTTTAATATGTGTTACTATGACATTAAAAGTAAATTCACTATAGGTAAGTTGAATCATTAACGTAGTAGTTAAACTTTAATAGGCAGCTATTAAACAAAACAGAACATTTATTTAACTTAATTATAATGGAGCACATACCCTGGTGTCCTTACAAACCTACTTTCCTGTTCCATCACTTCCTGTTTTTTTTCTTTTTTAATGTTAAAGTAAATTGATTTCAATTACATCCCCCACTAGGTTTTTCTTTACAAATTTTAATTGTATTTTCTTTCAATGTTACTAAGTAGATCTATTACATTTCTGTTGGTGATTTGTTTCAATATTTGACTCTCTTACCTACAAAAAATTTTTTTTTTGCAACCCATTATGCCTGAAATCAAGTACCAGTTAATGGTTGTAGTCATCTTTTCCCTTCATGTACTACTTCCAGTTCTTGTACCAATATCCATAAGCCTGAACACCAATATACACTTATACATTCCTAGTATAATGTGGTAGTAACACTAAGCTTTTATCACAAATTGTGAAATACCATCAAATAATTCATTTTGATAAATTATATTTGTGAAAATTATTAACAAATATAAATACCTGTGGCAAGACAGTATTATATCAGGTTAATATGCAGCAGGTTTAATACAAGTGGATAGGCAGTTAGCAGATTTAATTTGTTTGTGTAATATCTGGAATTAACACAAAAAATTTTGTAGTGTAACAGGGTGAAAGATTAATGGTTTGTTACGTCTCAGTTTTTCAAAATGTATTGTCGAGTGCGGTAGTGCATGGTGAAGAAACAGCATTGAAGGGAGTCCAAAACTAGCTAATGTGGTAGGTGGAAGCAGGCCACTGGCATGGCGTGGGAATATATAGACCACAGTCTTTGCCTCCAATTGTTAAGTGTATAGAAGTGATGTAGATACAATGTAATGTGTTACCTAAGTAATTCAGATAAGAGCTTCTGGAAGGACCAAGGGATCTTGTAATTAGTTGGTCAGAACTCAGTGTGTTGCATTGATGGACTGAATAACTCATGGTGAGAATCTGTAATTGTAGGAGAAGAGATTACATACTGCCTTATCTATGATCAAATGATTAAAGTAACTGTTGGTGGTGATCGGGGAACATGTATATGATTAGCGAATAAATCAAGAGTGAACTGGAGAGCAGTCTGTGTAATAATTTCTTAATAATGACAAACCTGCAATCCAAACTATAATGCAAATCAAAGCCCACCTGACTGAAGTGCACTTTATTGTGACATGGCTAATGTGTAGTGTACTATAAAAACTGAATATTTAATCATATCTTTCCAAAGTGCATGCACTAGGTTCTTCGACACAACCACCAGCCAACGACAGTGTGAAATGATGCTACTAGCAGCACACTGGCTGTCGCCGATCTCACCGGCACAGATATACACATTCCTTGTGCACCAGCTGCCGCTGACCTCACTGGTAGACTGTCACCTATCTCACAGAGCAAACACCTCAGCTCGCATCTGCAGCTTTCCATTTACTTCTCATGATAGGTTCTCCAATTACCGCAGTGTGCCTTTTTCTGCCATTTCATGGCCATGTATATCATGAATAATTACAGTGCACTGTACAAACACAACCTATTCTTATTGACAGAAGTGCAAATTTTGTAACAGTTGTGAAGATGTACATATGTACACATTACTTCCAGTAATTTAGCTATCACAACTGCTTGGAAAAATTAATGCTCAAAACAAGTAATTGCATTGGCTACACCGTCAGCTTTTATTGTTCTAATGAGTGTATTATCAGCCAAATGGCTTGCTGACTTTTTCTAATTTGTTATTATGAACATTACAGCTGCAACATTGTAGTTTTGGACTGAATTCTTGAGATAAAAAAACTTTTCGAATTGTGCAAAATTGAAACAATTATTAAATGATTCCTCAGACTTCCACGACCATCTTTGTTCATGATTAATTGACTTTCGGGTTTTGCCGCGTTGTTTATTTCATTACCTAAGCTTTTGGCTGGTATCCTCCAGCCTTCGTCAGAGATACTGTTTATGTTGACATAGCAACAAGTGTCAAGCATCGCAGAGTAAGAGGCCACTATCTTCGTTGATGTTGTTGGTGTTTTTTAAAATTACTGCTGCCTCTTTCACCCATCGGGGCCACCACTGGTCTTCTCTCCACAGTAGCCTCGTTTCTTGAAATTTTACTTCATGCCCGGTATTAATAGCATGGCGGACTAGCGGATTTGTCACTGTTGTTATATTTGTAGTGGCGGATATGTTCTTTAAGTCTCTCCACCACAGTGCGACCTGTCTCGCCGATATAAACACTGCCACAACTGCAGGGGATTTCGTAAACACCCATAAGCTGGTGTGGGTGTAATTTGTCTTTTACCTTTGTCAGTGACTGACCAAGTTTGCCCCTCCACCCGCTTTAACAATTTCCCAATCCGGTCTGTGATACCCTGTATGTATGGGAGACAGGCGAATTTTGTTGGCAAATTAATATCATGGGATAAGTTGACATCTCCCATAGGTTTTTGGGTCTTAAAACCCTCCTGATCTCAGATTCACTATAGCCGTTGGCTTGGAATATTTTTGTAAGTGTCTCCATTTCTTCATTCAGACTTTCCGAGTCAAATACTGTCTTAGCTCTTAAGTTGAGTGATGTCAATACGCCTTTCTTCGTTGCCGGATGATGGTGCGACATGGCGTGCAGATACCTATTAGTGTGGGTCACCTTGCGATACACAGTGTGACCCAAACTTCCATCGCCTCGCTTGTGAACAAGGACATTGAGAAATGGCAGTTGTCCATTTTCTTCCACAACCATAGTGAACTGAATTCTTGGGTGGGCACTATTCAGGTGGTTTAAGAACTCTTGCAAACTCTCCTTACTGTGAGGCCAGATGACAAAAGTGTCATCAACGTAACGGACCCACTTTGTAGGTTTTAGGCGCACGTTGTTAAGCACCTTCATCTCGAATGATTCCATGAAAATGTTGGCGGCTACAGGTGAAAGTGGCGAGCCCATTGCCGCACCTTCAACTTGAGCATAAAGTTGACCACCGCACTGGAACACAGTTGACTTAAGGTAGAACTCTGTCAGGTCAGCCCACTCAATAGACTTTCCTTGTGCAAGAAGTTTAGCACGTATTACAGCAACGGCTTCGTCTACCGGCACATTAGTGAATAATGAGACAATATCGAAACTCACCATGACATCAGTCTTCTCTAGCGTCAGATCATCAATAATTTGTATAAAGTGAGCTGAGTTCTTTACAGCTGATCTGATATCTTCCGTGATATGTTTCAGTTTATTGGCAACATACCGCGCAAGTGGATGAGTAGGTGAGTTGACCGCGCTTACAATTGGACGTAAGGGAACCTCTTCTTTGTCACTTTGGGCAATCCATAGAACCTAGGCATCATGCAATTGTTTCTTTTTAGGTTTTTCTTGTCCTCCTGCTCAATTGCTTTGGAGGTGTTAACTCTTTGGGCCACCTCTGTCCTAATCTTCTGTAGTGGGTTTCTGCTTAATGGTTCGTAGGTCTTTTCTGCCAGCAAGTTCGTAATCTTATTGTGGTAGTCCAGTGCTTTCATTAATATGGTTGCACACCCCTTGTCAGCTGGGAGAACCACAATATCATCACATTGCCGTAATACCCGCAAGGCTGATCTTTCTTCGCTAGATAGATTGCTGCGTGGTAGTTTTGCGTGGGCAAGAATGCGAGCTGTCACCTGTTGGATGTTATTTGCCTGATCGGGTTCTAACCCCACAATGGCACTCTCAAGGCCAGTTATGATATCTAAAGTTGGCAAATGTGTGGGTACCGAAGCAAAATTAAGACCTTTTGATAGCAAAGATATTGTTGCTTTATCTAGTTCCCTGTCCATGAGATTTACCACTGTATGGGCCAGTTGCGGAATTTTAGTATGTTGTTGTTGTTGTTCTGCCTTGAATTTTTGAAATTTACAAATCTGTACCTCTCTAGTATTATTCAGCACTTGCAACGCATAATTCGATGAAACTGAATCCAACGTATTCCAATCAGGAGCTTTGAGATGTGCGGATAAAAGTAGATGTAGTTTGTATAAGTTACCTTCTAACTGAGCCAGCTCCGTTCGCGTCTGTCGTATCCTTTCGCGCAGAAGCATAAATCCTGTCTTCCGCAGAATCTGTGCTGCTTTTTTTGTTCCAATGTGATGTCGGATCTTCAGAAATGATGGTAAGACATCTTCATCCCTGCATCTCAATAAGAAAGTAAGGTGGCTAAGTTTTCGCGCTCTTTTTTCTCGTAATTTTGAGAAGTTTCTACATGCGTAGAATATATCCTCCCCGTAGGGGTATGTTAAATGATTCTTCAGACTTCCCACCCAAGAATTCAGTTCACTATGGTTGTGGAAGAAAATGGACAACTGCCATTTCTCAATGTCCTTGTTCACAAGCGAGGCGATGGAAGTTTGGGTCACACTGTGTATCGCAAGGCGACCCACACTAATAGGTATCTGCACGCCATGTCGCACCATCATCCGGCAACGAAGAAAGGCGTATTGACATCACTCAACTTAAGAGCTAAGACAGTATTTGACTCGGAAAGTCTGAATGAAGAAATGGAGACACTTACAAAAATATTCCAAGCCAACGGCTATAGTGAATCTGAGATCAGGAGGGTTTTAAGACCCAAAAAACCTATGGGAGACGTCAACTTATCCCATGATATTAATGTGCCAACAAAATTCGCCTGTCTCCCATACATACAGGGTATCACAGACCGGATTGGGAAATTGTTAAAGCGGGTGGAGGTGCGAATAGTATATAAGGCTAACTGCAAACTTGGTCAGTCACTGACAAAGGTAAAAGACAAATTACACCCACACCAGCTTATGGGTGTTTACGAAATCCCCTGCAGTTGTGGCAGTGTTTATATCGGTGAGACAGGTCGCACTGTGGAGGAGAGACTTAAAGAGCATATCCACCACTACAAATATAACAACAGTGACAAATCCGCTAGTCCGCCATGCTATTAATACCGGGCATGAAGTAAAATTTCAAGAAACGAGGCTACTGTGGAGAGAAGACCAGTGGTGGCCCCGACGGGTGAAAGAGGCAGCAGAAATTTTAAAAAACACCAACAACATCAACGAAGATAGTGGCCTCTTACTCTGCGATGCTTGACGCTCGTTGCTATGTCAACATAAACAGTATCTCTGACGAAGGCTGGAGGATACCAGCCAAAAGCTTAGGTAATGAAATAAACAACGCGGCAAAACCCGAAAGTCAATTAATCATGAAACAATTATTGTTTATTTAAAACTTTTTGTATTAAAATTTTATGAAGTTTTAAAATTTCAAATCAATTGTTAACACCTATTATGCCATGCATTTGACTTGATATACCCATGTAGCATGCTGCATAGTTTTTAACATATCATAAACAGAAAATCCTTTTTCATTTTTTCAACAACTATACAATGTGTTTCGATTTTTTCATGACTATTTAATCCGCAAATACGTATGTGTCACAACACTGTTTATATACGTCATCTCCCTTCCAGCGGCAGTAACCACAACTAGAGAGTTCTTTGACCACAGAATTACGCACCATCATTTACAATACCAGCCAGATGTCGGTCTTTGACTTATAATATTATGATGAACAGTTGCTTATCAGGCAACATTTCTACTTGAACATTTGTGGTTTTTTGGAAAAAACTGCTTCTACTCTCTACACCTGAGGATGAGCAGAATCATCGTATTGTGATTACAGTGAGGGAGCATAAACTGTGCTGCAGATTGTGCGGGATTGCCCACTTTGTGCATTCCATGGAAATCTCAATAATTTAAATTCAGCAATGTCAGAGATGGTGGCCTGGATGGAGGATCTAGATGTCAAGTTATATATGTTATGGCTATTGAAGCTCATGTAGCGATCTTTTCAACTTCCAGCAGAGGGAGTTGTCTGTTCAACTATGTATATACCTGGTGATTCAAAAATGGCCGGTATATTTGAAAAATTAATAAAAACTAAACGGGCAGTGATAGAAATACACCATTTGTTGCAATATGCTTGGGACAACAGTAAAATTTCAGACAGACAAACTTTTGAAATTAGTTACAATTTTCAACAACAGATGGCACTGCAGGCGATTTGAAAGATATAGATGATCTTGTGACTGCTTTGGCCTATTCCACACATACAGGAAGTGACGTGGATTGGCCTACCTATTCGCCAGATCTGAACCTTTGTGACTTCTTTCTGTGGGGACACTTGAAAGACCAGGTGTACCACCACAATCCAGAAAAAATTGAACAACTGAAGCATGTGAAGCCATTCCGCCTGACACATTTACAAAGGTTTCTGGTAATTTCATTCAGAGACTACGCCATATTATTGCTGCGCATGGTGGATATGTGGAAAATATCATACTTTAGATTTTTCCAGACTGCAGCGCCATCTGTTGTTGAAAATTGTAACTAAATTCGAAAGTTTGTCTGCCCGAATATTTACTTTTGTCCAAAGCATATTGTAACAAACAGTGTATTTCTATCGCTGCCTGTTTAGTTTTTATTGATTTTTCAAATATACTGGTCATTTTTGAAACTCCCTGTATTTAAAAGTAAATAGTTTCCGTAGTATAACTATTTTAGTTCCATTTTATAAAAATCCATAAGTATTGTCAGTGCAGGAGAACCATTGACTGATGCATCAAGAAAGTTCTATGGCCATTTTAGGAAACTGAGGTGAAGTGAGGGTGTTGAAATATTTATAGATAAGGATGGAGAAGAAGTTACTGAGGATTTTAAAAAGGCAGAAAATTTAAGTTATTGGTTTAGTGAGACCATTAACAACAATGGTTAGAAATGGGAGGGTTTAAATCGGAGAATGAGCTTAACAACACAATCAGAAATGAGCAGACCAAAAAATTTGAAAATTCATCCTGAGGATATCATGAAGGACCTATGAAAGCTGACAAAACATAAAGGGGCTGGTGTAGATAACATTACTACAGATGTCTTAAAGAAAGCAGGTTGTGACATTGTACCTTGTTGAGTATTGTACATTTATATCTGTGAGGAATGTTCCGGTGCTTGATGTATCTTTGGAGATGTATCTTTGGAATTGTACATGAGTGAGCGGAGTCGTTGTCTGGCTGTTGAAGTGAAAACATGTGGATATAATGTTGTAGTGTGTGTGCCTCAATAAACCCAATAAACGTATTATTATTACGGCAGACCTTATTGTGTGGTGAACATTATTTAATATACTTTATCTTGAAATGTTATTTAAATTGAGTCTGGATACTTGCTGCTTACCACAGGAATGTAAAAGTGCAATAGTAGTTCTGATACATAAAGAAGGGATGAGAAATAGAGTCAAAAATTATAGGCCAATCAGTTTGACATGAGTGGTAAATTAATGGAGGGATTGATATGCAACCACATCAGAAATATATGTGAGGAACATAAGTGGCTTTTCAAGTAAGAATCATGGCTTGGACAAGGATATTCATGTGAATCTCAGTTGGTGGGATATATACAAGATATTTCAGATGAAAAAGGACAAGGGAGGACAAAGTGATAGTGTAGCACTATATGTTTTTAAAGCTTTTGACAGATTGAGCCATAAAGTGGTAGTAAATAAGGTAAACATTATTGGAGTGAATGAGAAAGTGATTTGCTGGGTAGAAGAATTTTTAAAAGGTAGAAAACAAAAAGTTAGAGTAGGAAATGCAGTATCAAAAGAATTGGAAGTAAAAATCGAAATGCCACAGGATAGCATATTGGGACCATATCTATTCATTATTCTAATGAATAATTGTACTGCTGGTTTACCATAAAAATTAGATTGTTTGTAGATGATATAAGGCTATATGAAAGTATCAAAACAGAATAGGACTGTAAACAGCTGCAGGTTGATTTGGATAGGATGTCTAGTTGGGTTGGTAAACATGGGATGAAGTGAAAAGAAGAGTCAGCTTATTAGATACACAGATAGAAAACAAAAGGTTGATTATGATTGTATGGTGGAGAAAGAATTTCTTGTTGGAGACTTGAAATGTAAATATCTTGGCATCACATTTAATAACAAGCTTAAGTGGGCAGGACACATTGCACAGGTAGTAGGAAAAGATTTCAAAATTCTGCACTTGTTGGAGAGAGTGTTGAGGAGATGTACGAGAGAACTAAGGGAACTGGGTTACAAAACATTGGTCAGACCATTTCTTGAACATGGTGGTCTTGTATGGGACCCACATTTAGAGTATCAAATACAGGAGTTGGAGGGGGTGCAAGAAAGGGCTGCTAGATATGTTTCTGGAAATTACCGGAGAATGCAATAAGTAATAGATATGAAAGAAGAGCTAGAATGGGATTCATTGGAAGACAATAGAAAGGTGAAGAGGGTCATGGGAGTGTACAAGGTATGTATTGGTGATGAGGCATTGAAAGATATTTGTCTAAGAATTAAAAACAATGCATGGAAGGGAAAAGATGACCTTGACCACAAGCTGGCACTCAATTTCAGGCACAAGGGTGTAGGAAGATTCAATTCTTTTAGGTAAGGGGGTCGGGGATTGGAATAAGCATTGGCGCCAGCAGGATTGCTTCTAGGGCGGTGCATCAGGGCTGCATTGGTGCCCCCCCCCCCTATCGGCCCAAAAATGCACCCCCTTGCACCCCTCTCCCGGCGCCCATGGGAATAAGTAACCAAGAGAAATGATGAATAATTTACCAAAAATGTTGAAATAATTTAAAGTTAAAATTTGTAGAGGGCAAATGTAGGTGGGTGCAGAATAGGGGTAAAATGGGTGTGTAATGAAATTGCCTCAGGAGCGTGTACTCCACTGCAATTAAAATTAAAAAAAATAACAATATAATTTCTGAAATCATTCATTAGAATAACAAAGAGCATTGGTTCCAATACACTATCCTGAGGCACTCCTATTACTTTTACTTCTTTTGATGCTGTATTACCCACAACTCTTTGCTTTCTTCCTTTGAAGAATTCCTCCACTCTGCAAGTTATGTTTCTGTCCACTCCAATGATTTTTACATTATCGAAAACCATTTTATGACTCACTCTGTCAAAATGGTTTGGACAGATCCAGTGCTACACTGTCAACCTGCCCTCTGTTGTCATTTCATCTGCAATGTCTTGCATGTAACCCAATAACTGAGATTCACATGAGTGTCCTTTCCTAAATCCATGTTGCTGTTTTACAAACCAGTTCCTTCTGTCACAGACATTTCTGAATTTCTGATGTGGTTGCATACCAATCTCTCCAGCAACTTTCCCACCATTGATGTTAGACTAATTGGCCTGTAATTTTTAACTCTATTTGTCTCAACTTCTTCATGGATTGATACTACTATGGCACTTTTCCAGTCCTATGGTAGGCAGTAAGTCTTCACACCCAATCTAAAAAATATTACCAGATCAGGTGCAATGTCAAATCCAACTATCTTTCATACATCTGTAGTTGTTAGTTAGTTTTTTATTCTGATCATTACTGTTTATATGGAGAGTTGCCTTCTCTAATTTTTTTCTCTCTGATATTAGAATGATATTCCTTTATGCCCTCATGAAACCAATTGTTTAGCTTCTCTGCCTTTTCCAAATCCATGGTAACTTTTTCCCTATCCTTACCCACAATTGTCTGTATAGCTTTGCTTCCTCTCAGTTTTTTAAAATAGCCTTAGAAATTCCTAGATGCATCACCCTGTGGGTCCCATGCTGCTATAACATTTTTGATAAGCCTGTCTTTAGCTTCCTTCTTTGCTGCTATTAATTCCTTGTAGAGTTATTTCAACATTTCCCTCATTCTTTTGCTGTCTCTTAACTCAGTTGTGCTCTCTTTTTACAATCCTCTTTAGCCTCCTCACCTCCATATTATAGTGAGCAGGTTTTGTACTTTTCTTAATTTTTGTTTTTGAATAAACATTTATTTCCCCGTCCTTAATATCCCCTTCAACGCTTCCCAGCTCATTTCCGTTTTAATGGTGCCCTTCTTCCAAATGCTTAATGTGTATATATATATATATATATATATATATATATATATATATATATATTATAAAAAATGTCATTTCAGTTCATTGAAATGTGCTTTCCAATAACTGTATCTATAAACATCTTCACTTTTAGCCACTTAGTTTACTAGTCCCTCTAATATTGTGCATTGGGTTATGCAACATTCGCACACTAATTTCATCATGATGCTTGTATTACTGTCTGATAAAGAGTAACCTAGTCCACAACCCAAAGGATGGTTTAAATCCTCCTGGTGGAGGTAGGATGCTTAGTTCCTTTCCTTGGGACCTACAGTTTAATGTTGAATCCAAACCAAGGAATGACGTGGTATATATCATATGGTTGAACACAACTCTTAAAAATTACTACGCCTACTGGGATTTGAGCCCAGGGCCAGAGCAGTGAACTTTTTAAAACCAAGCGCCTTAACTACTGATATACCAGACTGCTCATACTGTCTGCTACCTTTTGTTGAAGATGCTAAAGTTCCTTAAAATGGCCACCAAGCTATTAAATCACCTGTAATAGCTAACAGGTCATACATAAATGAAATGAAAGTCATAGTTGATACTAATTTGATATATTCTAGAATAATTGGTGAGTATAATGCAGGTATCAGATTACACTATTGATAACATTTAAGGCTTCGAAATCGCTTACAAAATTGGAGGGTATCCTTCAAGGCACAATACAGTAGAAAGCATTCACTCTTGCACACATACTTAGATTTGCACCCCGAAATTTAAAGTGAGCTTTATAATAGCTTTAAATATTGCTATTATTGACTTCTTAAACCATTGCAAAAAAGGAGTTCCTGACATTGAATTTAAAATCAAATTATTCTCGAAATGAATGTTAACATCCGTGAACTTATTCTGAGGCAAGAGAATTAAACTGTTACTACAGTAGTTACATTTCAAAATTTAGGGGAGGGTGGGGAAAATATATGCATGCGAGTAGTCACACACAGTCTGGATTATGCAGTTTGAATTGCATGAGCTGTGCTCAGCTGGTGCTACACTGTTCTGGCAGCCGTAACAACTATAGTGCCACTCATGCCAGCCATTTTGCAGTTGTGTTGTGGCAATAGTAAAGTAAAGTTTATTTTCAATGTGTTTGATGTAATTTTTGTCAGCTGTATTTTTCAAGGTAAGTGCTACTATAAGTTGCTTTAATGTAATGTTTTGCATATTAACTACTAGCCCCAGATGTAACCTTAATTGTAGATTTGTCTAGGTATTTGAAATAAGATCCGAGTTCTGCTTAGGTTAGTCAGCGAAGACACTTTGGGGTATTGGCATGTGGCTCTTCAAGTGCATGGTATTCTGCCTTCATAATAAAATTAGTAGGTTATGTTTTAAATTCCAATTAGTATTTTTTTTTTTTTTGATATTTCAGATTAAAAAAGCAAAACCCAGAAAGAAAAATCGACCCAAGAGGAACTTTGTAAGGATCTTGATGCCATAAAATCAGGAAGAAAAATAAGAGAAGATTCAAGGACTTTTGAGATTCATAAAGCTTCTTTGCATACGAGAATGAAAGCAGAAAATACCAAGGGTCCAAAACTTTGAAGAAGCTCCACATTTTTGATTGAACAGGAAAACGATTAGCGATCATGTTATTACGATGATTATGATGTTTTATGGCATTACAATCATCCAGCTGCAAAATATTGAATTTAAGTATGCAGAGACTAACAAGATCCCAAACAATTTTGATAAAGAAGTCACTAAGGTTGCCTCTTAAAGGTGTTAGATAAATAGGCGAGGAGGGTGGGGGGGTAACCTCTTGATGAAGTGGGAAAAAATATTACAGCAATATGTGCTCCAGTGCTGCTGGCATGTACATTCCCCCTATGTTCATCTTCCACAGTAAAAGAATGTCACTCTCTTAAGTAAAGGTGGACACCAATTGGAACAATATAAAGTTGTTCTGTCAATGGCTGATCCAATGAGTCATTATTTTTTGAATCGATCCAGCATTTTCAGCCGAATGTAAAATCATCTGTTGATGACTTGGTGCTGCTTATTTTAGATAATTGTAGCAGCCACATTTCATTTTACATTTCTGAATTTCGTAAAAAAAAAAATGTATTGTCATGGTAACCATACATCCACACACTTCTCACAAGCCTCAACCACTTGATGCTACATTCATTTCTTCTTTGAAAACAGCCTTCAATCGAGTGTAACCTGTATACGAAGTCAAGGATCTGTGAAAAAATTACACCTTATGAGATAGCTGAACTTTTTAACAAGGCATATATTAAGGTTGATACTATTGACAAAGGACAGTTGGGGTTTTAAGCATGTGGTATTTATCCTATCAATCCATACAAATTTCACCATATTGACTTAGAACAATGTGAGATCTTCAGAGACATTGTCCTTTACGATAAAGAGCTCTTGAGTGCAACACATGAAAATGATGTTGTTGCTTCTTGAAAGGAACCAGATATCTCAGTATGGAATCAAGAACAGTTTCCTGGATCATTGGCAGAAGAAGTTCCACTTTTGGTAGAAGAGATCTAAAAAAATCCACTATATTGAAGTGACAAGCATGTTATTGTATCTGACAATCTCTTATTCGAAAACAAAAAAGTTATTCCTAAGCAGTGGTGTAGCTGCCCCGGTGGAAAAAAAAAAAAACCATCATGGGTGAGCGTGTCAAGGTTCACAAGGCCCTCAGAGCTAAAAAAAAAAGTCAACCAGAAGGCACATGTGCCCTCTGAACTGCACTTGGGGGCCGCCTGGGCTGCACTTGAGGGCCCCCTCAGCTGTGCTCAGGAGCCCCCTGAGTGTGGGGGCCCCAGTGCACTGCACCACCTAGCCCTGTGGTAGCTACGCCCCTGTTCCTAAGACAAAACAAGATAAATGAAAGAATAAGGGAAAGTCAGTGATCCTTACATCAACCCCAGAGAAGGAAAAACTGCAAATGGGGTAATCAATAAAGAAATAAAAAGAGATGAAAAAGAAAGCTGAAGAAAACAAGAATACTTCAGGATATAGAAGATAAGTGCACAATTCTACTACTTAAAAAAGTCTCAAAGAAGGAACAGACATCATTCAATAAGAAACTGAAACTAGAAAGTGAAAGTAGCATGGAAGATTACCTAAATCTCAACTTAAATTACATTTTCGATGGCAATGAAATGGATGATATTGATCCAATGGCATTTTCGGAAGATGTCTGTTTAGTTTGCAAAAGATGGAGAACTATGGTACCGAAGTATTTCATGCAGTAGGTGGAGCAATGAAGAATGTAGTGGCTGGAACACTCTAAAAGATTACAAATGTGATGCTTGCTATACAACAAAATGAACTCTTTTTCACATCTATATAAAAAAAAAAATTAAGAAATGTTTCTAAAATATTAATTTTGTTTAATAATGTACTATTTAGTATGTGTAATTAATAAACTAAACTAATAAAAAATAGAAATAGTGTGTATTGTCCATTGTTTGTTTTGTATGTTACTACCCCATACCATGCATGTCATTACACGAAGGGGTGGGGAATACCACATTTGCACTTTTTTTATTTTGATGTTCAAAATTAAGGTAATGTTCATAACTATTTTCAATCAGTTGGAATATATTGAGAAATGTCCATAGTATAGTATGAATTTGTTTTTGTAGGTGCTTAATGACATAATGAACAATTTAAATCGAATTTTCCTTAGGTGCGTGTAATTCCTCCAGCCTCAGCTACACTAGTGATGCGATACATGCTGTTAGACTGTTAGCTTGATACTGTCCTCTACAAGGAAACGTGACTCCCCTATTTACAGTCTAGGCTAACCTTAGCTGGTTTTCTCTTGTCATTTGGTATATTCCTGTGGGGAAATACTGTTATCTTATTAATTTAAAAAAAAAAATTTCATGGTATACTATTTTTAATCAGATTTCCCCAAAAGTGTAATATGTCATTATTTAATTAATTTAGAAACTTTTTAGTCATGAAAAATTTTCCTTTAACCATTCGTGTTTAAGAGTTATTAATTTTTAAAAGTCACACATGGTGATGTCATCAAGCTTTGATATAAACATTCTGTTTTTCTCCCTTTAATCTGGATATTACTTTCAATCTGTTATATTATCATATATATTATTTCTGTAAGGTATTTTTTTGTCACAAACCTGTATCTTCCTTCATACTTAACCGAAGTCAATGAATGAGGTGTCATTTTAAAGCTTATGGTCTCCACTTTGATCACATCATATTTTAAGAAAGAAAGTTTCGAAATTCGATCATTAAAGGGCAAAAATGTCAATATGTCTAAAATGCTGTTTTCTGTATTACGGATCATTTATCCCCCTGGATACCTATCTGAAATAAATTAATGAAGTATCAATCTAAAGATTAAGATCTCTGCTTTTGTGACGTCATATATTAAGACAAGAATTTTTCGGAATTTGACCCTTAAAGGGCAAAAGGATCAATATTATTGCATTGCGTTTTTTTGTCACGAGCCATTTATCTAACTTCATATCTAACCGTAAATGTCAATTTTTCTAAAATGCGTTTTTTGTGCCTCAAGCCATTTCCCTCCCTGGATATCTAACCAAAATCGATAAATGAAGTACGATTATGAGGAGTAATATCTCAGCTTTGTGACATCATATTTTAAGAAAGAATGTTTTTGGAATTCCACCCTAAAAGGGAAAAAATATAAATTTTTCTACAGCGGATTTTTGTGTCACGAGCCATTTATCTCCCTTGATAACTAACCTATATAGATAAATGAGGTATCATATTAAAGACTAAGGTCTCCGCCATGGTCACATTATATTTTAAGAAAGTAATTTTTCGGAATTCGACCCTTAAAGGGCATATATATATCAGTATTTCTAAAATACATTTATTGCATCTCGAGTCATTTATCTCCTTTAATAATTAAACAAATTTGATAAACGAGGTATCATTTTAAAAATTGTGGTCTTCTTAAGGTCTTCAGTTCTGTTAAACCACATTTTAAGAATGAAATTTTTCAAAATTCTATCTTGGAGGGTAAAAGTATTAATATTTCTACAACACATTTTTCAGTCGCGAGCTATTTATTTCTCATGATATCTAAGCGAAATTAATAAATGAGGTATTGTTTTAAATATTAAATTATCCACTTTGGTCACATCATATTTTAAGAAAAAACTTACTCCAAATTCAACCCATAAGGGGCAAAAATATCATCATTTATAAAACTTTTTTAACCTCACTTGATAACTAACCGAAATCGATAAACGAGGTATCATTTTAAAGACCAATGTGGCTGCTTTGGTCAGTCCATATTTTATTAAAGGAATTTTTTGGAATTCGACCCTTAAAGGACAAAAGTATCAATATTATTTCTACAGCATGTTTTTTTTTTTTTTTTCCTATTTTATAATGACAAGCCATTCATCTCTTTCAATACCTATCCGAAATCGATTAATATCATATCATTTTAAACCATGAATTAAGAAAGAATTTATCGGAATTTGGAGCTTAAAGTGGTAGCGCGTATGTGACAGTTCAGAGCCAAGTCCCTAGATTGCTGCAGCAGATATCACAGAAATGTCATTAAAGTTTTTTTATTCAATAAGTAGCTTTTCGTACATTTTTTTCTGTTGCGTAAACACTTTTGTTTTGCCATACAATTCCAGTGTAAACATTTTTTTCGCACAGCAACAAATATCACAGAGATGTTGATATGTTGTGTGCATTTTGTTCAGGTTGGTTGTATTCTGTTAAAGTCATTGACATTTTGTAGTAAATAAAGAGTGTTTTAAATTTTTCCAACTGTTTCATAATATGTTGTAAGTATTTTGATGTGTACCTATTACGCTAAAAAAAATATTTGCTACAAAAGTACAGTTCTACTTTTCATTGTATTACAAGGATTCAACCTCATTGCATTTTATTCGCGAAATTTTCGCACGGGTTGTCTAGTTTTTATTAAATGAATTTTTTTCCTTCTTTTAAGCATACTTTTGTCTTCCTAGTTCTTTTATTTATAAAATTCAAATTCCTTACTTTACTAAAAATCAAATTTAGAAATTACTTATGAACTTCCATTTTATTCAGGATGTGTCTACCTATACTGACAATGAACTGTGATATTAAAAGTTGAGATAACTCTATCAATTAAGTGACCCTTTTAATTTATGTACTTTTCCTGGTCTCGCTCACATAGCAAAATACTAGTTGAAATCTCTCTTTAAATAAAATTTTAAGCATGTATATATATATATATATATATATATATCACATCAAATTGATCGTAATTTTATGCTTTCTTAGTGTAAATGAATGTAGCTAATGCCATTTGCTTTGAGAGACCAACTTTTTTATATTCTATGTTCTTTAAGAAAATGTTTGGATTCAAATTTTAAAAGTTTTCTATTAGTAAGAAAATGTTTATAATAAAGACATTACTATAAAACTATATTTGATAGGATCCCTTCCTAACAGTTTTATGTAATATATATGACATAATATCCATAATCACTGCTTCATGATCACTTATTCCTTCTGTAACCTGAGACCCTACAAAATATTCATCAGGTTTTATTAAAAACATATTCAGCATATCTGGTTCTCTCATATGCTGTTCTACTACTTGTATAAAGCCTCCATTTCTCACTAACATATTTGCAAACTTATGTTTACTTGTGTTATTTATCTTAATTCCCTGCTAGTTGACACCTGGAAGATTTAAATCCCCACCAATTATGACCATTCTACTTTCTCCTCTGAATATGAATTTGAAAAAACATAAAGGGGCTGGTGAAGATAATATTACTACAGATATCTTAAAGATAGCTGGATGTGACATTGTACCTTATCTTGAAATATTATTTAAATTGAGTCTAGACACTTGCTGCTTACCTCAGGACTGGAAAAGTGTAATAGTAGTACCAGTACATAAGGGAGGGGTGAGAAATAGAGTTGAGAATTACAGGCCAATCAGTTTGACATCAGTGGTAGGTAAATTAATGGAAAGATTGATATGCAACCACATCACAAATATATGTGAGGAACGTAATTGGTTTTCAAGCAGGCAACATGGTTTCAGGCAAGAATATTCATGCGAATCTCAGTTGGTGGGATATATGCAAGATATTTCAGATGAAATGGACAAGGGAGGCCAAATTGATAGTGTAGCACTAGATCTGTCTAAGGCGTTTGACAGAGTAAGCCATAAAATGGTAGTAAATAAGGTAAAAACCATTGGGGTGGATAAGAAAGTGATTTGCTGGGTAGAAGAATTTTTGAAAGGTAGAAAACAGAAAGTTAGGGTAGGAAATGTAGTATCAAAAGATGTGGAAGTAAAAATGGGTGTGCCACAGGGTAGCGTATTGGGACCATTGCTATTCATTATTCTAATGAATAATTGTGTTGATTGTTTACTATCTGAAATTAGATTGTTTGCAGATGACATAATGCTGTATAAAAGAATCAAAACGATAGAGGACTGTAAACAGTTGCAGGGTGATCTGGACAGGATATCTAATTCGGTTGGTAAACATGGAATGAAGATAAATGCAAAGAAGAGTCAGCTTATTAGATACACAAATAAAAAACAAAAGGTTAATTATGAATATAAGGTGGGGAAAGAATTGCTTGCTGAAGACTTGAAATGCAAATATCTTGGAATTACTTTTGATAACAAACTTAACTGGGCAGGACACATAGGACAGGTGGTAGGAAAAGGTTTCAAAGTTCTGCACTTGTTGGAGAGAGTGATGAGGGGATGTACGAGAGAGGTCAAGGAATTGGGTTACAAACCTTTGGTCAGACCATTGCTCGAATATGGTAGTGTAGTATGGGACCCTCATTTTACGTATCAAATACAGGAGTTGGAGAGGGTGCAAAGAAAGGCTGCTAGATTTGTTTCTGGAAATTATCGCAGAATGCAATCAGTGACGGATATGATAAAGGAGCTGGAATGGGATTCATTGCAAGACAGGAGGAGGATGAGGAGGGTCATGGGAGTGTACAGGGCATATACTGGTGATGAGGCATGGAAAGATATTGTAATAGGTATGAAAAGTAGTGCATGGAAGGGAAAAGATGACTATGACCACAAGCTGGCACTCGATTTCAGGCACAAGGGTGTGGGAAGATTCTCTTTTTTAGGTAAGGGTGTCAGGGATTGGAATGAGTTACCAAGAGAAATGATGAATAATTTACCGAAAACTTTGAAGGAATTTAAAGATAAAATTTGTAGAGGGCAAATGTAGGTGGGTGCAGGATAGGGGGAAGATGGGTGTGTAGGGAAATTGCCACCGGAGCCTGTGCTCCATTGCAATTAAATTAATTTATCCCAGAGAGCATTGTCATCATCATTAATTCTTCCATTACAGTAGGCAGCCAGGAACCTATTTGTGGTTTATGTTATTCTATTAATTTTTAGAACTCTATTACTTTGTTCATTATAATCCTACAGTTCAATCTGAAATAATTGATGAGTCTAACACTGGTATCAGAGGAAAACATTTAAGGCATTATCAAACTTCAAAAACTTCTTAAATCTGCGTTTGTTAGGTTTTCAGCATTACTCATTACCTTACCATTTATGATTTCATCATTCATTCAAATTTTTTTCCCTTTTTTCCAACCTCTACGATTTAATTATTATCCATGCATTGGGACTGGGGGATTTCTGTTTGTAAGGATGTGGTAGTAGATAGGATTCATGGAAAATTATCTTGTGGACAAGCAGGGTTATATACAGCCAGGTTATAAGGGCCAGAGATATGTAGGAAGAATATCAGCTGATAGATGAAACGTGAAGGAAAGTATTTTTTCCAAGAGTTCTGAGATTTTAATGTGAGTAATATTTTATGTACATGGAGGTGGCAGCTATAAAACTGGGCACAATACATATAAGGAGGACATTACTCAACATGCATCTATAACTGGCCAACATACCAACTTTGAAAATACTAGACCATTTTTGAAAGAAGATTAGTGGTGACTGAGGCAGATAAAAGAGGTACTTCAGATTGCTAAACACCCTATAACATTAACAATGTTGCCTTATTACATCAACAAGGACAACAGTTCTCCAGCTATCTATATGATGCTGGAAATGTCATGCCTTGCTGATCAAGTACAGGCTGTGTGTTATCTCCAATTAGCCCACTCCTAGTCTTCCCCTGCCTTTTCAATGCAGTGATATAATTTCCCCACCATTTCTCTTATTAAAAATATATATATATATATATTTGAGTGTGCATGTTTAACTTGTTTCTGAGCAACCACACCTTCAATTTTTTTTAAAATTTTAGTTTCCGTCTGATTGAATCTCAGGATACATGATATAATTTTGCCATGGCAATGAAGGTTTATCACAGGAGTTTGTGACCTACTGATAGTTATTATGAGTTTTATACACCTCACATAAAACAGCAGTAACACGAATAACTGAATTAGCAATCATAAGGATCAATGAAGTCTGCAGCTACCATTTATAAATAAAAAATCAAAATAATTTTTTTCTACAGTCTTTCATGATAAGAAAAAACTTATATAAACCATGAAAGCAAGAATTAAGTGACTGACAAACAGGGGCGGCCCTAGGGCGGTGCGAGCGGTGCGACCGCACCGGGCGCCGTCGTATGGGAGGCGCCGAAACTGCAGTGACAGATCGTCTACTCAAAAAATAATTTCTATAATAACCCAATTTGCATATTATTTTAAAGCACTAATCATCCAGAAAAGTTTATAAACGCAAGAGCTTCAGCTTAGTGCTCAGTCGTATGTCATCATAGAATAGAGTCAACTGGAGTTGCGACTCGAGTAAACTCGACTTATTCGATCAAGAAAATCACAACTCGTCCCATAATTGGCACTCTCCGGGGTCCGCGGCTTCCGCACCTGTTTCCTGTCTTTTGGGCTGTAGTCTTGAGTTCATGGAGCGAGATTCCATCTAGTTATCTATTTATACCACTTCTAGACTTTAGGTGATTGCAATTAACGTTGGTATCGTAAATATTTATAAGGCATAATGCTTTTACAGACAAAACATGTGCTACATACAAAAACAAAAAAATAAATAACAACTATCTGGCGCACAAAACCAAGGCTAAACTAAGATAATTTAAAAATTGCTTGCAAAATTTTTTGCATTTGAGAAGTCATCTGAATTGTCGTCACCAGAACTAGTTCAAAACGCAGTGGAAGAAAACTTGTTTAATAGTTCTGCCCTGGAAGAAGAACCCAGAATGAGAGTCAAAACGTCGACTACAAGGAACATGACGCGGCACCACGCGGACAGCCAAGAATCAACTGATTCTGGCCGCGGAAGCCTACTATTATATTCGTTTAATAGAAGTTCTTCAGACGAGGCTTACGATGATAAAAAGCAGCATGTACGAGAAGATTTAGATATGGTTGGAATGTTGTCTGCAGTTCAAAATATTACAGAATGAGGTATACCAGACATACCATCACCGTCGCATTTTCAAAGTATAAATTATGATGATATTTTAAAATGGTCGCTCATTGACTCTGCAGCCAGAGATGAAATAATTATTCTAGCAGCAAAAAAATATTATGTATGTCAATTTTCCAATATGCGTTAACAAAGAGTAATGCCAAATGGAGAAAAATAAAAAAAGATAGCTTGCTTACTCTCAATATGCAGATAAAATATATTGTTTTTACTGAAGTTTATTCAACAGAAGTTCTCATTCTTAGTAGGGAAAAGAAGGATTTGATGACTGGAGCTACTTATCAGAGAGTCTCAAAACTCACGAAACTTCTTCAAAGAACCAACACACCATAATCAATTGGATAGAAGTGTTGATTAAATTAAACAATTTCAGTGTCATAGTCAAGCATTTGTAAACACAGATTGAAGACGAAACATCAAGGAAAGGATGATGTGCAAAGTATTCTTTTTAACATGCAGTAAATTCTTGTTTAGATGAAGCTTTGGATCTAAAACACTAAATACTTCTAGTAATGGTAACTTCCTGGGTATATTGCAACTGCTAGGAAAATATGACCCTGTAATGACGGAGCATCTCCGGCGTGATGCTAATAGGGAGACAAATGTCGGATATATATTCAAAACGAATGAAAAGTGTAATAAAATACTTTTCCATCACACTGAATTTAACTCCTGATGTCATTGCTTTCGTTGACACAAATGAAGACTAAGTCCAAGTGCGTGGATGTTTCGTTGCTAACAAGCCGGCAGTGACTCTTAGGGACCTGGAAACCGGACTCACTGGCCTGTTTATCGATGATACTTTTCACAAGTTCTATTTGGATATCAACGATTGTGAGGCCAAAGATGTGACAATGGATCGAATATAATAGGAAGAAACAAAGGTGACCAAAGCAGAATTCTGAGCCTATATCTTCGAGCATTTTTTAATCCCTGTAGCTGTCATTGAATATCGTAATAGCAAGTGCTGCCAAAACATCAGTTAAATCAGTTCACTAGTCCGGATTTCTTTAAAAAATAATTTTGTTCTATTCTTCCGATCAACAAAGCTATGGGAAGTGGTATTCAAGCACTTAGACGGACTATCACCAAAAACAATTGCGAAACTATTTTGGACAATAAAGTTTTTAACCTCGCCGCAGTTCGTTATCACCAGCGGCGACGTTAGCCATTACAAGGTTCGGGGCGGCAGATCTTTGCGAGGCCCTTGTCCTTTGTGCAAAGTATGAGAATCAAAAGAACGTATTTCTGATGATCGACGAGAAATGCAAAAGTCATAAATAAATACATTTTGTGTTTTAAAATATTGTATTAGAAGAGTTATTAAAAGTTATCAAACATAAAGACGACAAATTATTCATGATAAACTAAGGTACATTAAAAGATATACACAAGGATTTAAAAATGATGTTTGCGGCTTTTTCTAAGACTAAAATATTTAACTAATACAGAAAAATCTAACGAATGAGCTACTTCATTTTCAATTCAAAGAATAGAAAGGGCTGAAAGTCGAACTTGACACATCGAATAATTTTTAACCACGAAAACTTCTTTCTGCGTACGCAACTGTCTCAGGACTAATTACTTCGATAGTGGGGTACACTTCAGTTAATTTTTTTTTTTCCTATTAGTTATCTCATCACCGAGATAACGCCGTGGATCACTTCTTATACACGGATAAACTTATTGAGTTGTTCATACAATTCTTGTTCATCTATATCAGATGTTTCTCCTGTTGTTAGAGATATTTACAAGTCATTGCAATGCTTCAGAAGTTTTACAATCACTAGTTTCCTTTAATCTTTTTATGTTGTGCATGAAACCAAATGTGTTTTCATCATTTTTAAGTTCCTCAAATCTATGTTGGCAACTTGTGCGCACATTGTCAACAATAACATACTAATAGTTTATTTTGAAAATCTCCTCTGCATGCAATTCAAGAGATTCATTTTTTCTCCTACATAATGAAAGTTCGTTCTCTTACGTTTCCTTCTCACGATAATGAACTTCGTCAATATCGTTTTAGTCAGCTGTTTCTCTCGCCGTTACCAAGGATAATTACTCGAAACCATATCCAGATAATTTTCAAGCCAATGTGTAAATGCATCATGGTTTGTTTAGCCACATGTAACTGCATTTTTCGTTTTGCAACATTTTTCTTATTACATTTATCTTTGTAAGAATGTCATACCATACGACGAGAGTAACTACAAATTCGTAGGTAGTTATTTCCTTTTTCATAGACTGGCATTCACTAACCCAATGACAATCTGTTGTAATTTCTGCTAAATCTATTTCTTGGTTGTAATCCAGTCAAACAAGGTGAAAAAAGGGGCAAACCTCGGAATGAAAGATAAGCTGAAAATTTGCTCTTGCTCAAACTTTTGTTTTCATATTTTATAAGTTGGCTCAAAAGTCTGATAGAATCTCGTGTACGCCAGCCAAGATAATCAAGGTCAAATGTCACAAAAAACAGCTTTTATAAATATCTCGCTTCCTTTACTCTAAATGTTATTTTGAGTTATTGTAAAAGTTGTAGAGCATAAAATTCTCTACAAATTTGGTCACAGACAATATTTCATAGCTTTAATCCTTCTTGAGATAGAGCGTGAAGAGTGGGGAGTGCTTAGCCGTATGGACGACAGCGCTACTTACGGTACGTTAAGTGTAGAAGCCAATTATTAAAAACTAAGTGAATCTGACATTTACGTGATGTGAGCATTTAGTTCGCCACAGTGGCTTAAATAAATCTTTTCAGACATACAGCATTCCTTGTTACATCTCTTGTTTCTTATTCATACCGCTGCTGTCCTATACTAATTTTTCTGAGGTTTGAGTTATTATTAATAAATAAAGACTATCTTCTGCCCACGGCTTTGCTCGAATGGAATTCATAACGCATTCGTACACGTATTCGTATCTGAATCCCACAGGAACTACTTTATTGATCGGGATAAAAGTAGATAACCAATACATTATTCCAAATTTTATTTTAAGCCGTTCAGCCGTTTAGACGTGAAACAGTAAAAACTTTCAAGTAAAAAACTTTTTCATTTATAATATGAGTAAAATGTAAAAAAATTGCTATCTTCAATCTGTCTATAGGGACACCCTAATCACCAATAAGCGATTGCACATTTGGGGCGCTACAATGAGATCTCGCACCACCTAAAAAAATTGCTAGGGCCGCCTCTGCTGACAAACATGAGTAAACAACAGAGAAGCAAACAAGTATTTGTTAAATAAGTTACTCTCAAATTATCTGTAAGTTCTGTAGTAAAATAAATAGATTTTCAATAATCATTTCTTAAATGCTTATTAGAAATATCAAAAAGTAAAAATTTACAAAGTAACTTACCACTGGAGTATAAACGTTCAGATAGAGACAGTCTTCATTCCCTCTGAAACCTTCAGAAATCAAACTTATCTGTGGAGCAATATTGCCATGTTTTGTTACTTCTTTGATGCCAGTCCAATGCTCAGTTGGTTCTGGTGGCTTTAACAGAAATTAAGATATACCAAAACTATCAGTTATCCTGAGGTAATGCATTATTGATAGTTACTTTACAAGTTATTTTAATAATAGATGTTTCAGAACAAGATGATATGTCTGTTATTTTTTTCACAGTTCTAATTCATCAGAATACTTTGAGAAACATTGAATTCTTGATTCAATCTAATAGCATAAAGTACGAAGGATTTTTTTTCCCATATTAGTTATAAAGCTGTTGTGAACTTAGTTTAATTTTTCCAATGACACATCTAGCATACAGAGCAATAAATGTCTTAAAGTCCGTTGAAAATATCAACTTTTTAATGGATTTTTTTGTCTTGTATTTTTGGACATTTATAATTGTGAACACCAACTAATAATTTTTGTTATTATTGGAAATTGTAGTGGAGTCAATATTCCAGTCAAATTTTCTGCAACCTGTTTACATTTTGTATAGATTTCTACTATGAAGTATTCCACTGGCTGAGGTATTTTGTTCAGGAGCTCCTTTAGAAATTAATTCCAGTCCCAAAGTCCCTTAAAGGAAGATGTCATCATTCCATTATGCCACTAGTCAAGTGATGATTTTATTAAAGTTATCATTCATTCAATATACTACTCCGAACTCCAGAACAATCATCCAACCCTCATCAGTAGCATCACCTCATACATACTGACCACACTGTTCACCCTTTTTCTACTTACCAGTGTGTCCAAAGCAAGCACTTAATTAATTTTTACAGACAAATCTAGATTTTCTATTTAGCAACCTGCTGCAGTCCCAACATTAATTTGAGTTATATGTGTTAAAAATTATATGCTCACAAGTTCAAATTTTGTTTATAAAAATTCTTATTTGAATTCAGTTCTCAACATAAAGGAATAAACTAATGCTTGATGTTAAAAAGCTGTCCAAGCAGATACGGTAACAAAGTTACTTTCATCTCAACTAGTTTAGTTTATCACATGATGGAACACAATGGTTACAGTTCCTTTAACTGGTAGTGGAAGAATGATTGATGGAGATGAGATTCTTGGAGATAAACTTAATTCACATTCACAGTTCAGAGGTGAGTGTAGAATGGTTATTATTGGAGAATATTTAAATTTACCAGGTGTCAAGTGGGTATGAAATAATATAAATAACACAAGGGAACAGAAATTTGCAAATACTTTAATAAGGGAAAGTGGTTTTACACAAGTGGTAGAGCAAAATACGAGGGCACCAAACATGTTTGATATCTTCCTAATAAAGCCTAATGAAAATCTTAAAGAGTTTCAAGTAACTCAGGGAATAAGTGAACACTGGGTAGTACTGATGGATATTAGGGGATTCAGTAAGCCAGTGGGAAAAATAGAAAAAGAGGGGGGGAAGGTATAGTTATAAAATGGCATATAAGAATTGAAGAGATATTTTAGGGAAAAGTTCAGCAAATGGAAGGATGGCACAATTACAGTGGAGGCAAAATGGGAAGAGTTTAAGGAGATAGTAAGAAATGGCCAGGAAATGTTTATTACAAAGCAGAAAACAAAGGAAACAACAGAACCTACATACTACAATAGGGAGGTGAGAAGGTTAAAGAGGCTAGTGAGATGAGAACACTACAGAGTTAAGAGACAGGAAGGGAGTATGGAATACTTAAGACAACTAAACAAGCAATTAATAAGAGCAAAGAGAGAAGCAAAGGATGGGTTGATGAATGAGGATCACTGAATGATGCTTCTAGAAATTCCTATTGCTATATTAGAAAACTGAGGGGAAGAGAAAGTATTCAGACTATTGTAGATAAGAACGGAGTTTGCATCACTGAGGATTTTAAAATTGCAGAGATACTGAGTGACTGGTTTAGTGAAACAGCTAGGGAGTATCATCCTGTGATGGTAAAGGAATGAATCAGAGGAGAGTCTCCCTAAAAGTATAAATGAGGAAACTACAATATTTGAAATAAATGCTCATGATTTTATGAAGGAACTTTTATTAAAGATTGTGGGATATGATATTGCACCTTATCTTTAATTTTTTTTGTAAATGAGTTTGGAGTCTTGCTGCTTACCAGGGGATTGGAAAAGAGCGATAGTAGTACCAGTTCATAAAGGAGGGGTTACAAATAGGATTCTAAATTACAGTCCAATCAGTTTGACATTAGTGATAGGCAAAATGATGGAAATTGATTTGCAACTATATCAGAAATTGCTGTGAGGAAAAAAAACTGGTTTCCAGATCAACAACATGGTTTCAGACAAGGATATTCATCTGAATGGCAGAAGGTGGGTTGTATGCAAGACATTTCAGCTAAATTGGACAAGGGAGGTCAAGTTGACAGAAAAAGTTACTTGCTGGGTAGAGGAATTCTTAAAAAAATGATAGCAAAGTGTTAGAGTGGGAAATAAATTATCCAAAGGGGGTGGAAGTAAACATGGAAGTGCCACAGGGCAGTGTATTGGGACTGTTGCTGTTCATTATTCTAATAAATGATTGTGTTGCTGGGTTACTGTCAAAATCTAGGTATTTTGCAGATGATAGAATAATATTTAATTAAAATTGAAATGAATTGGTGGCAATTTCCATAAACACCCATCTTCCCACTTTTCTGCACCCACCTACATTTGCCCTTTACAAACTTTAACTTTAAATTCTTTCAACGTTTTTGGAAAATTATTCATCATCTCTCTCATTAACTCATTCCAATCCCTAACACCCTTACCTAAAAAAGAGAATCTTCCCACACCCTTGTGCCTGAGTGCCAGCTTGTGGTCATGGTCATCTTTTCCCTTCCATGCATTACTTTTAATTCTTACACCAATATCTTTCCATGCCTCATCACCAATATACACATTGTACACTCCCATGACCCTCTTCACCCTCCTCCTGTCTTCCAATGAGTCCCATTCCAGCTCTTCTATCATATCTGTTACTGATTGCAATCTGCGATAATTTCCACAAACAAATCTAGCAGCCCTTGTTTGTACCCTCTCCAACTCCTGTATTTGATACTCAAAATGTGGGTCCCATACCACACTACCATATTCAAGCAATGGTCTGACCAATGTTTTGCAACCCAATTCCTTTGCTTCTTTAGTACATCCCCTCATCACTCTCTCCAACAAGTGCAGAATTTTGAAACTTTTTCCTACTATGTGTCCAATGTGGACTGCGCAGTTAACCTTGTTGTCAAATGTAATGCTAAGATATCTACATTTCAAGTCTTCAATAAGCAATTCTTTCCCCATCTTGTAATCATAATAAACCTTTAGTTTTTTATTTGTGTATCTAATAAGCTGACTCTTCTTTGAATTTATCTTCATTCATAGTATACAATAGGATCAAATCAGGTGAAGACTGTGAACAGCTGCAGGGTGACCTGGATAGAATGGGTAAATCAGGATGGATTGAAGAGTCAGCTTATTAGGTACAGAGATAGAAAACTAAAGTTTAATTAAAATTATATGGTGGGGTCAGAATTGCTAGTTGATAGCTTGAAGTGTAGATATCTTGGCATAATGTTTGGGCAGAGCACATTCTGCAGGTGATAGGAAAAGATTAGAAAATCCTTCATTTTCTGGAGTGGGTGATGAGAGGATGTATCATATAAGTTAGGGAGCTTGGTTACAAAACTTTGGTCAGACCATTGGTTGAATATGGTGGTGTAATTTGGGACCACATTTTGGTTATCAAATACAGGATTTAGAAGGTGTGCAAAGAAGAGTAGCTAGATATGTTTGTATAAATTATTGCAGGACACATTCTGTAACTAATATGATAAAGGAGCTGGATTGGGACTCATTGGAGGAAAGGAGGAGGGTTAAGAGAGTGCTGGGAATGTGCATATGTAGGTGATGGGACTTGGAGGGATATTGGTCAAAGAATTAGAAATAGTGAATGGAAGGAAAGATGAGGATGACCACAAGCTTACGCACGATTTAATGCAGAAGGAATGGGTAAATTTTCGTTTGTTGGTGAGGGTGTCAGGGGTTGGAACAAGCTACCAAGTGAAGTGACGAATAATTTGCCAAAAACACTTGAGGAATTTAAAATTAAAATTTGAAAATCAGAAAAATAAATGGGAGAGGAATTGAACCCTTCTTAAAAGTTCTTAAGAAGATACATGTTCATAACAACTCAATTTACCGGGAATACTGCGTTTTTTATTTGCATTGTTGAGCCTTCATCAAAGGCTCATTTCTTGTGTTATATGTCCATTACAGATGTTCCAATTTTAAGATGTTCTGAAAGCTCTTCGCATCCTTTCAGCCACTCTTAGTAATATTTTTTTTAAACTGTTTTTGCTTGTTCTTTGAATGTATACTTCTTGAAATTTGCTTCAGCGCTGTGAGAATCTCCAAAAAATTCCATAGTAAAGTCGAGAGAAATAGCTTGACATCGGATCTACCCTCTGTATCCGAGTTCTTCACGAGGAGTAGATAACAATATGGATTGCCGGAACCTGTAAGTATTTTGCTCCACGCCCCATGACTAACCTCTACACCAGTGGTCCGCAACCGGTGTGCCGCGGCACACTGGTGTGCCGCGAGAAGGTGAGAGGTGTGCCGCGAAATTTTACCCATTATAAGGAATTAATTATCAAATTTTTTATTATTTATATTTTAGATTGATGTGGCGCGAATTGTTACGTTTTATCGTATTCTAAGAAATTAAATGTTATTTATTTACTCACAGTTGCTGTTAGTTTTGTTTATTAATTATTTTTTGTTTGTTTTATTCCTCGATTCTACAACTGCGCTTTGAGCGCCTATTATATTTACCGCATGTACTGTGTACTGTGTATTTGCTTTTCCCTCAGTCTAAACTGCTTGGATTAGCAGGAATTTCCATGCATTATATTATTTTATTACGTTGTCGGTACTTCTCCAACAATACTTTGTTTCTGTACCGTTCCTCCGACGCATTGTTAGACATCACCGTAAAAACAATCGACACGGTATATGTGACTTCTTTGAAGTGTGTAAATTCCGCTTCTTACACTTACTCTAGTTACATCATAGCTATGCTCTGAAGTGGTCCGAAAACTGTGTTAGTAATTGGTCTTGATATTTTCTATTAGAATTAGCAGACTATTTTATTTCTTCAAGATGGACAAATACTATGAACGGAGTGTTCCGTCTATGAGTGCAACTAGTGAAAGCCTTGTGCCAGAAAGCAAGAAATAAAAGTTGATGCAGCGGAAAGATAGTGATAATTACTTATCCTATGTTTTTCTTTTGTATGTGTGTGTGTGGTGGTGGGGGGGGGGGGGATGAAATAACGTCTTCAATTACCGAGTGTATCGTTTGTCGTGAAAAACTCAGGACCGCTGCTATGGTTCCCAGTAAACTGAAACGACATTTGTCAATGTTACATTCTTCTCTGTTAAGTAAAGATGTCAACTATTTTCGTCGGTTGTTGGAAAATAAATAAAAAACAAAGAACGTTCGTAACCGCTACAGTACGTGTTTCGGAAGAAGTACAGGAAGCTAGTTATAAGGCAGCCGAACCGTAGAGACCAAGAAACCACATACAATAATCGAAACGCTGTTAAAAAACCTGTTTGTAAAATGCTGAGAATAGTTCTGGGTTTAGAATATGCTAGTGAAATTTAAAAAATTCCTCTTTCTGCTGACACAATCAATCGTCGAGTTATCGATATGTCTCGTGATATTAAAGACAAAAAAAGACAAAAGAGAAAAACAACAAGTCAGAAGTTCTCACTTCAGATCGAAAAGTCCACAGACATTAGTCGCCACGCACAACTTCTGCAGGCTTCGATGGAGATACAATTGTAAGTAACTTCTTCTTTTGCAAAGAACTTCCAGAGCGAACTACCGGTGAAGAAATATTTCGTTTGACTGATGAATATTTTCTCCTTAATGAATTAACATGGAAGGATTGCGTTAGTGTTTGTACAGACGGAGCGGCTGGTATGACAGGCCCAGTGAAAGGATTTGCAGCTGAAGTACTCGAAGTAAATCACAACGTACGATGCGATAATTGTCTCATTCACCGCCAGGCCATTGTTGCTAAGTCTCTGCCACCTTCTCTGAAAGATGTGCTGGACGAAGTAGTAAAAGTCCTGAACTTCATAAAATCGCAGCCACTAAATTCGCTACTTTGTTTCCGTTTTATGTCAGGAAATGGGCTCAGAACACACTACATTCCTGCTACATATAGAAGTACGCTGGCTGTCACGAGGAAAGGTGTTAACGCGAAGAGGTCCAGGCATTTTTGACTGTTGAAAGATATAAGTACGCGGATTGATTAAGCAAATGGTGAGTGGGTATGTAAGTTGGCATATCTTTCCTACATTTTCGTACACTTGAATGAGCTGAACATCAAAATGCAAGGTGGGAACGAAAATATTCTCATTAGTATGGATAAGATTAAAGGATTTGAGAATAAGCTGGATTTGTGGTTACAGAGGATTGAAAATGGGTCGTGTGAGATAATCCAGACTGTATGGTCACTTGATGACGGTAATAAAATGGTGATGGACTTAGTTTATAGAACTTTCAGAAGCCTTGCGGCAGAGTTTCAAAAAGTTTTTTGGAGAATGTGTTGAAGATTTCAACTGGGTTCGTGATCCATTCGTTGCAAATTCGGAACGACTTGCAATTAATATTCAAGAGGAACTCCCAGATTTAAATGCTGGCAGAACTTTGAAATTCCTTTAGATACATTTTGGCAAACAATAAGGAATGAATATCCGGCTATGTCAGACATGGCAGTAAATGTGTTATTGCCGTTTCTAACTACATATTTATGTGAATTTGGCTTCTCGACGTTGACTTGAGATTAAAACATCCAAGAGGGAAAGCCTCAAATCCACCGATGAAGAAATTTCTCAATTGATCAGCCACCTGTGTGCAGTTAAGCAGGCACAAGTGTCAATTGAAGGTATGTGTACAATATTTACTTTATTATAAAACATAAAACTGCCGCCCGACCGGTAAGGTGTGCCGCGAGATTTATGGATACCCTTGTGGTGTGCCGCGAGTGGGAAAAGGTTGCGGACCACTGCTCTACACAACACTCGCCACACTGTACGGAAGCGCCTCACGACAAACTATGGAACCCTCGCAACAAAATGTTGGATTAGAGCATGCGATCGAATCCTGGCCGAAAGACCTTTGACCGGGAACTGGCGTCACAGCCGCTCAACACCGACTATGTTGTCACAACGTCTATTGTCGGCTGAAAATCCCAGATATATTTCAGTCACACATACACCAAGTTTCAGACATTGTGTCCAGACGAAGACAAGTCATTTAAATCGGTCGAGACCCTTTTTTTCCCCTAAGGGCGGCATGACTATAAAGCCTACCCTCACCCGACTCAAGCCCCCCCCCCCCACCCCTCAAACCAAAATCCGCTCAAGCCCTTCCCAAATCAAAATACTGGATCTGGCACTGGTGATTACCCTATTTATTGCCACTCGCTCCCCTCTACAAATATGCATATGTGCGTGGAGTAGTTAAGCCCAATAATTTCTTCAGTACTGTACAACAACTCAACGCTACAGAAATTATAACTACTTATTCGTTATGTTCTGATTTATACTAATTTATGCTAACGGCAGAATGGACACATTAATTTACCGTTTATTGTGTGCTAGGAAACATGTTTTTTCCTCATTCATAATACTAGGTTCTAGTTACAATTTTTACTATTTATGTAATGAACGGCTTGTCTATTTAAGATATGAACAAATTTATTATCTGCTGATGTCGTCAGTCCCATGCAAACGTTTCCCAGCTGATCGCAGTGCCGTAAGGAAATCGCTTTCGTGGTAAATGGATTTATTAACTGCATTCAACCCTTCGCAGTATGTCACAGGCTATCAGTATACGGAGAACGGGTCATCTAGCTGAAGGCATCCTCGTCGAATAGTGGTGAGGTGCCCTATGCTCTTCCTTGTTACACTTGTAGTTCGCAGTATGGAGAAAAGTTATCCAGAAATGACAAATGCTGAAGTTGTGTGAAAGAGTGCACGGTCTCACCAGGAATTCAAGATTGTGAATATGTTCTGCACAATGATAGAACCAATATTTTTTGAGCACTAATGCAAAGATTTCATATAGCCTAGGTATGATATTTTAGTAAGTCCTTGGCCGTAACGAGGAGTTTTGTTAATGTCAGAGATACAAGCATTTATCGCAGAATGGAATGAATAACCCGTAAACTAAATTCAGTCTTTCTTCCAATTCCAATGTCAGATGTTTAGATTCTGCTCTGCCATTAGGTGAGCGCCCGTTAACTTGTTTGTTAGAGCGACTGATTGGTGCCCGAGGTTCAATCCGAGGATTCTTTTTTTAAAGTGACATCCCTGGAACGGATCCCAGAGCCACTCCATCAGCTGTCCAATGAAAACTGTAGAATAATCTTTTTGGGCGTAAAATTGGTCTTCACGTCTCTCTGGTCGTCATTTCAGATTTCGGATCCCTTGTCTCAAAAGATGATTCACAGATCGACTCGGTTAATCTATCCTCACGTAACCTCCCCAACGGGTAACGAAGGGTAGAAAAAGGAAACACTTTGCGTTTTTCCTTCAGCCAAGAATATTACTGGCACAATAATTTTTCAGTCCACTGATCTACAGACTCTGACACTACTCGTTATAATTCTTGGCATTACATAAATCGTATTGTTTATCCAAGAATGTTTCTAGCAAAATGTAAATAATATTGCAAGATCAACCAAGTGTTAGTTAAATGTGACATTTATAAATCGCATCACTCGTCCTCTTATCAGTTGGAAATGGGAGGGGGATAATTTCAATGCTTAAATTGCAAACTTTCTTTGTAGTTAAAACAGCCACTGTGCAAGAAAAAAAAAAGGCATAGCTTTGTTATATTGTTAGTTACATAACAAACACAATTCACATATACATTATTTCAAAGCAGACCCGCCGTAAGCGGGCGTGCAAGGGGTGCAACGCACGTGGGCGGCACGTCCAGGGAGGCGGCAAATCGAGTGATTGAGAGTGACCCATATCGCGGAAAATTCCTACGTACACCACTGGCTGTAGTTAGACAGGGGGCGGCATAATCGGTACTGCACACGGGCGTTCAAACAGCTAGCGGCGGGCCTGTTTCAAAGTATCAATTGACATTGCCAAGGCAAAGTTGCAACTTCCACTGCTCATAGTACCATTTTTAAGCTCTGAAACACCATCTTGTTTCCGCAAAAAAGGTGGAGAATACAGGCATCTTTTGTTATATCTGTCGCTAGATCCAGATCTACATTTAGGGCCTATGGAATATTCTTCACTTACGGTACTAGCAAACATTCTGCCCCTTCCCCCCAAAAAAGATTCAATATATTTTCATTCATTTATAACCATTAATTGAATACTGGCTTCTTGTGGTTCAGGTTTTTGCCACCATATTATTAGACAAGACTAAAGCCTCGTCGCCAACAATATGGGCACGCTGTAGGTGAATTTCGTATTGAGGAGGCTTGAGGAATATTAAGGGATCCACCTTGCATTTTGTCACAAAAGGATAGATTCTTGAAAATTCCAGAGTCACTTCATTAGCTATATGTATCAATGTATACAAAAGAAAAATGATAGTTTGCATAACATAGTGCGATTGAAAAAGTCCTTTCATATTAGTTACAAAACATTGATGCACTGTGCGGAGGTTTTATCATCCTATGTTTTTTTATCTATGGCACCTATGCAGTATGCGTAATTGGTAAATGATGCAGCTAATTCCATTCATGCTCTCTCTCAAAAGATAGGAATTTCCCAGGGAACGAAACACTTCCATATTACCTGAAAAACTTCCCTCACTCTCTGATGGCTTCCCAATGCAAAACACAAAATGCAGATCGACAAATCAACGACCGCTTGCTAGATCCCTGCAAATGAAATACGTGAACAATTTATTATCTTTGGTGTTAAGTATTGTAAACGGTAATCGTTATTTAAAAAAAAAAAAAAAAAAAAAAAAAAAAAAAAAAAAAAAAAATTGATCCAAGGCTGCATTTTTATTTTGACTTAATTGTTATCTTAAATTTTATGCGATTAAAAAGTTTGAGAGTCTATTTGGTTCCAAGAAGTGTGACAGCAATGATTGGTCTGGAGATTCAATAGAACAGGCAAGCGAATAGCTCATGGGGATGGGAGAAAGGTTCGTCCAGTCTAATTCCGGTCACAATGATGAAAGATGCTGTATCTGAATTTATTCTGAAGGTTGTATCATGTTTCTCCAAGAATGTTTGCTCTGCACCATGCAGCTGTCGTCAATCTGTCTTGCACTGTGCAACTGCTTACTAAAATTGTTCTGGTCTGCCTTGTGAAAACATTCCTGAGACGGAAGAAGATGAAGGAGAAGAAGCGATCTTCTCGAGGAAGCTATTGCTGTTATATTATTGTTGCTATGGCCCTTGGCCTCATTGACATCGAGGTCATCAGAGGTGGAAATCGCCTGGAGTTATTTGAAGTAACCATGGAAAACCCAAATCTGGATGGCCGGAAGAGGATTCGAACCCTTGCTGTCCCGAATGGGAGGCCAGAGGGTTACCGCTCACCCATCACGCTCGGTGTGGAAACTGTCCTCCGGCAATGTATTATGAGGACATTGATCAGCCTGGATCATCCAAGCAAAAAAGAAATTGATTTATGGTCAATTTTTTAATTATTATGACTTCATTGTGACTTTACTTTGACTTAATATTGACTTAATATAATAACATTATGTTTTCATTTTTGCAACCTATTTTTCCAGGTTGTATAAATACTATAAGAACCGGTGGCACAATGGCTAAGGCGTCTGAGTAGAGATCAAGAGGTCCCCGGTTGGAATAATGGTCTCGACAGGCCCTTAAACCGGCCTTCACCTCCGGTCTCTGGCACAGCTTGCTGTGTAACGTGAAATGTTCTAGAACGCTTCCTTGGTTCGGATTACACGTTAAGCTGTAGGTCCCATATAGCAGGTAGGATTAACGGGTTTGGTTGTATAGCCACGACATGGGGTACATTGTGCGACGAATCGAATAGCCTGGCAGCCGAACAATCCTTTGGGATCTCGGGACCAAGAATGATTCCATGATTTGATTTGACGATTAGTAATCAAAGCAATTTATGTATGTGTACTACGTCATACAGAAATACATCTATATAAATTATATATATAGTGTTTCAAGATCATTTAGAGCTACATAGTAGGTCGATTTTCGAAGAACTGCAACCAGGGCCGGATTAAGACAGCGCGGGGCCCGTAGCAAATGTGAAGAAGGGGCCCTTGATTTTTGCCGTCTGGGGGACAATTGTAGAGCTAAAAAAAAAAAAAAATAGAAAAAAAATTGTAGTACATAAGCTATAGGAAATTTTGTTCTCTTGCAAATTATAAATAAATTATGTCTTGCTAGGACTCATCGGAAAGAAGTTATAGCCAAAAAACTGAAAAATAGTGGCATGCCGAAGGTGTCGGAGGTCGAAAACTTGGTTTCTGCATACTCTCAACAAGATATACAAGAAAACCATCTTCAACGTGATATGATGTTCGCGATTGCCATTTTGACGAACCGGTTACTGGACTAGACTCCGATTAAAGGAGTCGCCTTACTAACGGCGCACTCACAGTTTAACTTGTATGACCTACAATGATCTGATTTTTCTGATGTAGGACTCTTGCTGGACCGTGTAGGATGAGTTGGTTGTTGCAGGACTCCCAGACCAGCAGCCTAGCTGTACCTCCTGTCCTACATTCCACCGCGCAAAATCGCGGACGGTCGAACTATTCTAGAGAGCGTCCAACAAAGTGGTGTTTTCGCTTCTCTCTCGATAAGGCATATTTTGATCTGTAATTTTTTAACTATCATAAAGGGAGGACATAATAATACAAGCAAACTGCATTTTAAACTTTCCAAAATCAATCTCGACTAATCAGGAAATGACATCTCAACAAACTCCTTGGTTTGATTCCTAACTTCCAATCTGAAACAAAAATGATTTTGAGGTAGAAGTAGACCAAAGTGACAAAAAGCTTTATCACTCAGTTTGCACGTTAAACATTACACTTTGTTCCTTGCACACGCGTGAGTCATCCAGATGTAGCTTATCTTATCGACAGAGCAAAGAATTAATATTATCTCGATGATAAGTCAAAGTAAAAATTAACAAATGTGCATCGGTATGGATTAAACTTCAAGTGGTCATATTTTCGTACGTTACTATTCAGCGACAAATGTGAAATGAATTATACCTTTTAAGAATTACGATGTTTTTAATCTTTTGGTGTTACAGTACTTACTTTCAAAATTTTCGGTGGTATAGCTCCGTACTCCCTCTCAAGATTTAAGCTCCTGACTGCAGCTGGCATGTACAGTGATATGAATTAATTGCATTTATTAGAGATGAAACGGATATCCGGTATAAGGCCTATCCGGACAGAATTTACTATCCGGCCGGATACCGGATAGTAGGTCAATATCCGGCGGGTATCGAATTCTCAATTGAGGTGAGAGACGCACGCATCATCCGCACGCCGAGATTCAGAGACTGCGAGCAGAGCGCAGCAGCGCTGCGCCGACTACATCCTGCGGGCTGCGTGAAGACTGAGCGCTGGCTCAGTCGCTCACTGGGAGTGACAGCGGGCGCATCGCTCTAAGCGATCTCTCCATTGTGGGGAGCGCTTAGGGCCTGGCGGCCATCCCGCCATCAAAAGCAAAGTCGTCAGTGTGGCTTGCCACAACCAAAGCAAATATTGTCGTCAGTCCATCCTGTCTGATAGGTTAGATACTGTGCAATAGGCACAGTGTTAGGGCCTGTTAGTTAGGGATTCAGTGAGCCAGGGGCCTGTTCACGTCAGATCACCCCGCGTTCACAGGAGTGCCAGGCGATTAGGTTAAGTGTAGGTTCATAGAATATAATTAGCATAAGTACTTCTCATACCCCGACCGCCACGGTGCCCGTAAGGGCTTCCGAGGCCATGGCCCCCTCACCCGCACTATCCCAACCACCAAACGCCAGCGTCCTGACGATTCGGGTACAGAAGTGATGGAAACCGGAGACCCGGCAACCATTGCTAATGTGCCCACGAGGAATAGATTTGAACCCCTCACAGACCTGACAAATGCCGCACCTGATACTCTATGTGAAAATCAAAGGCAGCAACCACGTCAGCCCAAGGTCCTACCCATAATAGTTTATGAAACCGCTGGGTACATGAAAACCGTTGAAGACCTGAAAACAATACTCACAGGTAATTTGAATATTGCCTACCGATCTAGGAGCATCAAGTACCAGGTGTACAACCAACTAGATTTCAAAACCATTCATTCTTTCTTCACAAACAAAAACGTTCAGTTCCATACTTATGAATTGAACGCACAGATAAAACCACTCAAGGTAGTCATCAGGCAGATGCCGATAGACGTAAACACAACAGATATTCACAATCACCTCACTGCACTTGATTTGCCTGTTAAACAGGTTTCACAGCTCTCCAAGTTCGATAAAGAACTGAATGATCGTGTAACCATGCCATTATACCTAGTCAGTCTGGATAACACAGAAGAAGGTCGCAATATATATAAGCTAGAAAGCTTTATGCACCTTAAAGTGAAAGTAGAGTCTTACAGAACACCTGAAGGCCCATCACAATGCCACCGCTGTCAGCGTTATGGTCATGGGCAAAACAACTTGCAGAATTAAACCAAAATGCGTAAAATGCTCCGGGGAATCACTTCACAAAAGACTGTAATAAAACAAAAGAAGAGCCACCTAAGTGCTCTAACTGTTGTGGTCGGCATCCGGCTAGTTACCGGGGCTGTCCACACTACAAGAAAATAGTGCAGGCCCGAAAATCGAAACTGCAACAACTAAAACAGCAGAGAGAAGAAGCAAAAGCTTCCGAGGGCAATGACACTCCAAACGTGTCAGACAAGACGCAGTTCCCTCCCCTTCCTGACAGACCAAATCCATGGAACAAAGACACAGACGACAAACAGAAAGAATCGACTGCAAACAATGAGAAGGCAGACGACAAACAAAAACACTCGCATACTAAAAAGACAAAGGGGGACAAGAAATCACACGACAATTCAGGCAACAAGTCTGGAGGGTCAGGTGGTTTCAAATCCGATCTACTAGAACTGGTTACTTTTCTGAAGGAGTTTGACCTCAAAAAGATGATGCATACAGTGAAAACTGTTGCAAAGAAACTCAAAAAGGCAACTACCCCCACAGAAAAGTCATTAGTTCTCCTAGAAGCCCTAGCTGACTACCTCAATGATGGAGACACAAAATAAACTGAGGACTAAACATATTAGCTTGGAATGCTAACGGCATTACCACCAAAAGACTAGAACTGCTTGACTTCCTGGAACAACATGACATTGACATAGCACTCTTGGGGGAAACCCACCTGAAGCCAGGAAATGACTTCAGGTTGAGGAATTACGTAGTGACGAGAACTGACCGACTGACGAGGGGAGGCGGCACTGCTGTCTTAACTAAACGCAGGCTGGTCCACAGAGATCTTCCTGCCGCACAAACAGGTGACCTGGAGCATACCGGCATTGAAATCAAGTTCAGGGGGGGGACCTCATCCATCTAGTAGCAGCTTACAATCCTCCGACCAAGATATTAAAGCCGGAAAACGTGCAAACTCTGCTAGATAGAAATAACATCGTGATACTGGGTGGTGACTTGAATGCCAAGAGCCAGATCTGGCATAGCCGCACTACCAATCGGAATGGAAGGGGTTTGCGCACGGTGCTGCACGACAACAGAAATGTTGAAGTGCTAGCGCCACGTGCGCCAACATACTTCCCGACTACGGCAGGATATCAACCAGATGTCCTGGATGTATTCGTAGTGAAAGGTCTGAGATGGCAGCGGGAGGTCTCAACCCACTGTCACCTCAGTTCCGATCACAATCCGATTCTTCTGTCAGTCACACTACAGACGCCAGAAAAACCACAAACGTGGACACGCTTCCACACCAACTGGGACAATTTTAAAGAGGATGTCTCGTTCCGCCTGGCGGACAAAGCACCTCCAAATTCAATAGACCAAATAGAGGATGCCGTTGCCAAACTTAGCTCAGTCATCCAAGACTGTACTAAGCTAAACACCATCAAAATTGAGACAACTTTCACGCATGATCAGCTACCACAGCACATCAGAGCACTGATCAACCTCAAAAATCGGACACGGAAGCGATGGCAACGATGGCGTGACCCGGCTGACAGAAGGATGGTCAACCACCTGGTAGATGAAATCAGAGAGAATCTGAAACAACATAGAGGGATAGTCTGGGAAAGAAAACTGGAAGCAGCGCAAAATGACAGCAGAAAACTATGGAAACTAGCCAAATCACTAACGAAAACAACAGAACCAATCAGACCACTGCAAGGTTCCCAAGGCCTCGTGTTCGACCCACCTGGGAAGGCAGAGGTTCTTGCGGACTCATTAGAAGCACAGTTCATGCCCAACGCGATCGAAAATGATGAAAGTGCAGAACATGCACAAGATGTACAAAAAGTGTTCGATCGCGTCATCAACAGTGACCGGTATGATATGGTGCAACAAACAACGGAAGGAGAGATTATTGACATCATCCGAAGGCTCAAATCCAAAAAAGCCTCCGGATATGACAATATCTCCCCGATCCAAATAAAAAACCTGCCTCCACTAGCCATTAGATTCCTAACTGAAATAATTAAGGCATGTCTGAACCGGTGCTACTTTCCTAAAGCCTGGAAAGTGGCTAAGGTAGTGGCACTACCCAAAGCCGGCAAAGACATCACCAAACCACAAAACTTTAGGCCAATCTCCTTGCTTTCGATCCTGGCGAAAGTATTTGAACGTGTAGTGCTAAATCGTCTAAACAGATTCCTACACGAAAATAACATAATTATAGGACAACAATTTGGCTTTAGGAAAGAACACAGCACTGTGCACCAATGTACCAGGCTAGTGGAGCACATCTGCAAGGAAAAGCAGGCAGGAAATGGCACTGTTGCGGTTTTTCTTGACATAGAGAAAGCTTTTGATCGAGTTTGGCACCAGGGACTCATCTACAAGCTACACCGATATGGTGTCCCAGACTACCTGATATTGTTAATAAATTCCTATCTAGCAGAGAGAAAATTCTTCGTTAAACACGAAAACGCCCAAAGCACTATTAGAAAAATACATGCCGGCGTACCGCAAGGTAGTGTCCTCGGGCCAGTCTTATACAATATTTACGTAAACGACATACCACATCACATATTAAGCAATCTCTCACTATATGCGGACGACACAACTGTCTATGCCAGCGACAGGAATGTCAAATATGCTATAAAGAAGGTACAACGTCACCTAGAATTATTAACACAATGGTGTAACCTCTGGAGAATTAAAATAAACAAAAATAAATGTCAACCTATTAGTATTCTCAAACCAAATTAACACACCAGAACTACAGATCCAAATCGATGACGTAGACATTGCCTGGCAGGACTACGTAAAATATCTTGGGCTGCTACTAGACAAGCGGCTGACGTGGAACAAACACATAGATGATGTTAAGAACAAAAGTCGCGCCAAGCTTGCCGGCCTCTACCCGGTTCTAAGAGGCGACGGCCTACGCACGGATACAAAAATGCTCCTGTACCGTGCTGTAATCCAACCCACATTTTTATATGGTTCAGAAATATGGAGCATGGCAGCCGATTTTCACATTAAAAAACTGCAGGCACTCGAAAACAGGGCGCTGCGTGTTATTTTGGATGCACCGCGTTACCTCCCTAACCGGGAAGTACGCCAAATACTCAGTTGGCCAACCTTAACTGAGCAGATCAAAACAAAGTCACAAAAATTCTACCAAAAATGTTCTCAGTCCGCCCACCAACAAATTTCTGAAATTGGAAACGAGACAGCTGAAATGCATCCCCGAAAGAGACCTAAACTAACCTTGACTCGAGAATTTAACTTTTAAGACCCAAAAAACCTCCCAACTTCCTCCAACCCGCCAGTAAATTTAGTGGTAGGCCCCTCAACAGTTATGAGTAGGCCCACAGATTGATATTACCTCCATTAGTATTTTTAAGTAGGCCCTTCAATGTAAATATACCCACCAATAGAATTAAGTAGGCACTCTTGGTAGTCAGGCCCCATGTAAATACATATTAAGTTCTCCCCCATTAATTTTAGATCATCATAAAATATTTTAGATTTTTATTCAATCCCGACAATAACAAAAGGCCATTCTCAGTGTTATATAATCAGATATGTGTAGTAGGAATGTCCTGGCACACTGTAAACAGAATGGGCTACGCCCTTACCGATGACGTCTGTCTGTCTGTCGAATTCTCAACAAATTGCGAAAATTTCGTAAAATTTTCTTTTAATTCGCAATTGGTAAGTATATAATAAGTCTAAACACAAATGAAAGCATTATGTCTTTAAATCAAAACATTGTTTATTATTGTTGTTAACATAAAAAAAATTAGTTTTTGTACTGAATGAACACCAATTTCTGTGAAATAGGAGATAATAGCCAGTTCTGCTTGTCCTCGTAAGCAAGGCCAGATTCAAAGAAAAGTCTTTCGCTATATACACTACTTGCAAGCGGCTGAAAAATATTCCATCAAATTTCGCCACATTCGGATACTGTGTCGTATTAGCTGACCACCAAATATACGAGTCACGCTTTCCATTATTTCGAGATGACTTTAAATAAAAATCAATCTCGCCAGCAATCACGTTTCTTTCATGAGCGCGATACTGGATATCTCATGAAACAGTTCCAAAACGTGTTTTTTGCGTCGTTTACATCCTAAAGTAATTTCGGATGTTTTATTTTCAAATAGTTTGTCATGAATGAGGTATTTGGTCGAAGACAGAAAAAAATGTATCAGTGCATTTTCTTTAAGTCCACTTGGTAAAAAGGAAATGATTCAAACTTCACGTCAAAACGTGCCTCACGGATAGAAATTCAAAATTGGAAACCTATTGTCATTACTTATATCAAAATATTCCAAAATAGGCAATCATTTCTTTCCTAACCCCAAATAACAACGTTCAGCCGGATATTCGGCTGCCGAATATCCGGCTATCTGGCTTGTAGGATGGCCGGATAACCGGTATCCGGTCAAACAGCTATCCGTTTAATCTTTAGCATTTATGCCCTTCTATCTCCAGAACTCTTTCCAATAGGCATGATGTGTTATTTCGGATTCATTTATCCTCGGTCTCTTTGAGATTTAAATCTGGATCATCGCATCATCAGTCGCTTCAGGCCTGGCCTCGTAGTGACAATATTCTGATATTAAATTCATTTAGGATGTAAATAACACCATTTCTGCTAAAATGAAATTATCGGAGAGCTGGAAGCAGATTGTATCCTAACGGTGATACCAAAAAAATATTGGTTTCCTAACCTTTCGAAATTGAGTAGTAGACAGGTGTAGGAAAGCTTCTCAGACACTTAGTGTCATTTCTTATGACTGCGATTTAACAGATGAGGATAAAAGTTATATTAACATAGAGTGCTATTGCATGCGAAAAGTTGGTTGTGAAGCGGGAGGGTAGAACAACTGATTCGTTCTTGGTCTCGTCGTATACATCAGGATCCTTTCCCCAAAATAAGTTTGTGCTAGATCATAGGTTGACATGTACGGAACAGAAACCAAAAACAACCAACGCCAGACCATGAAGATTGAAGGTGTTCTACAATAGGAGCTCCTGAGTATTTACGACATCAGTTACAGTGGTGTTATTAATATTGATACAATGTTTACGATATGTACCTCGTTTTCACATCGCATGAACGTCATGACATATATAAATGAGGTAACAACAAACTATTTTTCGATTCTCTTTCAGAAAACAGTTATTCGATAATAGGCAAAACCTTTTGAAAATTTTCGAGTGAGCGATATATCAGCAAATCACAGACTAAATTTTTGTGAGTCCTGTGGGGGTAGATCGGCTTGCCTTGCTGACGGAGTTTCATCCCCACGTCTATTACAGAACTGCGGAGCGGTTACGTTGTCATCAGTCTGCGAAACATGTAACATGTTGTTTGTATGACGAGTATATTTTTGTTTGTGAAATGTTTAGTTTATGAGGCAGAGACTGAAGACTGTGGGAAGCAGCAATCAGGAGGCTGGTACGCGAGGTCCAAGACACGAACTTGGTCTCGTTGCACCTCCCTGATCCAGTGTGATGAGTACTCACAATAATGTCTACAAACTGATCAGTAGTATGAGAAACGACTCCAACATATCACCTGTTCTGTTAGATTTTTTGCAAGGTTTCATAATATTTCCTGGTTGAAATGTGCCTAGAAGGCTCAAGAAACTTTTCTGGTGGCACTTTTAATAAGTGGACCGCATTGATGTGCACCACAAGGTGAAAGGTGTGCCGCGAATTAATCGTATTCCAGTTTCACGTGCCGCGAATTGTTACATATCGTCATAGTATATAGAAACTAGATGATAATTATTTACTCACAGTTGTTGTTTAGTTTTGTTTCTTAATTTTTGAAATACTTTTATACCTTGCCTCTGCTCCTGGGCTTTGTGAGTTTGTTATATCTGCCGCACGTTCTGTAAACATGTTTTTTTTTTTTCCTGTAAACTACTGGGATTAGCAAAACTTTCCGAGTTTATTCCTTTCCAAGTTTATTATGTTGTTTTAGTATTCGTTCCTCTTCGTCGGTGTCGTTGCTTCTACGACAATATTTCTTTCTTCCTGTATCGTTGCATTGACCCATAATAAGACATCATTTTATGTGACTTTTTTGGAGTAAAAATCTCGCTTCTTACAGGTATTTCAGTTCTATCACTGAAATGCTCTGAAGTGGTCCGAAAATTGTATTATTCAGTAGTTAGTCTTGCAATTTTCTATTACAATTAACATACTATTTTATTTCTTCAAGATGATTATATTCCTCGAACAGAGTATACCGTCTACGAGTGCAACTGGTGAAAGCGTTGAGCCAGAAACAAAAGTTGATACAGCGGCAGTATAGTGATAATTACTTATCCTATGATTTTTTTGGTGTGGCGAAAAAACGTGCCCAATTCCCGGGCGTATTAGTTGCGGTAAAAATTCAGTTATGCTGCTATAGTTCCCAGTAAATTGAAACAGTTGTCAACAAAACATTCTTCTTTGTCAAGTAAAGATGTCAGTAATTTTCGTCGGTTATTATAAAATAAAAAAAATAAAAACTAGTGCGTATTTTCTGTATATTTTTTGTTCCTTTCCCACTCGTGTGGACGATACTATTTTTAATACATTTGAATAGTAAACGGGAACTTTGTCCAACCATTTACTTATATTAATACTGAACTTCTCTTATAGTTCAAGTTTAACGGAAAAAACTGGACTTCAAAATCGTGAGGAATTTGGAATAAAGAACTTTGGTTAAATCATTGCTTAAATATGGTGGTGTAGAATGGGACTCACATTTTACGTATCAAATACAGAAATTGGAGGAGGTGCAGAGGGGAACTACTAGATTTGTTCGTGGAAGTTATCCCAGAACAAAGCCGGTAACAAATATGTTAATGAGCCTGGTTGGAAGTCACTGGAAGACCGGTAGCGAGTAAAGAAAGTGCTGGGAAAGTATAAGACATAGATTAGCGATGAGGCTTGGATATTTGTTAGTAAGGTAGAAGAATGAGAAGCAGTACATGGAAGGGAAGAGGTGACCATGATCACAAGCTGGCACTTGATTTAATGCGTATGGAAACGGGTAAATTTTGTTTTGTACGTATCGGAGTCAGGGGGTTGGAATAAATTAGAAACGGGAATATTGCACATTCTACCAGTAACACACAACAAACAGGTATTACTACCATATTCGTATGTTATAGATATTTGATTAAATGAGTTTGTCAGATAGATTTTCATTATTTAAGCAACTAATTGTTTTTTGTTATTATTATTAACTGCGATGGAGCTTATGCGTCGGTGGCAATTTCCCTACTCACCTACTTATATATATATATATATATATATATACCCTTCACACTCCGTTAACATCTTAAGGTATAGAATCAGTAGAATAAGAGTGGAATTTCAGTCTGCAACTTTCAATACTAATTTTTCCGATCGAGATTCGTTATAAAAGATATGAGCACACGACGGAAGTTAATTTTTCAACCTGAGTTACAGAGAAAAATAAATAAAAACCGATGCTATGGAGGAATGAAGATCGTAATCATTTATATCGTTCTTCAGTAGCCTCTTAATGCACAGAGTTCTTGTAGTGCAAGCAGAGAAAACACGTGACTTTCAATTACTGCTTGCCTAACTGGCGGTTAGTTCGAAGTATTAAAAGTAGCAGACATATCTGAGTAGTGCACAACTACGGATATTTCCGAGTGTTAAATAAAGGGGGCAATAACGGTGGTATCAGTCGTCGGAAAGTAAAAGGATATTAGAACGTTATTACAAATATCGAATTCTAAAATGAGAAAAATTTTCAATGAAGCAATGCCAACTTCAAAAGTGTTTTAATAAAATTTAACTCCTTGTAGCTGATGCCTTTGGAAAATATCTTCTGAGTTCCATCTTAGTCACAATCAGTTCCATAACAAAATACCTGCCATCAAAATTTCTATATCGAGATACTAATCTGTCTCAGACCTTTTTTTATCACTGATGCACATTATCAATACTTCTGAATAATATCGAACCATGAACGGAACCATTATTCACTTGTAAGTGCACTTTAAGGAAAATGTGATGAGTTATCATTATTAGGAAATAAACATAATAAGTTTATTGTGCTGGAAATGTTGCATCATTTTCACTTTGTTAGAACATAACCTAGCAGCTAGATTTACCTGGAATCTCAGCTTCCCCACCGGTGGCTTGGCATAAGGAACGCCCAGGAAACTGTAATACTCTGTCCCTAAAGAGGAACGCAGTTTTCTCCCTCTGAGCGCCCCCTGGCGTACTTTAACAATATCATTGTCTCCCGTCTTAGTACTGACTGTGCGAAAACCGAACACGTCAGCTCTGGTCGCCGATCTAACAGTACACAACATGTCTGGAGGCTTCAATACTTTCACTCGCAAACCTACACACGCGGTGTTTTTAAAACATGTGCTACAAGATACACCTTGCCGTGTTCTTACTTATGCTGGGTCAAAGTCTACGTTTTACTTCAGAGTGGATACCCCTGCCATCTTGTAGCGGCAGCGAGAACTACTTGCGGTTCCTGGCACATGTCACGCAACTTGTACCCGGCACACGTTGCACGTAATTGTTCAACTGTTCCCAATTGTCTGGGACATCTGCAACATTTATTGAGAGGTCTCGAGTGGAAGACTACAGATGAAGTTGTTTGTACAGAGAATCAGATACAGTGTTTTCCAGTTTCTTGAGTGGAATGATTTGCTGGTTCAAATATTTGAGCGATATGGACAACTCAGCTACTGCAGCTTTTGTTGTAATGGCAGGCGAAAGCAACCGAGATGGTGGATTAGAAGTTTTTTTTTTTTTTTTTTTTTTTTTTTTTTTTTTTTTTTTTTTTAGCAAAAAGTCATTCGGAAGGGGCTTGATGACAGACCTACGTCTCCAAAGTTAGTCGAGAATTTTGTTAGAATGACAGCAAGTGATTTTCAATTGTTACTGAACTGACAGAAAACTCATTAAATTGAAATACTGCCATTTACGTTCGGAAACATCCTTAGCACCAGCGCCACTTTTCTTGCTCTTTTCAATTTTATTTTTTCCCCTTAAATATTGGGAACTCAGGGAGTGAATTTGTTTTCTACTTCTTCAATACTGAATATCAACAATTTGTTTCATGGCGTCATTTCTATTGTTCGACTTCTTGTGGTTCGCATCACTTATGTTCCACAGAACTGTCTCCTATTCATAGAGTTCTAAAAGTTTTGTTACATTATTCTTCGACTACTACTTAGTTTCAAGATAGTATACATAGTTTGTAGACATTTTAGCTAATAAAGTGCTATGTGACTATCATATGAATAAATATATTGTATTGTTTTTTCGTAAGTTAATGTTTTTCGAAAGCCGGAACTTGTATGAATTAACTGTTTGAGCTTACATGGTGGTCTCTAGAATAACCCGCAGAGCCAACACACACTTAACTTTACCATAACGGTAGACCAGTCAGAGCATGTCAGCTACATACCATGTATGCATCATAGAGCTCAGTGTTATTGATCAAAGGTGACGACAGAGCGTATACCGACATAGAAGCTGACTTCGACACGGAAGGCTGTTTGCATTTAACGAAGATGGGTGACATACACGGACACCATATATATATATATCCAGGCACTAGTCAGAGAATTAGAAAGAGCATTACAGGGAGCAAAAGAGAAACAAAATTTTGTGAAAAAAGAGCCATGAGTACTTCACAGCATTTATGTCTGGTTACAGGCCTATGAGTATCCACCACCGATACGGAATTTCGAACCGGGAACCTTTCAGTCTCCAGTCAGACGCTTTAACCACTAAGTCGCTCTGGCACTAAAAGATCTGTAATTACATGAGGCGGTTTTATAGTAACAGAAAGTAAATGCCTTAGGAGTTAAGAACTATCGAGGAATAAAATGGAGACATTAAAATGAAATTTCCAATACGTAGCTAGTCATACAAATTGGTCAGAAAGTTTCTCCTAGCTATATGATGACAGTTAGGAAAGTAGCAATATCCTTAAATATATATTGTACCCTAGAACTACGAGAGATGAAAATGAATTTCAATAACTGATTGAAAATAAATGCAGTGTAGTCCAGGTTGGCGTTGTTATCATTATTTTCAATCCCATTCATCTTTAAATAACTTTACTATGATAGTGTTACTAACTACGAACATTCTCACAAACTCTGTCTCCTGGCCGCCAAGCATAAAGCACTGAGCCAAGGAAAAACTAAAGGACTCCTATGCACGGACGCATTGTAACGTTCTTCATTAAATTATGGGGACATTAGATATTCTTGACTACGTCTAACGAAGTGTGCCTTTATAAAAGTAACCGCCGCGGCATTTCCATAGGGTGGTTTCGGAAAATCTGAATCGTCGAGAAATGAACCCGGGTCCTCCAGAAGACCTAACTAAGACTTCATTGTTCACCCACCAAGTTCAAATGGTTGTGGAATATTGATTAAAGTATGCATACAAAGGCCAGAAAGAAGCGATTTTAAAAATAATTTAATATCGAAGAAAATCTTTACGACACCAAATGTCTATTTAATTGTTATAAGACTATTGTCTGCTACAATATTGAAGATTTGGGGTGGCCACCTCTACAAGAACTCAAGAAAAATGATTTGCTAAAACTTTGTACAGGGCAAATATTTTGTAATGCTGTATGTGCCGTTGAAAATGTATTTTTGATTGCCCAATGATGGGTGAAATAAAAAACAAATCAAATTAAATACAATGTGTTTTTATTTATACAAACACCTAAATTAATTATTATTAAACTTCAATTCATGAATGTTCTAACATCATCAAAAGGGCGTGAGTCGACTAGCCAAGTGTAAATACGTGAACGTCTTACCCCAGGACGTTTCCAGGTAGCGAGAAGCGGTTTTTGTTCGCCCGCCAGCTCTACAAACCGGTTTCTTGCGCGGCGTATCGATTACAAACCGGTTGCCGGCAAGGGGTTTAGAATTCAAGGTCAGAGGCAGGGTATCAGGTTACAACAGGTTTGTACCTGCCCGCGGTTTCGAATTCAAGGTCGGCGGTAGCGTATTAGGTTACAACAGGTTTGTACCTGTAAAGGGTATCAGGTTACACTGGAACACCTGTAGGTTTCAAGGTCGGTGGCAACATATCAGGTTACAAGGAGGGGAGGGGGTTTTCAAGGTCGGCGGAAGGATATCAGGTTACACGGAAGGATCACCTGCATAGAGTATCCGGTTTCAAGGTTAGCGGTATGGTATCAGGTTACAAGGAGGGGAGGGGGGTTTTAAGGTCAGCGGAATGGTGTCAGGTTACAAGAAGGGGAGGGGAGAGGGTATCAGGTTACATGGAGGGGAAACTGAGGTTTCAAGGTCGGCGGAAGTGTATCAGGTTACATGGAGAGAGGAGGGGGGGTTTCAAGGTCGGCGGAAGGGTGTCAGGTTACAAGGAGGGGAGGGGAAGGGGTATCAGGTTACATGGAGGGGAAACTGAGGTTTCAAGGTCAGCGGTAGGGTATCAGGTTACAAGAAGGGGAGAGGGTATCAGGTTACAAAGAGGGGAAACTGAGGATTCAAGGTCAGCGGTAGGGTATCAGGTTACAAGGACGGGGGCTATCAGTTACAAGGAGGGGAGGGGGAGGGGGTATCGATTACAAGGAGGGGAGGCGGCATCCTTTGATGTTACACTTTTTTGGTTCGGGGTACTAGCCGTCACTCTTGTTCTCTCCCTACTCACAACAATGTGATAAAAAGTTAGCACAGATAATGGAAAGCGAAAGCATGGTGCAAATAACTGATTACAGTATCGTGCTAATTGAATCGTTATTCTGTAAATTTACAAGGACCTTTCAGATGTCGTTGGAACGCCCTAGCGAGGGTATATGAGAGACTATGTGGTCTGGAATGGAATCATAGGGACGTCTAATTTTATCATGTGGAAGATTATCACATAGTTGATATGACTGCCACTCCGCAACATGTAGACCCGTTGATAGTTGAAGCCCCCGTCCGAACTGATCCTGTACATTTTCTATAAGACAACGTGTATCAGTATACCGCCCGAAAGTAAGCATTAAGAAACCAGAAATGTTTGCGGCCTTCATTAATCTGTTTGAAAATGGCCCGTTAATATCGCGCTGTGTAGGAAACATACGAGGCTAAAGAATTTCTTAAAGTATCGCTGTGTGGTTAACGTTTTCCTGATGAATACCTGAAAAAACTGAGGCTCGTAGCAGACTGCTGCACTCACCTTGACTCCACCAGTTGTGGGGGTACGTCCCTCGAGACCACAGTTCGAACTTGTGCACTGTCCACTTTACTTTCACACCCGCTTTTAATCCGGGATCGGACAAAACTTGACTTCTTCACTAAAGACAACGTACCGCTGCACCTCAGCCGTTCAAACCAATCACTCTCAAGAAAACTGCAAACGAATTAGTTGATGTTATGACTTTGTGGACATCGAAGATACCATAGTGAAGGTGGAAAGGGGGACATCCGGTGATGCTGATTTCTTCACTTTGCCGCATTTAAGTACACCATTGATTGAAAATTTACCTTTCGGGTAATCAATGATGCTGCATTCTGATGGCCTTCTCTTGGCGCACGTAGCCTTTGCCGTTATTTGTATCGTATCCCCTCTTGTTTCCAACACCATTGCACAGCGTGGTCAGAACTCTCAATGTGTAATATGACTGAAAAACTGTCCTGCATCCCAAAATTCAACGATCTGTGAGTAATGTTTACCTGGATCAAATGCATTACCAATAAGTGCTTCTTCAGTCTGCAGGTACACCGAGTATGCCTCACATAGATTCGTTCACAGCCACTGACTATACCAGGTCTTCAGCGCTCCAGGTAACAGTCCCAGGCGTCAATTGCAGCCAATTTGAAATCTACGGCGATATTACCGGTGATGGTGCTGCGTACGTACATTTATCCCATTTGGATCACTCATTCTGGGTGCTTCAGGTAACATCATTCGCGGATACTGACATTCGAGAGTTGATTTTTTTCTTCTGTTTCGTTTAACTTCATAAATTAACGATTGATTTCTGGCGTGAAAAAGCGGGAGGTTTCTCTTCATTCAGTGCTGTAATGAGGTACTGATCTGCAAACAGTGAAACAATTTAATGGATAATTTTCTTGTAATGAAAAATTTGTTTTGAGATAAAATGCCACTGAATCATAAGCTCTATCGTAAGTATTTATTAATAATAGTAAAGATAATAATAATTATTATTTCGTCACCCTTATTCAGTTTGACTTATTTTTGCTTATGGCTTTACGCCTGATCGATGTCGAGGTCATTAGATGCGGGATGGGACAGGGGACAAGGAACGGGAAGGTATTCGGCCGTAGCCTTTTGAAGGAAGCATCCCGGCATTCACCTGGAGTGATTTAGGGAATCCATGGAAAACCTAAATCTGGATGCCCGGACAGCGATTCGAACCCGCGTCCTCCAGCATGTGAGGCCAGAACGTTAACCGTTCACCCACCATGCTCGGTAAGTTTTGTCTCACTCGAGTTGTAACGGTAATAGTGGCACGAATGCAATGATCTTTACATCTTTTGTAAGAGGTAGATCATTTGCGTAACATTATGTTGAAGTTTTTATAATTCATTTTGTACTTCTGATATCTTTCATGATTACTGTTTTTTATGCATTGTTAGAAGAAGAGATAAGTTACTAAATTAAAAGTTTTGAATTTACCATTTTGTGTATGCGCTGTTTGTCCATCGCATAAATTTTTTACTTTGTTCCGTTCAGTCTACTTCTGTATACTTTGCTGCCATTCTCCATCTTACTGGTTTTTGTATTAATGATCGTTCACTATTTATTTAAGACTAATTTTGTTAGGTTCCACAGCCTTTTATGTATCTATTGAGTATCAAATCTTTCGCTGGCACATACTGAATCGCGCAAATTTTCTTGTTGATCTTTGAGACCTACTAACCACATGAGTTTCTCTTTAGTATTTATCAAACAGTTTTTTTTCAGTTAGTTGGATCAATACCAAATAATTTTAATTACTTTTTATTTTCTTCTCTAAACAGTAAAAAAGATTATTTATTCTTGGATCAATATTTTTCTTTAAAAAATCTTGAGTTGTTCTTACAGTTTTAATCCTACAAAATGTTGTAATTTTACCTTCTACCAAATATATCCCCCATTTTTGGTTCTTGATTTCATCTTACGCCTCGCTTTTCGTCCCGCTAACATATTCAGCTTCTTATTGTCAACTTCCTTCGTCTTCATCAATGAATTTCTGTTATTATATTTGTACTATTTTAGTTGTTTTTCTACAACTATTTTAACAATTTCGTACAATTATTTTTTTCGTTTTTCTTTTGGCGTAGGTTTATTTATGGATATCGCAAAAGCTTTATTACGATTTTCTAAAAACCATGGTATGAATTTCAATTTACTTATGAAATATTTAAATGTATGGATTGATGGGCGAGAAACAATTGTTTGTATGCACGGCTTACATATAGACTTCGGTTTGCGCCTTTCTTCTTTCACATTTGTTGTTTGCCATGTGATGAGATAGCACACAGGACCGGCGTTAGAGGGGATGGGGGGGGGGGGAGTAAGCGGGTCAAAAGTACCCGGGCCCCGCGGGCTGATGGGGGGCCCAATCACCGACATAGGGGCCCTCAGGCCATGAAGCCAATATTACGCCCATTTTGTCTCGGGCCCGAAATTTCTAGCGCCGGCCCTGATAGCACATAATATTAGGCCCCTACTGTCGAATAAGAAAAATTATATTTCTTTTTGAAATGTACAGAAATTTTCATTCATTCCCACTGCATATCATGCGTAACGCTAAATTTATAACATTTTTCTTTTTCTGTCTTTGTATTTGACATTAGAGTTATTGTTATGGACTTCATCCCATATACAAATGCCTGAATTCGTCGTCATATTTACTATCATTCCATTCATTATGAAACGACTCTCGTTGATTCTTAGAGCAAAGTCGGAAGCTTAGTGTATCAACTATCCTCCTTTCTCGAGCTAAACGAGCCAATATTTGAAATATCAGATCCGTAGTTCAGTTGGTTAAGTGATGAAGAAGATCGCCGGCGTTCAATTCCCGATCATTGGACTTGTTTTTTTCGATTCGGAACGACTGAAATAGTTTTTCGAGCTCATTCATCCTGCAGTGGAATGAATGTTGGGACATTGTCTCGGACTGACTTCCCTTAGATTATTATCCTGTCAACGTTTCTGTGCCCATTGAGAATAATTTAGGCTAAGGATATCATAAATGTTTTCATCTATCCTCGAACTGTTTAAGATTTGTAAAAACGTATTTCTATGGAATTTTGTGTGTAAAAATAAATATTAAAAAGAGAAAACTTACAATATTAGCCAAATAAACAGGACGTCGTTGTAACACAGCCAATATTTCAACTTCAAGGTGCATGTTCCAATGTCTGAAAAAATAATAATGAAAAAGTTTTTTGGGTCTACTGGAGATCGCGATTCCGCTACAACAACATATAGTAATATCGTTGGAATACTGATGTAGTCAGTCGCAAGACGTATTATTATCAAGCAGTAATTCCGTTGTAATACAGCCTGGACCATTATTTTCAAGCACTAATTAGGTTGTAATACAGCCTGGACCAGTATGAAACCGTTAAATGTACTTAGGGAAGAATTTATAGTGGAGTCTTGCGTTTGACCACTGCAGTATTATGATGACAACTCCTGGCGGAATCGCAATCTCCAGTAATCCCCGTTTTTTTTTCCCCCCTAGCTCTTCACTGGTCGCTGGCGTGAATTCCAGAGGTTGTGTGTTTAATGTAGGAACCTTGTGTCGCCAGCTGTGTACAAATGGTGCAAATGTTAATTTGTTATGCATTGAATAATTGTGAGACGACTGTTGGAGAACTTCCTAGTTTTGATAAAATGATAAATGTAAACCGCATGAAAATGTTAATCGAGACATTTGGTATGACAGGCCCGGGAAAGTACGGAAATAAATATTATCAAGTATGTTTCTATGGTCGGAAACCAGCACATGCAGTGGCGGATCTAGGATTTTTTCGAACCGGGGCAGAAACTTAACGCTGCGCCCCCCCCCCCTCCCCTAATTAAAACACCACACTCAGTTTGGTACTATTAAACTAACGTGATAAAAAAGACAAAAGACATTTTATTGCTTGCATTATATATAATACACATAAACATAATATGTAACGCACGAGCCAGTCCTTAGCAGGCCCTAGTGCAAAATTTGCACTAAATGTTCCTACAACTTCACTCGTCGAGCTTTCATTTCCGCGAAAGAGTCTATAACTTCATCATAATTCGTCTCATAAGCTGTTCTATTTTCGATTGATAAAATCGTGAGGTTAGAAAGACGTTCCTGGCTCATTGTTGATCTCAGGTAGGATTTTATGATTTTTAGTTTACTAAAACTTCGCTGGCAGGTTGCGGAATTCGCTGGTAACGTGCAGTACATTCTCAGAGCTGTAAATATATTAGGAAAGGCTTCCTTCAAGTCATTTTTACACATGTGTTGCAACAATTGGAATGGACTAGTTGTTTCATCGATTCCAATTAAAAATGGAGCTTGTTGTTTAAACACGGCAAGTGCTTGTCAAAAATCAATTGCGTTTAAGTCCTTGGAGTATCTGCTTGCTAGAACGGCTCAATTTTTTTTTTGGAGTTCTTCTGTGGACATATTTACTAACGTGTGGCAACCAATGAAGGCAAAGTTTTCATTTAGTTTTATTGTACTTTCTACCCTTATTCCTATTTCTGTTAAAATTCTGTCAAATACAACTTTAATATCTTTGGAAAACAACTGTGGGGTCTAATGCTCTTGATTCGTCATCGCAGATTTCGTCGTGTTGCCTCTTTGGCCTCGTATCCACTTGAGCACGCTCAGGCGAATGAGCCGCTCAGTGAAGCGAGCGGCTCAAGTGTGGACGCCTGAGCACGCTCGCAACGAACGACAGCGAGCGCGCTCGGGGCGAGCCGATCGGTTGTCGGTATTTTGGAATGCTCAAAGGCGAGCCAGTGTTTAATTTAATTTAATTGCAATGGAGCATAGGCTCCGGTGGCAATTTCCCTTCACACACCCATCTTCCCCCTATCCTGCACCTACCTACAGTGTTTGTTCGGCGCTCAGTGTGGACGGTATTTGGCGGTTTCTACAATGAGCGCGAGCACGTGGGACAATGAAACTTGCTTAACTCTAATTGATGCGTATGAATCAAAGACGGTGTTAAGGGATAGTTCCAGTATTATAAAGGAACTAAAAAATAAGGTGCATGGCGTGAAATCAGCGAGATATTAAACTTTAGTATTGATGATGTAAAGAAAAAAATAACAAGCCAGCTAGGGTCAGTCAGGCGAGAACGATCAAAACAGAAGAGAACTTATAACGGGAAGTGGTAAGTCTTTTTTAATAGTATTTCTCACAGCTGAACGGATTTTAATTGAATTTGGGGTTACGAAATTCAGATCCTAAGTGCCTAAAATTGTACTGATTTTGTGCCAGGCAATATAATCGTTTTACCAATTTTTATTAAAAACTTGAAATCAATGTCATAATTTAAAAAAACATAAAAATAACCTTTAAATCTATATTTGTAAACACAAATTAAAAATCGGTACCAGCCTTCATATAATTTTGGAGTGACTCAATAGTGCCATCACAGACTACCCGTACTAAACGGATGATGCTTTGTTTATATACTTTGAACATATACTGCAGGCTTATGTAGGGACTTCCTGAGGCTAGGAATCTTAAGTTATTATTAATTTTATCTTCTGGTGGGATCGCCTCACGCATAGGCGTATCGTGCATTTTAATGAGGTCCAACTAATGACAGCAAATGTTCGAAATCGATCTTGTAAAGTTTTGAAATAGCACATTGTCTTCTTCTAAAGTCAATTCACGAATTAAATTATTAAGATAATTTCTTCGCTGACGATGACTTTCTCTAATCCATCAACTTGGTAATTTTCTACTCTGTTTTGACATCGTGTGGATAACAGTAAAGGCCGCAGCTACGCGTGACGACACGTCAATAGCCGAGCGTTTTCTGAGCACTGAAACCAGGCTCGTTCGACCAAAATTTACTTTTCCTTGAGCACGCTCGAATGAGCGCGCTCAAATGAATGAGCGGCTCATTCGTCTGAGTGTGCTCAAGTGGATACGAGGCTTTTCGTTTGGAAATTCGTTTACTTTTGAGTATTGCAACGGTTCACAATTTTTGTGCTACAGGTGTAGCTTCTTTGATCCAATATTCTGTCGGCTTTAGTCGCATTTCTTATAATATCTTAATAAGCCCTTTCATTAGTGATACAGATCGCGAAAGGATTATGTCCTCCTTTTGTTTACTCTATTAATTTCTCGAAGAAGGTTAGCCCAAATTGTTAATTTGAGGATAAATTTAAAATCCAATACATCATGTAAGAGATGAGCGGATTCATACTTACATTCTGCAGCCGGAGAAGATTCTTCAATTTCCTCCGTTGCTTTGACAACTTCAGGTAAATAATTCAATAGGGCAAGGTGTTTGGTCAACCATCTTGTCTGGCTACTACCTTTTAAGTTGGTTTTTGTACATTTTTTCATTATTTCCCACCGTGTAGTGAATCCAACGAAGAAGCAATAAAGTTTTGGTACAAGTCCAAACAGACTAACCAAAAAAAAAAAAACAAAAAAAAAAAATTGGATATCGTCTCGTCCACCAGAAGATTGTAAGCGAGAATAAGCTAGTAATCCAAACTTTCTAAAAACAATTAATATTTCAACAACCATCAAAAAAACTGGTATTTTCAGGATATGGCTGCTTAACAGCCTATTCCCTAAACATGTTTTCGGAGAGCGACGTTTCACGAATGCTTTATTGTAGGTTTATGTGTTGAGAAACAGCGGTATGTGCTAATAAAAATTGATAGGTTTTGTTCATAATATATGCATAGAGGTAAGAAATATGGCCCATATAAGTTTTTATTATTATTATTATTATTTTTACATTTTACTGGTCCTCGGATTGACAAAGGATGAGAAATGCTGAGATATTTGATAAGGATAGATTGTTCCTTACCTGTTAATGGTTCGTTTCCAGTAATAAATATTTAAACTCGTTCAGCACAAAAGTATGTATTAAAACAAAACTGGGCTAATCACTCGAACGCAGCTGCAAGAATGTGAACATCAAATGGAAAAATTTATAAATCCAAGAATATCGCGAGTTCCACTCTGTCACAGAACAATGAATTTTCCGTCCTTTCAAGTTGCCGCCGCGGTCAGTGTACCACGGCGCTTTACCTAAAAAAAAAAGGGTTGGCAGCACATGAATATTTCACCCTGGCGCTAATAAAAAGATGCCACCAACGGTGTCGCGAAAACTGCGGCCAGTGAAATTTGCGGCCAGTGAAATCTGCGGCCAGAATTCTCAACAATGCTGTAGCTGTATGTTTATTGTAGAATAGGATCAAACTGGTTGTATTGTTAAAAGCCGCCCCGCCGGCGCTCTGAGCGGATTGCTACGTTTGTAGCCAATGTTTCTAAACAGCAGGTTGACACTACAGATGTTTTATAGTTTATAACTGTTATTAAAATACAAGTTTTATTCTTGCTTAAAAGACGTAGAAAAGAATTTTAACAACGAGGCAGATACTTACAGAATCGTACAGTAGTAGATTTCATGCAAAATCTCCCTTTGCCTCACATTACTAGTGCAGGAGGCCTCGCATTCGGGAGGACGGTGGTTCGAATCCCTGTCCGGGCATCCAGATTTGAGTTTTCCATGTTTTCCCAAATCACTCCAGGCAAATTCCGGGATGCTTCCTTCAAAAGGCCATGGCCGAATTCCTTCCCATTCCTTGCCCCCCCATCCTTTCCCGTCTCTAAAGACCTCGCTGTTAGAGAGACGTTAAGCAGATAAGAAACTAGTGTAGGAAAAAATATTCTACCATCAGCAGTTGTGGGTTAACGTCATCCACATCAAATTTCCCCACAGACGACACGATAATAGAGTGACATCGCTCCATTTGGACGGATGGAGCGATCGTGTATGGCCTCCTCTAGACGACCTCGGCCACTCCGATGTAGTTAGTACCGCACTGGATTTTCCGAACAGTGTTGCAGATCATCAAAAAATTCAGCTTTCAGTAACGAGTGCGAAAAAAGTCTAAGAAAGAATACTTAACATGTGAAACATTTGCGTGTCTATTAAAAAAAAAAAAATAGAAATTAACTTGGCTGTTTCGGGCGTGTAATGTAAAATGATTTGTTCACGTGAAAACTTCTAGGCGACGATTTAGTGAGACCAGGTCGGGTCGTCTAAAGGGGCGTTTAGAGTGATTAGGACGGCGCGGCATGACACAAAGAGAAGAGGTATTGGCCGCAGATTTCGCAGATTTTAGGTTGGCCGCAAATTTCACTGGTCGCAGTTTTCACATATCCGCCACCAACACCTGATTTTGGCGCCCCCCCAGAAGTTGTCGCCCGGGTCAAGAGCCCCGGTTTGACCCCCCCCTAGATCCGGCACTGAGCACATGTTAAGCTTTTGACTTTAGTAATTGTCATTGCAGTATGATTTAGATTACAGGTTGAATATTTAATTTATATGAGATATAATAATGATAATGTAAGAAAACTGTAAAAGTAGCTTTCTGCAGAAAAGTAAACAATTTTTCATGTGAGTGCGATAGAAGCAAATAATAGTAAACATGCTGTAGATGTCATTCTTTATTTATTTCTTTTCTTAAAGAAAGAAGGGCACAATGATCACAACAAGCCCCAGACGGAATCAGAGTGGTGAACTGGTAGGGTAGATTATAACATCATGTACCTGCAACAAAAGAACATTTTAATCACTGATCTGACAGCAGGCTGAAAGGACGATGACCAATAGTAAGAACTTAAAAGCCTATGTAACACGACAAGGAAATCCTTGACTATTTCCATTCGTTCTGCATCGAAATCACAGGCAAGGTTGATGAATCATTAACATTCTGAAGTCATCGAATAAGTATTTGATATAAAATTTGGTATCATGTGGTTCACAGGTTACCACAGTAAAAGTCTTTTTTTTAATAAGATATAATGGAAAATAGCCTTTTGATTATTAGATCTAAGCTAATTTGACATTTCCACCGAGAAATCCTGATTGAAATACATTTGGTTATAGAAATTTGAAGTAGTAAAGCTGAAATTTTAAGCCTTTGTGGTTTTTTATTGACGTGATAATGTTATATGATTTAACAGTCTCCAACTTTCTTTCTGTCGACTGTTGGCACATAACGCGTTTGTCAGAGGTGAAGAAATTCTCTGAGTATGTCCAAACATATTTTGTTACTTATTTCTGTAAGACCACTTTTATGAAACAAACCGGTAAACATTTGTACAATTACAGACTAAATGAAAATAGATCTAGATACTGAGAGTTTATTTTAATAAATACATTAACTAAGCAATTACTGGCGATAGCACTCGCAGACACTTTCTCAGTTTGCTTTTGGATTCTTTGGAACGCGGTTCCAAAAATTCTGTGTTATGTACTATGTCTAGCACAAGTAAAATACTTAATATTGAAATTTTAAGCGTTAATTTAATATATCAACGGAGATACTTTAGATATTTTCAATGCATCTTTATCTACGACGCAAATGCCGTTAGTTACAGATTAGAAATACTATCACTAAAGGGGTGGGGGGGGGGGGGGAGGTGGGGGTTGGGGGGAGGTGGGGGTGGGGGGGGGGGGTGAACCGTAAGTAACACCAGATATTATAAAAATGCGCTGGGATTTTATGTTTTCATGCAGACACGTATGCTTGAACTGCATTCGATCCTACGGGTATTCAATTATCATCCTTAGAAAAATATGGTTTGTTAATTAATATGTAAATAAAAATTAACTGAAATTAAAGAAAAAGTTTTCCAAGAACAAATCTTAGAATTTTTTTAGAACATCGTAAAATCTCACAGTAATGGAGGTATATTGTATAGATGGAGATTAGAATAATGCAAAGTTTGAATTCTCTGGCAGTAAAAGAGTGGAGTATTTTAAAACTATTTGAAGCGATGGAATTTTCAGAATTATCTTTTACTGGTAGTTCCGATTTTATCTGCCAGCCTCGTTAACACTCGCAAACTTAGGATATCTTCATCACTACGGTGATCTTCAGGAATTTGACTGCCAAACATTTTTACTTTTCAAGGTAAACTAATTAATAAATTTTTGTGATGGTCAGAAATATTGAGTTTTCTTGGTAAAGCTGATGATATTTGTGTGACGATGTGGCCACGCGCGGCGCCGTCGTTTTGCTCCATTGATTCTGATTGGACAATGGTCGATTCGACAGCCACGCGACACAAAACGCTTCGTCTGTTTTAGACCTTATTTTTTCCTGTAAATAAGTAAGATTACTATTCAACTTTAATTATTTTAGCAGCTGATATTTCATACGTAGTTCCTTTATTCTGGCGCTGAACTGTGTTTCGTTGATGTTTAATGGCAGCAACATTTCGCCCGAAACCTCTGGATATCTTATAGGCTGAATTTCGGTTTACTCTGTACTGATAATTCTGGTTGTCAACGAAAGCAAAACAATTAAACATTAACAAAACTCAGCCCAACCTCCGACTAAAGGAACAAGGCGTAATGTAGCCGACACATATTTTACATAAAGTAGTTGGCAAGACTGTTTTGAATAGTACATCAAGATATTACTCGATATTGTCAAGAGACTGGCACTGCGCTGTAACAACCCGGAGTTATCTTCTCTGATTTATGATGTAATAAAACATTTTCAACTATCACACTGAAGAAAGCTGTAGTTAATGTTCGTCCATGTGGTAGTAGATGGAAGTTTTATTGTTTTCTATAAATCAGAAAACGCATCCTATATAAAATCTTGTTTTGGTGTCAAATATACAGTTTCTAAGTACCAAGTATCTATATTTCTTTAGAAAATTTGTGGACAAGTTTCATCGGTTTCATGGGTACGTTGCTGGTAGAAATGTTTAGAAATATATAAAGAACCGAGAAACAGCAAAATAGGAGTTAATACTTTCTTTGATCAAGAATGTTTACTGTTCCACTCACCTGTACTCGAGGATTCTGGGACAACATGTATACCACAGCTTCTGCCACATCTTCAGATTCAAGACAAGGAATTTTCTCGTAGATATCTTTAGGGTAACTATCATAATGAGACAAGAATTCTGTCCTCGTGGGTCCTGGCGAGACTTCCTGCAAAAGTTAAAATAGATCCTTTCTAAACAATTTCGCTGTCATGTTTCATTGATATGTGACAATGGATCTGTAAATACTGCTGATGAAAATTTTATTTCAAAAACAAGAACAGTTTCATCAACGCCTGGGTTTCGGTAAAACAAATAGACGAACGGAAACTTCGATTTAATTTTCGGATTATGATATTTTCTCCGCACTTTTAACATCACGGTGCTAGATTTTACGATTCGGTAATCGTGAAGCAGTTCACATGGATTTAGAGTTCTTACAGCTAATATTTGGAATTCCTTCCAGAGTCAACCAGCCAGTCTAACAACTTCTGATTTTCTATGTCTATATATGCCATTGCGTCTCTTTTTAGAAATTTGTATAGTCTTTTTAAAATCATTTTCTTATGAATACTTCGTTCTTTATGTGTATCCGTCCGTGTGGCTCAAAGCGCTGATGAGCCGCACACTGTGTCGGGGAGGTATAACAGACCGAGCACGATCCCGGACACCCACGTATAAGACGTCCTAACTGCGGCTTTTAGGAGATTCTTAATTGGTTTTACACTGCCATCAGGAGGAGAATAAGATTTCGAATTGATATATTGACCACTCAAGAAGCCGTGTTCACACCATCCCTGTTTCAAACCAATAATGAAGTTAAAAAAACAAAATTAATTCTTTGCTGGAATCACCCAAACGAGATGGTATGATGTACACAAATGTTCTCGGAGGCTCAGAACCTGTATTGCTAGACTAAAATTCAATCACGGTTGCTTCAAGCAACACCACCTCAAGCTAAACGTTATAGACTCTCCCAACTGTCCTTGCGGAGAAATTGAAGACATAAACCATTTGCTATTTGGCTGCCGACGGAAGAAGATGGAGATGAATCACTTCCTAGATGCGCTTATTCCGTTGCCCACTTTTACTGCCTCACTCCTTGCATATGAAGATTATGCTATTTATAAGATTTGTTCCAGCATATGGAAAATATTGGCGCCACAATCTAAATTAATTGTAAATACTTGTATGTAGTTGCAGGATATTATTATCGGTATACTCGTATTATTGTCGTTATTCTGCAAAATCAAATAGCTAATTGCATGATATTAGTATCGTTATACCAGACATGTTAATCTGTAATTGAATGTCACTGTATGGGTGCAAGCCCAATTGCCAATAATAAAAAAAAGTTTACTGGCAAAGGTATATTTCGCCTACTATATTCGTGTCGTCTTGCGACATAGTGACTGAGCATCGATTTGGTACATATTCCGCCTCTGTCGCGGTTGGAACTACATTTTATTTGTAGTAGGTGTCCACTGCCTTCATGCGAAACAGTATACCATTTTATAAATACTTAAATATTATCACGATTCCTCAGCAGAATATATTGATGCAGAAAACTTAAGTATTAATGGTATACCGGTTTCTCTACGTTATGTGGAGATTCCATAAAAATAGACTCTGCAGCAATCGTAAAGCAACTGGAATTTTTCGTGTGGGAAAACCACTGCAAGTGTCTTTCTAGAGTATGTATCGAACCCTTCCACACTGATATCTATCGCAAATCCTTTCACCTGAAAACAGAGCAGGTCACTCCAGTTTTCAAAAAAGAGATCCAAGTGATCCTATCAATTGCCGATCGCACTCTTTAACATTTGTCTGCAGTAGAGTTCTAAAGCATGTTATACAATATTCTTGGTCGATAACAAATAAAGTGCTCCAACCAACAAGGATTTCGGAACAATCAATCACTTAAAACATATCTTGCCTTATGATGGAAGATATCGATTCACAATTGCAAGTACATGGAATTTTCTTCAGAATTTCCAGAAAGCTTTCCACACTATACTACAAAACCACTTCTTAGCGAAGATTCGATGTTACAGAGGATGAATACGTGGTTTCTTGACAGTCTACCGCTCCATCTTAATTAAATTAAATGTGTCGTCATTGACGACGAATCTTTAATTAATCCGCATGTTACATCGGATGTCCAACAAGAAATCGTAATAGGATTACTTCTTTTTTTAATTTTTATAAACTCCTTTCCAGCCAATGTTAGAACCAGTTTGGGATTGTTTGCTGATACACTTATCTATAGAGCAGTAAAGAGTTCTGCTGATTGTTTATTCATACTGTGCTTGGGGCGATAAATAAGAAATTAAACCAAATTGGAAGAGGAAGAAGGTAATTACTGAGTACGGTTCAAGTTGTACAACTCTAGATGAGGCCGAATCCCTTCAGTATTTCTCAATAACAGTATTCACAGGTCAAATTAAAAAAAAAAAATTGTAGCGCATATAAAAAAAGAGATAGCATATAATACTCACGCGCGTTCTCATCTGGAATATTACTTTCCTGTGTGGGGTTGAATATTAGCATCGCGAAACTACAGAGAAGAGCTGCTCGCTTTGTGACCGCTATAACCCTTACGGAAGTGTAGCCGACATGGTGCTGTGGCAGGGTTGGGACTGTCTGGCAGAGAGGCGAATTTGTTTCCAACTGAATTTATTGCTAAGCGCATGAATATAAATTTTCATACAAAACAGCTACCGATCAACCACGTTTGTAGCTACTGCAATCCCGCTTAGAACGATATTAGTCCTTTGAACAAGCATTATAAATAATTTCGTTTGTACCATTACGATATGACCAACAGATGATATAACATGTAATGCTGAATATTAAAACATGAGAAAATTTGTTTCAGATACAAATTTGTAGTGTCTTTGAACACACTGTGCTTACCCCGACTCGTATTTTGCTCTTCTTGGCGGCGAGGTCCTTCCTGAGGCCTTCTAGCAGCGCCTTGACGGCGTGCTTGCTGGCAGTGTACATTGCACCACTGCTTGTCGCCGGTTCCCTATGGCCCACGATGCTGCAACATAACAAACATCCACATACTGCAGTGTGAAAAATTCCCGCATTCAAGAAAACACATTTTCTTCTAATCCAAAATTATTTTCAGCTGCTATGGATTGTTTTAATAAGTATGTATCCACTATTTTAAATTTCAAATTGACACGTTTACATCATACTTACATCATAGTTCCTTCATAAACGATAGTCAGAAGGAAGAACTGTCAAGTAATATTCCTTTTTTGATCTACTGTAGTTATTTTTTAGCACTTAAGGTGCTAAATCTTTGTTTTTGCAGTAATAAGACTTTTTTTTACACCAAAACTAGAATATTACTAGGCCGATTTTTGCAAGAAAAAGATCTGAAGCCATAAATTCGCCGTGTTACTCATGCTGAATCTGCTGCTTCAGTTTATATTTCATTGCTAGGTGGTATACTATGGTATCTTTCTTTGATAACGTAGCAAATATGTGATAAATGCATATTATATTAAACATTGACAAAAGTATTAGACTTAATAATAATCCAGCCGGTTTACTCTTTCTTGGTATGTTAAGGGTAACAAATGCTAATATGAATCCTTTAACTTGGGTAATGCCTACCTACGGTGCTATCTCAAATAATTAGAGGTATTTCAAACAAAATTAGACGAATTAATAATCTCTGATGTAGGTAGAAAAATCACTGAATCAAACGGTTGGTGTCTAATGTTTCAAAGAGCAGTATCTGAAAAAATTCGAATTAAGACTGCTGCCATTAATGCAGATTCATCTTTTTATTAGAGATTGTCGTCCTGAGTGTCTGTGCCCGTGCTTGTGTATTACTCCTTTGCTGACCTGGCAGGTCGGATGCGCATATTAATGCACCACCACCATAAATCGAGGAGGTCGGGTCTAATCTCTGATAGCGGTTTTTAGGCCTTTCTCGGCAATCACCTAAGCCAACGCTGGGACAGTCCCTGGACACATACTGTAAACAGACCATACACTCCGCCTGAACTCACCTGTTGATATGTATGACGTATCCGTCGTCGACACCCCGTTTCGTCATACTCTGGATGGCCTCCTTGGTGCAGATGCTGAGGCCCAGCACGTTTACGTCTAGAACATTCCTCCACGCAGAGAAAGGACCAGCTGCAGACATCCAGACAGTATATATATTACCTGGGCCTAATGGCTTGAGAGGGTCTTTTTCGTCCTAACTAAAATTTACATTTCCCAGCAGCTTTTTGATCTGTGTAGTTTGTATCTGTATTACTTTGGTTTTTGGTTTTATTTACATGAAAAAATTATTATTATTATTATTTTATTACTCGTCAGATCAAGTACCACACAAACGAAAACGTTATTTGAAATATATATGAATCTGTTGGCATAACACATACAAGTAGGTGCATCCTATGCTTCCGCTATCTTGTGTGATGTGCAGTTGACGGTTTAATTGATTTGGCTCGTGTCGGATGTTGTAAGAAGTGAAATCTACATTATTTTCCACCTGTCACATAGTTTGAGTCTCTTTATTCTATTAAAGACGCTAAGACAAATACTTTATAACAAAGATCAGCGCGAGAATTCAAGCATCGTGGAATGATGGAAAGGAGTGAAGAAGATATTAGAAGAAATTTGTGTGGCTGAAGGTCTGCAAAACTTAATTAGAGCATCTCGCATCTGTGCTTGATCTAAAAAGAGGAAGTGCTTGAGGAAATGGTACATTTATAGATATAAACGCTTGAGTGGATGAAGAAATGCCGTTGCAACTAACATGTGAGTTCTGCGGCTCCTAAGAGGCCGGCATTGTTGATGAGGATGTCGACGCCTCCCAGGTTGTCCTCGATCCACTTGAAGGCGGCCAGGATGCTCTCCTCACTGCGGAGGTCCCCCTGCAGGGCGAGTAGTTTCCCTGGAGCATCCTTCTGCGCCAGATCCTGTGAAATGGCAAATAAATAATTTCATAAAATAATCATGATGCTGTTTTAATTCATTTAGATGGCAGATATATTAACATATCTCAGATCAGTTTTGACCAGTCAATCAATCAACTAGGAATTCAGAAAAGTTATCGCTATGATACTCACTCACTTTAGTGGAACTTTTCAATGAAAGTAAATTGTTTTCTCATGACTAGCAAAATCATTTTATCAATGACAATCACTAAAATAGAGGGGAATTAGCTTTGAAATCGAATCCTTCCTTCAGTTGGATAGGTTTCACAAACTGATAACCTGGCAGACAGTATATATCATGCAGTATGTTCGACGCTTAGGCACCTTCGACATTGTTTGATACAGTTTCGACATCTTACGATATGTACCGTGATAAAAATAAGTAATTTTAGATTCTTCTCTGTCTGTGATTCAAGTTTCAGTGAAACAGCAAAAGCGAGTGTGATGGGTTAGCGGTAGGGTCCGACCGAAGGTTCGGCTTCGGCTTCGGCTTCGGCAACCTTCGGCCAAAAAAAGCACCTTCGGCCGCACATTCGGCTTCGGCCAAATTCAGCCGAATGTTTGGCCGAAGCCGAAGGTTTACATCCAACCCCTGAAAATGAACCAACTTTTACGAATACCGTCACGTAGCGCGCCAACAGACGTTAGCAAAGATAAAGAATCATTTGGAAAGCATCATAAAAATCAGTGGGAAGTATATTGTGAAACCAGTGTTAAATACCAAAGCTTGATTAATTTAAAAAAATCAGAGATCTTGTATGCGCCCAAAGATTTTACAAAAGAAGTTTAACAGTCTACGCGATATCGTAAAAAAAAAGTAGCGCCACCATGGCCCGATAATCATCCGATTTCTTTGCAGGTTAGTGTATTACGTATGGACTTGGTCATTGTAAACATGTCTTCGTACAACCTTCGTACAACTTCGCAGCCTTAATTTTACTAATCCTCAAACTCGACCCTAGTACAGACAAAAGCGAGAGAAATATTTTAGAAAGTCTTTAATGCCAGCTACGTACGAAAAAGTAAACAGTAAATTTGCATTGATTTTAGAAAAAGGCTAAATGGATCAGTTTTACCACGAAGATATGAAGTGATCAAGCAAACACGTTTTTGAATGTCACGGCATATGACATTTCCAAAGGTTCCAAAATAAAAAAAATAAAAAATTAAATTGGCTGTTAGTGTGTTGGAAGGTCATACAAGGCAATATATTGCACAAAAAATCACTGAAACTGTTAACAAATACAATTCAAAAGAAAATATCCATACGGGTATACGTAATAATACTTGAAATATGAATTCAACCATCCGCTATGGAACCTTCTGTTTTCTTGGTTGTGTTGCTCACACTCTATAGCTCGTGATTCACAAAGTAATTTTTAAAGATATTGCTATAATAGAAATCGTGAAAAAGTGTTGTAAAACGTAAGAAGAGTGAACAAGCGACTCGATATCTTAATTAATAGAACAGAAAAATGCAGTAAATCTGCATATGTTAGAACGTGATGGAATAGAAATTCCAACTGTAGAAGAATGGATACAAATGAACTATTTCATAACTGCGCTGAAGTGTATTTCGGAAGCAACAACTAATATTTCTAGCAATTTATCAACAGTATCTTTAATTATATCAATCATAGACATCTTAAACACAAAACTTGCTCAGAAGGATGAAGGCTGATCATATAATACTGCTCAAAAGCCGCTTGTGTGGGTCTGTTAACAGGAGATCTGCTTTCGCAAGAAAAGCCTTACGGTTGTTGATTGCCGCTCTAATCGATCCACGGTTTAAAATTAAGTATTTGACTAGCGACGAAATTATAAATACGAAGACTGATATTTTGTCATTTCTACGTAAAAACTGTGCACTGACAGTAACAAATAAAACGGGTCATTTTGAGCGAATAAATCTTATTTTATTAGTGCCGATGTACTTTTTGTTTTGGTTATATTTAGTACATTTTTAATTAATCTGTATACGTGAAACTACTTTAAAAATATTGATATTGATTCGGTTTTAGCTGAAAATTTAATATGTGATACTAATTTAGACAGCAGAATATCGTATTTTAAAAGCTAGAATAATTTATGCTAGGTAAGAAGGTTGAAATTTATTTTTATTGTTGTTAAAAAACGATGGTATTACTATACATAAGCTAACATGTATTTGATTTACCAAAGCTAAAACTCCAAAACTTATTAATTTAATCCACGGGACAAATTATTCTGATTTGATTCGGGCTGTTACTGTTAAATTTTATAGTTTCTTTTTATTATTGCTAAATAAAAATAACTGCATTTATTTTTGCTAAATTGCATTGCTCAGAACCTGGTATGGTACTATTTTACTGTTTTATTTTATTCTAATAAATAAATATTAAAAACTTTGTTTATAATTATTGTAAAGGTGCAATTTATATAAAAATACCACATATAAAAAAATAAGTTCATTTTTTGCATGTCATATATACTTCATGTTAGTGTTCTAAGATATATAATTATTTTTGAACCTTCGGCTTCAGCTTCGGCTTCGGCCGAAGGTTATCCCAAGAGCCGAACATTCGGCTTCGGCTTCGGCCAAAAAATGACCTTCGGTCGGACACTAGTTAGCGGTAACGACCTAGACTCGCTTTAGGGAGGGCGCGGGTTCGAATCCCCGTCTGCCCATCCAGATTTCAGTTTTCCAGGGTTTCCGATATTACTCCAAGAGAATTCTGGGAAAGTTCCTCTTAAATATCAATCCCGAATTCTTCCCCATTCCTTGCTCCCGATTCTTTCCCGCCTCTGATGACCTCGACGTCGATGAAACGTAAAGCCAGAAAAAACAACAACACAGAAACAGGGTAGTTGGGCAGAGGTATCAGGTCCTTGTTCTAAGATCTTTTCTCTTGAAGTGATGTTGTGTTCTAGAGTGGTAAATCCTTCCTTAATTTCGTCTTTTATTCAGGAATTTGGTAGACCAAAGACTACATATTGTTTGAATTTTGAAATTTCACAAGGCAGTTATAGTATCACCGATTTTCTTCGCTGTATTTCAAGTTTATCGCACGGTAGATGGCTAATGACTTTTTAGTTTTATACAGCGGAGACTTTTAATTTTCAGATTTAGTTTTCAGTGGGCACGATGAAAGTTGCTCACTCTGTGGTTTCACTCGGTTGGGTAGCTTCTTGTGTCCCAGAATTGTAAAACTATGTGTTTTGCCACAGGAATTACCGTAAATAATTGGTGGATACTTTATTTGTCTGTATGGTATAAATGTATTACAAGAGAACTTACTTATCTTTAGTTAAAAATTTTTACTGTTGTAACATTAAAAACTGTATGAGTTTGGTGTTGCTTGCAAATGTCATTCAGTGGGGAAAAATATATCCAATAAAACATTATGAATCAGTCTCGTCATAATATTGTCACCAATAATGGTAATGTTATTAATGATGTTAATTTCCTGGAGAAAGTGTAAATGAAGACTAATTATTTCAAAAGTATGAGTGAAATCTGGAGAAACGAACAAGGCTTCTTCTTTCTAGAGAGATCAGCAGCAGCTTCCATAATAAGCCCAAAGGTAATCAAAAATATGGGCATCGAAAACAGTAGAAAAAGAGATGCATTGAAAAACGGAAAAAATTTATTATAATTTTCTAAAAAGTAAATTCATTTGGTTTTACGACCTCGTGACAGAGTTTTGAAGTTGTCGTATAGTTTTACCTGATTCTACAGCTTAGCGTGGAGTTTTATCCACGCAATATCCTGGAATATTTGCTTGAACAAAGCTATCTTTTGTCGGAGATGAATGTCATGTAGGTTAAGTGCCCGTAAAAATTGCTCCCCGAACCGAGTGCATGATAAGGAAAGTGAATGGGTTTTTAAAAGGATTACCATTAATTACTGATAGTATTGTTTTCAAACCATCGTTATTGCAGTTACTGTCGACATTAATGACAGGAAGCGTACACTACTTTCGGAGGCAGTTTTTGATTTCTGATTCGTATTAGAAAAATTTCATAACAAAATATTGTATTTTAAGATTTTTAAATTAACAATGAAATGAAGAATTAGTGGTATTTCATACTGATCTAACCCTTGAGCTATTGTGATTGCAACAGTGCCTCATAGTTTTTTTTTTTTTAATAGTGGCTTTACGGTTCATCGGCGTCGAGACCATTAGATGCGGGAAAGGACTGGGGAGCAAGGAACGGGAAGAAATTCGGCCATAGCATTTTGAAGGAAGTATCTCAGCATTCGCCTGGGACTCGAACCCGCGCCCAAGTCCTCCCGGATGTGAGGCCAGAACGTTAACCGTTCACCAACAACTTCGGTCACCACAAGACCAAAAAAAAAAAACATGTACCACTCCTGGACGGCACTAGCTTGACAGCTACATGATAAAGCGCTTGCTCACTTCTCCCATCTAGTTAAAAGTTTCTTGGTCAAACGCAGTTCTCCCTACATGTCCCCTTGCGATTTATTTTTTTGCTATTCCCGTATCTGGAAATGTCGTTGAATGGAACCCGATTCGAGGCACGAGCAGACTTCACACACAACGCGACAGAGCAGCTGTACTTCACTCAGAAATTCATTCAGCAATGGAGGGAGACAGCTGGAAATAACTGTTCATTTCCGATGATGCTACTTTGACTGGGACTGAGATGCTTCATTTTTACATGTCGGATACTTTTTAACAATCTCTGCGTTTAGGCTCAAAGCGTGGAGGATACAATCACTTCAAGAGGAGCAGATGAACAGATTGCTCAGGCAACTACATTGACTAATTGAATGGCTAGATTACGAGGACCCAAGGACAACAATTAATATTTTTAATACAATTGACAATTTGTATTCTTGTAGTAAGGCGGGAAGCAACAGTCAGTGACAGATCAGAAGAGAAATTGCGACTATTAACAATTACAGACCAAACCCAATTTGTGAGGTGCTAGATCAAAATCGGAGAGAATGTAAAAAGCTATAGAAGAAACGTTGGCTGGTAGTGCAGGTTATCCAGAGTAAAGTGAAAAAAATTGCAAAATTTTACAATCAATTACGCACTAGCGTGTTGTCCTCGCATTCTAGGAGTCGTTGGTTCAAACTGTGGTGGGAGTTGGATTTTCTTAAATATTCTGACTGTCTTGCATTTTCCACATTGATATGGACAGTAATACTGAAGAAAGCACCACCGAAGGATAATCAATAAATACTTTATTGGAGCTGATACATCGTTAAAGTGAAAACAATTTTAAAAATAATAGCTGGTGAGCGATGTTTTCCTACTGTAACTGATTAATCGTTGTAATTAGTCCACATTATTTTCTATGCAGGAGCAAGTGTTGGGTTTTTAATTATTAATAGGGAAGCACTCGATTTTTTACTGAGGGATTTACTGATTGTGTACGTCGAGTTCATTAAAACCATAGGATAATTTTTGGGGGGGGGGGAAGGGGGGAGCAAGGATTGAGAACGAATTCGACCTTGTTGAAGAAACCACACTGATTTTTGCCTGGAGTGATTTCGAGATTCCATTCATGACATAAATATGGATGGTTGGGCAAACATCACTCACCCTCCAATCACAATTTGTTGGAAGAAGTATGAGCTTTATGTATTAAAATTTTATTCCCGGCAATGGTAAACCTTTATAATGATTATAACATCTGCGCTTAAATCTGTTGTCTTAATTGCAGCTCTGTCTACAAAAGCAAATTATAAACATCTACGATTTTATTTTCTGTTTGTAAATAGGTCAGTTATGATAGCGTTCAATGGAAGTGTAAGAACTCTGGATATGTCTCTAGAAAAATCCACATTAAATTCGAGAGATATTCAATCACAAGCAAACATGTTATTAGCAACGTTAGTAAAGACGTAACATGATAAAAAGATTATCGTTACCAGTTGACGCTGGTAGATCACTGCTTATTCCATTGTAACTTGTATATTTCAGATTGACAAGTTAAATTATTTCTATTTCGTGAGTGGTTATCTCTGAAATTTTCCCCTAATACTTAGCTAACTGTCTTTCAGGTAAGGAAACTTAGTGACTAGAGCATAACTCGGATACAGTATCAATCTTTTGAGCAGATTCGGTTCAAGCGCGATTCTAAGCTCACTGAGAATGGTTTGTACTTTGCTTTCTAACCAAACGGTGTAATCTTCCTAAGATTTTAGTCATAACACAGTAACGCTATTTCAAAACTAAAGGTCATTATCTGTCTTTACAATACATTCATAGTAAATATGACGACTTCTTCTTCGACGATCCAGTATTGACCAGGCCAGAAGTAAAATTGTTACGTCGTACACCAAATGGAACTTTTTGTACCTTTCTGACCTGCCAGGCGAACAGAAATTGGATGAAAAGCTTGAATAAAATTCACGTTAGTGAGAATTTGTAGACGTGGAAGTCAGGTGATGGCGACCCCTCACCTTGACCTTGTCGACCCTGCGGGCCAGCCCGACGACGGTGAGGCCGTGTTTCTGGAGCGCCTGGGCTATGGCGGCGCCGATGCCAGCGCTTGCTCCCGTCACCAGAGCCACTCGACCCGCGTACTTCTCGATGCCCATGGCTGCTGAGGTCCTATAAGAGGGAGGCTCTACATAGACAGCCGAAGTGGAACTGCGCGACGCGGCGGCGACGGCCAGATTAATGATCAGCTGGCGCGGAGCGATGAGTCATCACCCGTTGTGCAATCACAATTGACTTGGACCTTTCTCAGCATTCCCATTACTCCACAGAACCACTTGAAGCAGTAAAAACACATATGACACATGCATTATAAAACTGCTAGTATTATGTGATATCTTATTACGAAGAAAGAATGATGGTCCCCTAGCAACTGTATCACAGCATATTTTAAGCCTCTCAAATAACTAGTAAACCAACGGTCTTCCGGGCAGAATTCCAAGTAGTTCACATGTTTCAGAATCCTCTACTAATCGCAGAAACCATTTTTTATGGTCTCAGTGAAGAAATACAACAACAATATAACAGACAAAAATTATTTAAAAAATTAATTGCAAAAACATTTCAGATGATACAGTAATAACAGAAACTGTGTTTCGTTTGGATTTTCCCTTTTCTAGAAGCCCTTATTATATCCACAAAAATTTGCTTGGTGTTCTGCGGCGTAACCACAGCAAGTCCTTCAGTTATTTTTTCTGGTTCCTGCGGAGCCCCAACTTTAGTAGAGGCGTGGCGTGTACCGCGCCCTGACATACCAGCCCCTGTCACATGACTATCTGTGGAGAAGAACCACAATGTCAACGAAAATATTTCGCCGGCCTCGGTAGCGTAGGGGCTAGAGCGCGCCGATGGTCGCCGGTTCGAGTCCGGCCGCGGGCATGGATGTTTAAGTGTTGTGCCTGTGAATGTCATGTCCGTCCTGTGTTGTGTCTAAATAACCGGAAAAAATTCATATTGGAGATACTGAAAGCACTGAGTGACATAATTACCATCGAGCTGGCTGTATGGCCTAAGGATGCCGAAACCCATTTAAAAAATAAAAAAAAAAAACGAGAAAGTTTAAAATATAGGGGACTGAAAAAGGAATGGTGGAAAGATGATGGTGGGAAGCTTGTGTCTGGATACAGTCAAAGTAAATGGTAATGTTACGCTTAAACATGATTCTGTATGTTGCTTAAAGTTTTTATTTGTGCAATACTTTGGAAGCTTAGGTAAACCCTAAATAATATTATGTTTTCTATATCATCTGGAATTAGTAGACTACTTTGAGCTGGCGGAAAATATAATTTTGTCCTTGGTTTTAAAAGTTTGGAAGGTACGTACTTCTTAAATTTATTAGTTTCTCAGTTGTTCCAGAACAGAATGGGTGAAAACATTTGTCATTAAAGACTGTACATTTTCTGTAACTGTATTAACTCATCAAGGAAAAGTGTAACGTACTCTCGTCGTCTAGTACGATTTATGACCCAGTATTAAATAATTAAGAACAACAGCTTATTGATTATAGCATGACAATTGAAAGTAAATTTTTTGGACTTACCCGAAAGGATCTGCAACAGATGGCATTTCAGTTTGCCAAAGCCAATAATATCCAGAATCCATTTTTGAGTGAACGGGCTGGAAGAGGATGGTTACGCCTTTTCTTGAAGCGGCACAAAAAAGAAATTTCTATTCGAAAACCGATAGCAACCTCATTCAATAGATCTCTAGGTTTTACAAGAGAAAATGTGGCAATTTTTTTCTCTCTGCTTTCAAAAGAGATGGAAAAACACAGCTTTCCACCGGACAGAATATACAATGTCGACGAAACGGGTCTTAGCATTGTGCAGAGCAAGGTTCCCCACGTCGTTGCAAGAAAGGGAAAGCGCCAAGTAGCAGCCATCTCTTCTGCAGAGCGTGGATCCCTTGTGACCGTTGTCACCTGCATGAGTGCTGCAGGAAACTTGGTCCCACCTATGTTGATATTCCCTCGGAAGAACAGCAGCAGTCAGCTAATAAGAGGTGCCCCACCTGGGTCCATTCTTGCATGCCATCCCTCTGGATGGATTCAGAGCCAGCTCTTCACAGACTGGTTTCACCATTTCCTGAGAAAGGTGAAGCCAACAGCAGAATCACCGGTGCTTTTGATTCTGGATGGACATTACAGCCACTCAAGAAATCTGGATGTTATAAACCTCGCACGTGAAAACAATGTGAGCATCTTGTGTCTGCCTCCTCATGCCTCCCATAAGATGCAGCCGCTGGACAGAACTTTCATGAGTCCTTTGAAAGCCTATTACTCTGAGCAGGTACGCGTATGGATGAGGGAAAATGCACGTCCAGTAACAAACATGGACATCGCCGAACTATTTGGGAAGGCCTACCTCAAGTGCCAGACAGGGGAGATAGCTGTAAATGGATTTAGGGTGACAGGAATATATCCGTTAAACCCTCATATTTTTACGGAAGCAGATTTCATTGCCAGCAATGAAGGCATGATTGAAGATTCACCCAAGGATCCAGTCAGTGAATCATCTGATGGAGCCGAGGCTATTAAAAACGGAAAGGCTAATGTTGAAGTCAAGGCAGGAACATCTTCCGACAAATCTGGAATTACACCTTGGCAAATTTCACCCGTTCCACAAATAAAGAAGAGGCCGGGCACCAGAGGAAGAAAAGCAGGTTCTTCAGCAGTCCTAACCTCGTCTCCCTACAAGAGATCACTTGAATCATCGAAATAGCAACAAATAAACCGAAGACAATGAAGCAGAGGCTACCAAAGCCTAGGAACCAAGAATCATCTGATTCTGAGGATGATGTTTTTAGCGTAAGAGATGATTCGTCGACGCTAAGTAGCGTTCCGGACAACAGTGGACCCACTAATGAAGATGCCGATTGTCTCTTTTGCTCAGGTAAATTTTCGCAGGACAAGGCAGGGGAAGAATGGGTAAAATGTCTAATGTGCGAAATGTGGGCACACACTGAATGTGCAGGTTACGATAAAGGACGATATGTGTGTGACTTCTGCAAGTGACATTACTTAAAGTTATGGAATGAATAACTAAGAAAGGTATATTTCGTGTGTTTTTTATTGTATTATTTCGTTTTATAGTGTTTTCTTTGATAATCAATTATTATATTCTCCATTATTTGTTTTAAATTTAACAAAACCTAATACGAATGGACTATTCCATATTCGTACCCCAAAATCTGAAGAGCCAAAAATGTCAAATTTTGTGTTAAGCTTAATTTAGAAAATGTTCCTAATGTATTATTTATTTGAAAATATAGAAAGCATTAAAATATACCCCAAAGTATGTGCTGCAGGCGTTTTGTTTGATTAATGTAAAAAACTGAGAAATTATGAGCGAAAAACAAAATGGTATTCCATATTTGTAACACTTCCTCTATTACTGCATTGCCAATTTGTTTTTCTTTAGCATTGTAACCAATTCCGTAGTCATCTCTTCCACCGATTCTAAAAAATCTAAAAACAATCCAATATGAAATAGCAGCTCATGCCTGCTGCTTCACCCACCCGGAACTAAATGTATTTAGTAATGTGATTACGGTTTTTATTACCGAGGATGGTGGTGTAACGAATAGCGTTCTGGCCTCGCATGCGGGAGGACGGCGGTTCGAATCCCCTTCCGGGCATCCAGATTTGGGTTTTCCATGGTTTCCCAAATTACTCCAGGCAAATGCCGGTATGCTACCTTAAAAAGGCTATGGCCGAATTCCTTCCCATTCCTTGCCCCCATACTTTCCCGTCTCTAAAGACCTCGCTGTTGAGAGACGTAAAGCACTAAAAAAAAAGTTTTTATTTAATTTTCGAGTAGCAATAATTTACCTAGCGAAGAAAAAACTTCGTGAATTTTTGTTTTTATTAGCTACTTTTTTATTTCATGTATTCCTGCAGCTAACGGAACTATAATTGTCATCTTCTGTATATTTTAACGTTGTCTAATTTAGAAAAAAATAAGACATTAGTTACTACTTAAAGGTACGTGAAAATTAGGTATTTTAATGTGGAGGTTAAATATTCTACATAAATTTTATTTTAACCCACGACGAACGTAATGTAAAATAAAAAATTAATTACTATCAAATGTTTATACAGCTACGTGAAAATTGTGTATTTTAATAAGGAAGAGGAAATATTCTTCATAAAAGCTATTAACTTTTAATACCGACACTGAGCAGAAAGTTTGGTTACAATTCTATCTGAGATTTTTAATGTAGTTTCGTTGTAACCTTCACCTTAAAGTAAACACGATAGTTTATTTTTGTGTTAATCTTTGATGTAGTTATTTGATTTACTTTTTTCCGTGTATAGCAACGAATTATATTTCATAAAACTGAAGAAATAAGTAACAAATGTTACGCAGTCGAAAACAGGATTTATAAATCCAAAGAGAAGATTGTTGATTTGTAATGTAGTGTGATCTTAGTGGGTATCCTTATGGATCAAGAAAGGAGTGTACCGTCTGGAAGGACAGGGCATCAAATCCGTTCGTATTTCGTTAGTGCCTGCTTTCAAGAAATCACGTTATGTGACAAGGCCTTCTCTCTCAAATCACAATTCAATAGAAGAGACGAATGAGCATCATTCAGTCGGGGCAGAGTATACTATAATTACGAACGCGACTTATTATTTTATTTAAACGTTGTAGAAGCTCATTCAGCTCACTTCAGTATTGCTATATCTCTCTACTATTCAAACAGATCGTTCGAAAATACTGTCACTGCTAAGTAATCTAGTTAGTGATTTGATAACTTCTCTACAACTTCGAAAACTAAAATTGCCGCTTTTATCGGACATATTTCGGTTAGCATTAACATTCTGACACTAGTTATGAAAACATTAATAGATAATAAGTATTTTGAGGGTTTAAAAAATCCTTCACAAGGCTTGTTATTAATTAGTAACAAACCAAATATTTGTAGTTCTGATTCCCGTGTTCTATGATTACACAGTAAGTCAGCTTCGAGGTTAAACAGTGAATGGTTGTGTCAAAACTATTTACCAGGATTACCACACCATAATTAGTCACAAAGGACAATAACGCCAGGAACGTTTTTTGCTTATGGCTTTACGCCTCGTCGACATCAAGGTCAATAAAGGTGTGAAAGGAATGGGGGCAGGACTTGGAATGAATTGAGCAATTACCTTTTGAAGGAACCATCCTGGCATTCGCCTGGAGTGATTTGAGACACCACAAAAAATCCGGAAGTGGGTTACAGCCCACGTACTCCCGAATGCGAGGCCACCACGCTCGGTAAGCCTCAGGTACATTGAAGTGGAAGACTCGATATATTATTAAGGTCTCAGGTGTCAGCTTTATGGTAACAGAGACGTTAGCCGAAGATAGATGCATGGAGTGACTCGGCTCTACTTTCATTTTGTAAAGTTGTCTTCTCGATTCAGTTGGTCATCAGGGCGTAACTTCTTGAATGTTACTCCTTGTAGCAAACGGTTGTGAAATGTTGTGCAATAAGGAGCAATTAACGGTGAGTTGAAGATTCAGGTCCGAAAGTCACCATCAGTCAGCAAGTTTTGAATTGTTATCTCGTGATACACATAGTAAACAACATCCGTGGTGCGTCATATCACAGAGGACGGGACTATATAAGAGCGAGCTGTTACACAGTGTGTTCGTCTTGAAAAGCACACCACTATGGGTATCGAGAAGTACGCGGGTCGGGTGGCTCTGGTGACAGGGGCGAGCGCTGGCATCGGCGCCGCCATAGCCCAGGCGCTCCAGAAACACGGCCTCACCGTCGTCGGGCTGGCCCGCAGGGTCGACAAGGTCAAGGTGAGGACTCCATCTCAAAAACTAGTTTATTCCAAGTTCATTTACTAGCTAAATGTAAAGATCTGAATTCAATAGTAAGGCTTGTGTTCTTATTATCCAAAGCTACGTCTATCACTGCCTTTCAAGCTCCTATTTTCACACTAACAAGTCCAGAACCACATTTTAACTACCTGACCGGAAATATATTACACTTGGTACTGATGCAATTTTAGGAAAGTTATAATTTACGTCACACTTAATAACTGGATGAAATTGATTGTTAATATCAGCCACATTATCTACCTGTGCATTAGTGTGTAAATAATGATATCAGCATGTAACAGAGCAGCAGTTTCCCAAACTCTTCTTTCCTTTGTCGAGGTCATTTATAGGATTCGATTTCGAGATGTGTACTTAAAACTAAAATTAATTGGATTTATATATAATTTTCATATATTTTAATAATTCATGTAATATAAGCTTTATACTAAATTATTTCCGTGGTTCGGATTCCACGTTAAACTGTAGGTCCCAGAGGAAAGGAACTGGCCGTCCTACCTCTGACACAATGGCTTAGTATGCCTCCTTCTGGAGGATCCAACCAACCTTCGGGTTGTGGACTAAGTTAAGTTTTACTAAATTATTACAGAAATAATTGAAAAATGGAACTGAAGCAACATCAAATTATTAATGACATGTGTGAAGCTGTTTCTCGCTAACTAAAAACTTCTAGTTTTGAAGAAAAGATTATAACTTGACTTTTTGGTTGGTTTTACTTCAGGTTTGTTTCTATATTTATTATTATTATCAGTGGTGGCTCTAGACATAGTGACATTGAGACATGTCATCACCTACGAATCAAGAATAAATAAATTAAAAAATAAAACAAAATAAATATGTATAAAATCGATATTCTCTAATATACTATTACTTATGAAAGCTAGGGATACTATTGAACTCCATCTGTTGGCCAGACCAGTGAACTATTTCGCTGTCGTGGAGACAGCTTTGATTTGTCACCAATCGCGCATGCGCTCTGGCGTCTTCGCGGTAATATTCAAGGGTGGGGGGCCGCTTTGCTAGTGGCGGTTGGTGAAAAGTTTGTTCTGTCTCAAGCTGCCGCGGGAAATGGGCAAACACGCGGTCTCTGGAATGTTATAGAGCTCGAAAAAGTTAGTAACACTGTCGGTAGGGCGCAGCAACAGCTACCACCATTTTTTGTCAAATTCAGCTACATCCCCTAAGACAATGTTTCTCAACCTGTGGTCCGCGATGATGATTCAGGTGATCCGCAGGCAGAATATTATAAATTTTGATACCGTATTCCTACTTTATAAGGTAAATTGAATATTCGATGGCCAGGCAAAAATCTGGCATTTCAGGATTAGGATAGAACAGCATTGTTTCGACGATAATCTATTAATTTCCAGATGGCATCGAAAAGAGTGCCGTTAAGAAAATGACCGTTTTCTGAGTGTCTTGTAATAGGTTTGAGGGACTGCGGTACGTTGTAGAGTTCGCAACATAGGAGTGGTGAAATAAACAAAAGAAAAAGGTGTATGGTTTAGCGTTTTTTACTTTATTTTATTTATTTATTTTTGTACATGAAGACGGGTGGTATAATGTAGCGTCCAGTCTGCAGTAACATGATTATTTATATGGTTTGATAAGTATTAAGAATTTGGTCAACAAGTAATTAACTTTCAATAGTTCACTTCCAGTTCCATAACTATGTTTTCACAGGAATTCAAAACATGGTTATAGATTTATTATGTTATATTGGTACTGTAAAAAGTCTACATACATAATATAAACTTAGATAAAAAGTTATGACGGTGTAAGTTAGTGGCCCATAGCATTATAATTTAAAATTTACTGGAACTCTGATTGAAAAAGATTGAGATACGCCTTTGTACCTTTGAAGGAGAATTACTCAAGTTTATTAATGCACGTAACAGAAAAGGATTCTCAAGCGAAATGTGTTCAACTGCCGGAAACGGTGTGCCACTGTCGTCGTGGTCATCGAAGGCTGTGACGAATTATGAAAGTATGGTCTATGGAGCCTATTGGTACATCGGTAAGAGTATTTTCAGATTACATGCCGAAAATCAAACCATTTCTGTCCGATAGATACTTAGAAGAGAAAAAAGTCCATAAAACTGCAAAATTACGCAGGTAACTCCCATTTTTCAATGTAAGGTCATCAAAGAGATCCTAGGAACTATTAATAAAACCTTTTTTTTTTTTTGCTTCAGGCTGCACCTCGTCGACATCGAGGACATTAGGGACGGGAAAAGACTGAAGGAAGGGAATGAGAAAGAATGCAGCTATGACCTGTTTGATCTGGGGTAACCACGGAAAACCTAATCTGGATGGAGGGATAGGGATTCGAACCCACTTCCTTCAGAATGAGAGCGCAGAGTTACCGCTCACCCACCACGATTGGTTGTTGGCAGTATAGTTATGTAGCATATTATATGATCGAACATTATTTTCTAATTAGAAATTGCTTATACCGAACCGATACGGATTTTGGAGGAACAGATCGTATGAATCACATGACGCAACAGAAGACACTGACGCAGGTTCACAAGCATTTTCAGAAAGCTTTAGATTGTGTACTACTCAACTGCCTTTAAACGAAGATTCGTGAGAACGTTATACCGGATCAGATTTGTGAATAGAGTCGAAATCTTCTAACAAGTTGGTCGCATATCATCGTTGGCAGTTAAGTCTCTTAGGAAGTGTTGTAGGACCAATTTTCATAATTAATATAAACGATCTCGGAGACGAAGTTAACAGCAGTTTGTGATTGTTCAGTGATGTTTCAATCATCTTTAGGGAAATAAGAAACCTCTAACGATTGCTTAAATATTCAGTGACATCTGGATGTTATTTTGGCATGGTGTGATGGATGGAAACTGACAGAAAAATTTCAAAAAGGCTGGCAGTGTTATGACTGACAAAAAGGATCCGTTTGTTCTGGAGCACAAAGCAAACAATTCAATGAATTATTCCCTGAACAATAAGAACCCACATGAAACTGCATCTGCATATAACAACTGTCGTAGGTGGATCTAATTACAGACTGCCGGTCATAGGTCAAATTTTGAAGAAGTGTAATGCATGTAAAAAGAAAATAGCATAAAAATTACTTGTGCGTCCATATTTTGGCAACTGCTGTGGAGATTGGTATCTGTATCGCTAAGGATTGATTGACAGTATAGAGAATGTACAGAGAAAAGCCGCCGAATTTGTAACTGCTTGTCACAGTCCTTATGTACTGGGCTGGAAATTATAGTTGTCAGACGACGGAGGATTCGTTTGAATTTATTGGCAGTCATGTGAACATCCACTTTTATTAACGAGTGCGATGGAATATTTCGGCCATCAACAAGAAAGTAAAATTACATAAATAAGGCACCCTCAACTATGATAGTAGGAGGACAAAGACGGTTCTTAGTCGAAAAAGCAATTAAGGAGCTGTCAATCATCTATATCCTGTGGAGTTACCAAGTAGCGACTTCTGCACAACAAGGATCTCTCCCCCCACCCCTCCCCCATTCTCGAATGACCATCCACGTCAACTCCCTTACCTTATGTTAGACCAGATTTACTGAAAGTATGCCGCCGTCTATTGTCACTAACCTATATTAATGATGAGATGATATATTGCTGTACCTGCCACATATATTACTAACCTAAGTTTGTGATAGCAAAATGACGCGCGTGCCCTCAACATGCTTGATCTAATTTGTCAGTAACAGAATATTTTATAATGAATTAATTAGGCTAACAGTTATAGCACATTATTAACCAAAATTTATGAAAATATCCTAATTCTTAATTAAATGCACAGTAGCTCTGTTATGATAACAAAAAATAATTTTAACAGTTAATTAATCTGAGAAATTGATATAATTCACAATTCAGGCATTCTAAAAGTCGCAAATATTTGAACTACTAGGCAGAAAACAGGTATTTCCGGGTTATAATTGCATTTCACTCTAGTAAAATGCTTTTACAGGTGACATTAAATGAAGCAGTTATTTTTGATTCAGCTAATGATCGTTTAATGAGGGCCTTATCGTAAGTGTAGGTCTTAAGCGGCAGCGGTACGAGCCGATAACAATAAGTAAGCCTGATTAATGATAAACAAGTAGGTAAAAATGAGATTCATCTAAGTTAGAGTTTGTTATTATTATTTTCGATAGTTTATCGAGTTGGGAAATGCTGTTTTAAATGAGTGTTCCACATGTCTGTAACGGTTTTTGGTCGAATCGAGAGGACTGAAGTTGAATAAAATATCCTAAAATATGTAATAACTACCTTTAATTGTCGTCTATTAACTGGTAATTTTCCTAACGTATAAAATGCAGGTAGTTTCAAGTACTGTAAATTGATGTATTCGTTTTATAATATTACTAGCCAAAAAGCCCGTCAAAATGACGGGTTTAACGGACTGTTCTGGCAATTGATTTCTTTTTGGTTGTTTACCTAAATAGAAATTTTATAAAATAAAGATCACTATGCTGTAATTTCTCGTCCCTTGTGATGTAGCAAAAAGTTTCAGTTGTCAATTTGGTCCAGGTTGCGTTTCAGCCTAACTACAATCTTCGCCAATATAGCAGGTAGAAAATCAAAGCTTCGTCCACACGCGAATTTATACATTCCCTGAATCGCATGTCAATGTCATCATGCATCTATACCAATCATGGATCATGCGATACAAACTTGATCCAAAATCTTCACAGTTTCTTACAACTTTCTTATTGTCTATGATGAAGATCGATGTTTTAACGCCTGGCACAGCTTACATTCTGCTGAAATAATGACCCCAGTGAAAACGAAGGATGCTAAAAATAAATCTTAACTTCTTACGTCATGTAATATTAGTTTCAATTGTGGTTTAGGTTGCATAGATCGCGAACAATTTGGAACTTCTTTCATTCAAACCAAGTAATCATATCACTAAAAAAGCAACTAATAATCAATATGACAATTTAAACAAAATTCATACTTTTCTTTCAGTATTGTAGCAATTCCTTTCTTAGCAATTGTTGAAATAAATTGAATTGTTATAAAATAAATGCAATTCCTATTGCCTGGCGCTATGACAAAAGGTTTCGGTTGCTATCCTGGTCCAGGTTGCATTTTAAAACTAACCACATACGGGAGTAGTTTACATCGTGATTCATGATATCAAAACGTGACATAGTGCTTATGAAACCTGCTTAAATAACTAATAATAGCTAAATTCAAAATGCTATTGCTGTGATAAGGTTCATTATTTATTTTTTTCCAGGCTGGATTTCAACCTAATCACAATCTCGGGTAATACTGCCGCTACAAAATGAAAGCTTTAATCGCATGCGCATTGATGGTGATGTCATGTATCGTGACATAAGTATAAAATAAGTTGTTGTTAGAAGTGAATTATACAACGCAGGAATATATTTATATCCTATCAAGAAAAGTTGCCAGCGTTTTTACAGTTGTTGCTGTACAGATGCTATCTTTGACGTGAATATTTGAATTGGCGGTTTTGTGTTGTGTTAATTCGTAATTTTCGTGTTGCTTCACGTCCAACGTAAGCTGCCTTTTGCTTTCATGTACACTTTTTCTTAAAAGGTATGACCATAGGAACGTATGTGGTAAATTTCAAACGAATAGCACAATTCTTTGGGCCTCGTTTTTATTTTGCCATAGCCAATAATATCTCAAAACGAACGTGTGCAACAGTTTTCTGACCAAAACGACAATTCATTGATGAGATACATTACGCAACAACATAAATTTCATCAAAAACATTCAATAAAAAAGAAAGGTAATAAACCAAAAATCTGCAACGTTATTCAGACCGATATTACAATGTTCGAATAGCTGTCATAGTTACACATTGCGGAAATACGTAATAGCCTCAGTAATATTACTCAGTGAAATCAAAGAAGATTAAAATAAATCTGATAAACTTACATTATTAATTGTAGTGTAGGCTGCACAATTCGAGATGAGTGGGCAACTATTTCGGTTCAAACGAATTAATAATTTCAATAATAGGTACAGTTTAAATTATTTTCAAGAAAAGCTAAATTATTCATGCCCTCTGCCGTAGCGTCAAATGCCAGTTGTAATTCTGATCCATTTTAAGTAACACTTTAACCAATCTTTTCTCAACATTGATGCTCGAAATACAAAGCTTTTATCTTACAATATCTATGGACAAAGAATTTAATGAATACTTCAATATATCAAAAGAATATTACGTAAATATAAGCATCTAATGATTGATATATCGATTTTAACGCAATACATACTTTTATTTCAGTGTTCTGTGAGTTAATTTATTCACTGTTGCTTGGAAATGATATTAAATAACGTGCACTCCCACAAATAATATCGTAAAGCGTGACGTCATAGCGCAACGTCATAGCTTGACGTCACCGCGTGACATGACGTAGGTGTGACACGCTACATTAAGCCTATTATACTAATAGATATTCGCTCCAGAATTCTAGTTTTCCAAAGTTTTTCTTTACGAAGCAACTGACCATTATTTCACACTGGCCTTCGTGGGAATTAATGCAGGCAACGTCTTTTGAGCCACACTCACTCCACCGGACCGAAAAACTGAAGTAAGTTAGGCTCTTCCTGGCGTTAATCCTGATCCGTACCGAAACGCTGCTATGTTGACGTTAACGAGGTGATTCTTACTGTCTAGTGAAGTCATCCCCCGAGATTTACAACCATGAAACACCTCCAAGATGCTACAATAAATGAAATCACCTATCACCTACGTTTCTCAAGCCCCTGTCTCATATTTTAAAACGAAGCATATTATTCACCACCATAAAATGTAGTATTCCATACCCTTGTTAAGTGGGTGCAGACCACGATGGCATGTCTATAGGAGATGACAGTGGTGAACATTTTTCATTTTGAAAATTGTATATATTATTTCTAAAAGAAATTTTTTTTCCTTTGTTACAAGCCACTATTTCCATTCATATCTAACCGAAACTGATAAATGAGGTATCACTTTAAAAATTAATGTTTCTGGTTTGACCGAGCGTGGTGGTGTAACGGATAGCGTTCTGGCCTCGCATTCGGGAGGACGGCGGTTCGAATCCCCGTCCGGGCATCCAGATTTGGGTTTTCCATGGTTTCCCCAAATCACTCCAGGTGAATGCCGGGATGCTTCCTTCAAAAGGCCATGGCCGAATTCCTTCCCATTCCTTGCCCCCATCCTTTCCCGTCTCTAAAGACCACGTTGTTAAAAAGGGACGTTAAACTATTTTTTTTTTTAAAAAAATTCTGCTTTGGTCACATTATATTTTACGAAAGTGTTTTTTTCAAAATTTGACCCTTAAAGGGCAAAAATGTTAATATTTCTAAAATGCGTTTTTTTGTGTCAGAAGTCATTTATCTCCCTGGATACCTGACCGAAATAGATAGATGAAGTACCATTTCAAAGATTCATATCGCCACTTTGATAACATCTTACATTAGGAAAGAAATCTTTCGGAATTTGACCGTGAAAGGTCAGGACAAACGTTAGATCACGGACCCTAACGAGATTAGGCTGCATTAATTGCCATGTTAATGTGTGGGCCTGTCTCGGCATGAAATGTATTGTTCGTACCTTCTCAAGGGTCGTGTGAGGAGGCTGTCTGGAACAGTGAACTTAGGCTGGATACTAACATCTTGTTCGGCATTAAAACGTCATTTAAACCCTGTGATACGTCTAAGACTTTTGAAATTGGGTGCATTATTGGTCAGGTACATTATTAGTATTGTTGATTATTCGCAAGCACAAGGATGTGGTGTGGGAGGGCTGCATTGAATGCCCGTACAGGTGAAACTACTCAGCAAGAAATGGTTCGGTCCAGTATACTGGATTACTGAACAGTGATTATCGCAATAGTAAAAAATTTATTCTCTGGTTCCACAAAATAGATAACGTAGAAATCGCTGCTGTTCCACATAACACTTTGAAGAAAGCAATGGACAATTTCCAAAAATTTTAATGTGTATACACGAAGAAGGCCGTCATCTATCTGAAATTATCTTTAAGTGTTAAGTTAAGTGCAATTCATAAACTGGAGAAATTACATATTGCATTGAAGTGAGTACATTTCCTGTGTGACCAAAATAAAGCCAATTATAACAGTTTGAAATTCATACGTTCTTTTTGTACCACCCTGTATACTAATATTATAAATGCGAAAGTAACTCTGTCTCTCTGTCTGTTTGTTATGTTGCTTGGGCTAAACGGATAATCCGATCGTGATGAAATTTGATGAGGAGATGCTATTTGGCATTAGGATGGACATAGCATACTTTTTTCTGTAAAATAATACATGTTGTTATATAATTTCGAAAAATTACTGAATGGCGATAGACAGACGCGTAGGATGTGTAGGTCTCTATGCTACCTTTTCATATAGCGGTCTGCTAGCTCAGTGGTTAAAGCGCTTGCTTAATGCTTTGTGAATCGTGGAATCGGGTTCAAATCTCCGTCAAAGATTTAAATAATTGTTTTTATCGTATGAGTCACGGCTGGACCGTCTGTTGTTCGGATTCCATGTCAAACTGTAGATAGCACAAATTTAGGGGTGTAATGCGAGGCAAATCGTAGGTGGTGTAGCAATGCTGTAGGTGTACACTTTTTTACGTTATATTGATCCCTCAGGTGTTGTTACTCGCGCAGTCAGTGTGTGTGTGATCTGCAGTAATAATAATATAAATGCGGAAGTAAGTCTCTGACTTTTTGTTACGTTTTGACGACTAAATGGCTATACCAATATTGATAGAATTTGATAATGAAATACTTTGTATCTGAAGGAAGGGCACAGGACATTTTTCTCGATGTGAATAACAGTTTTAGTCACAAAATTTTGAGAACTTATCGAATGGTGACAGAGGGACTTATGTGTGTGTTAGTCTGTAATGTTACGTTGGTTGCTCAAGTTGTGCGTCTCGCGCATTATGTTAGTGTATGATTTGTTAATAAATTTCATTTAGAGACAAAACGGATTATTTAGTATAGATGTCGATTTTCTCTGTACAATTACTTTGTGTCTGCTTAATTTTTTTTTTGGTACCAGTTTATTTTGCCTTCTTTTTTGACATGTCTTGCGGGCGTGAACTGGACGAAGGTATAGCTCTAGCAGAGCACGAGCCGCTAAAGTATTAGAACCCAAGAATCGGATGCTCACGCTGAGAAAGAAGAAAAGACCAAGCTGAAATAAAGCTGCCCTTAGTTTATCCTCCCCCCCCCCTCCCACCTCCCACATCCCCGCACCTTCGTTTGTTTTCTGTTTTTAAATATGTTGGAAATTGATTCTCTTCATGAGATAGATTCGACGGTGAAATGATATATTGATGGCCTTCCTGTAATATTATGCCGACTCGGTGTTGTTTGAGAGCAATCCTACGTTACCAACAGTTTTCTATATTCAATTCTGGCGACGAAATTTTTAATCCGCGCGCACGAAGTCGCGGGTATCAGCTAGTAGCCTTCTGCTTACAGTACGTGTCCTTGTTAATTTTTCAGCTTGAAATTAATGTTTGACAGTCAATGATTATAGATGTCAGAAGAAGCTGGTAACACTTATGTCTATGACATGTAACACTGATGAAAATTGTTTAACAATAACACTTCCTGCTTGTCTGTATCAATACGCCATGTGTCTGTAGCGAACGATGGCCAAATGTTATTACGCTTATGTTATTTGTTAATGGTAAATAAATTCATTTGTGACACATCAGATTATTTGATTTAAAATTATTTTATCCATGATTTTATTCGTATTTTGCGATTTTGCCTTGAAGCTAGACGGTGAAATAAATTCTTGTTCTCTTGTCTCTGGAATATACGTAAATTGTGAGCGTATAATTTTTACTTAGTAACCACGCTGCGAAAGTCACTTGTGAGGTGACTAATAAGAATGTGCGCAGCTCCTTGTCAATTCTTATGAAATGAAGAATTGAAAGAGAATTTTCACTACAGCAAATAATGATATTCTTGTTAGAGTTCACTCCACGTGCACTAAAAAATATATATGTACTTTTTCCAATCCAATTTGCCCCCCCCCCCCTCCCCCTCAAATTCCTCCTAGATCCGGCACTATCTGGAATAAATAGATTTCAAACTGACCTATATACCAGGTAGAAAACTTCATATAATCAAAAACTAGAGGTTCCCGTTGCCTCGTTTAGTCCTCAGACTGTTACATTTGGTCAACAACATCGCTGAAGCTGGTACGTTAAGCATAATCTATTGAACATCTTACCTTTACTTTGTTGTTTCTTTCTGAAATAACAGAAAAAAATATAATGAAAGAAAAATGAGAGAAGATAAGTATGCGTTAACATGTAGAGTTTTCAGCAGCCAGATACTTCTGTTTCTTTTTTCGTGAACATGTTTCTGTTCGTATTTCATCAGGCGTTGGCGCTGAAGGACGCCCCTGGCAAGCTACACGCGCTGCAGGGTGACGTCAGCAGTGAGGAGAGCATCCTGGCCGCCTTCAAGTGGATCGAGGACAACCTGGGAGGCGTCGACATCCTCATCAACAACGCCGGCATTTTGGGATCCTCAGAGCTAACATGTTAGTTAGACGTACATATTAAATCCTTTTCTCTAACATTCTGACTATTGAAGTATGAGAACTGAGCCAAAGTCAGCGCATTTATTGGAGGGGAAAATAGTAATCACCTGTTCTGCTGCTTCAGTAAACCAGCAGCCTTTCTTAGTGAAGAACTGATGGAAAGCAGTTTGTAGATAACAATTTGGTCAATTCTAACAATTTATGTCAATTTTTTGGCTCCTAAAAATCTGAAAAAAATTAACTGAAATTTAGATTGCAGGAAATCTTCACTCGAAAGCGTATTATATGAAAGGAAGGAAATTAATCTGATACTTTAACCAAAAAGTTGCTTTCACTGCACGTTTTTTTAGATATCTTTCTAAACTGTTAGCTCCATTTCAACTATTTATGAGATAATCGCCGGTGTCATCATCTCAGTACTAGCTACATCTTGATATCAGTCCATCTCACAAAAGGAATTCATCTGTGGGATTTCTTTAAAAAGAGCACTGTTTGAGGGTCTTCCTTTAAAGCTGGAGGAACAAGAAAAATATATCCATCACTAAGAAAATAGCAAACGTAAATGTTAATCGTGCCTTAGATTTCAGTTGTTTCAAGTAAGCTAGTTATATCAGCAATAGACTTTAATATAAATGTGGTTCTAACTTAGAGGTGAACAAAAATAATTATTCTATCTGGGATGCACTGAGTGTTAGTCAAAATTTCCCCCCCCCCCCCCATATTGCTTTATGCCTCGTCGACGGCTGAGGTCATTAGAGGCGGGATGCGACTGGGGACAAGGAACGGAATTCGGCCATGGCCTTTTTGAAGGAAGTATCCGGCATTCGCCTTGTGTGATTTGGGGAAACCATGGAAACCCCAAATCTGGATTCCCGGACTGGGATTCGAAGCAGCGTCCTCCCGAAATGAGAGGCCAGAACGTTAACCGTTCACCCACCACGCTCGGTTTGTGTGTTAGTCTAAAATTAGTTGGGAAGAGTGCATGGTGACTAAGGGGAGCGACAGAGGATATGGATAACAGTGTTCCTATACGTATTTATAGCGTGAAGTACCAAGAACAATCACAGTCACAACTGATAGTATCGTAGTATGAGATATACTATACATACGGCTTATTTATCATAGTAAGTTCCTGGTCGCTTTGACAGTATATACATCTAACCTTCAACATTAAAAAAAACGCGTAAGCATCTTCCTTCAAGCAAGTTTATTATTATAATGCAAGAATTTCTGAAAAATGAGATCCAAATTTCTGGAGTAAATATATCGTGAACACTCCTTAAAATAATTTAGAATCATCAGCACTATGTCCTTCACTTGGAACCAAATAAATATTGTGCAAATTCGCAATATTAAATTTGTCACAACCGCGAAAGTATCAATTTAATTGCATTGGATCATATGTGGCAACTTTCATAAGTATCTGTTTTACCATTTTTAATTTTTTCATTTTTTTTTTTTTTTTTTTTTTTTTTTTTTTTTTTTTGTCTTAAAACTCCTTGACTAGAAATATTACCACTCATCTACTTTTCCCTTTACAAATTATAATTTTAAATTCTTTCATTGTTTCTGATAATTTATTCCAATTCCTTTTGTTCATCGCCATCTCATCGCTTACAAGTACTATTCTAATTACTCTACCGACATCCATCCGAGTCTCATCGCCAATATACGTATTAAACACTCCCAGCACACTCTTCGCCCGTCCTCTGTCTTCTAATCATTCCTAACTGTGCTCCTGCATCATATCAGTTGCTGACTATGTTCTGCGGCAGTTACTACAAAACAAATCTAGCTGTCTTCCTAGGCAAACCTCTGCAACTCCTGTATTTGTTGCTCAAAATGTGATTCCAAATTGAAGCAATGGTTGGACCAGACATTTGTAACTCAGTTACCTAATTTCTGTGGCACATTCCCTCACCACCCTCCCCAATAAATGAGGAGTTTGAAATCTCTTACGACCACCAGTACAGTACAATGCGTATTGCCAAATGGAGTTTACTATAAAATGTTATGCCAAGATATTTACACTTAAAATATTCAGCAAGTACTTCCTGCTCCAACCTATCATAATAAAAAACCTTATCTTTTTTTATCTTTTCACCTATTTAGCTAATGCCTCATGACATTTATCTTCCTTCTACGTTGAACCACCCAGCTAGTTACCTTGACTAGATCCGCCTGTAACCGTTCACATTCCTTTCCCATTGTGATCCTGTTTTATAACATTATGTCGCTAGCAAAGAACTTCGGACTGCAAACCACCAACACAATCATTCATTGGAATAATGCACAGCAATGGTCCCAGTATTACCTTCTTGTACTCCCATTTTCCTTCCAATCTTCTAACCTTTTGTTTTTTACCTTTAAGAATTACTCTGCCCAGCAAGTCACTTTTTCATGTACTCGAATGATTTTTACCATATTTACCACAAATTCGGGTTATTTGAACGAAATAATTGCATCAGCAGAAATTTTTTACGCTTTTAATAAACTATGGGTATATAACTTTATTTAAACATAAAACTTATTTATGTAGTATTTAAGTAAACAATGAGTTTTGAATGTTAGATAGTGATATTCGATGTCCTGGAGGAACGTTCTGGACGTGAACGTTCTGGGCCTCAGCATCTGCACCAAGGAGGCAATCCAGAGTATGAAGAAGAGGGGAGTTGACGACGGATACATCATACACATCAACAGGTGGGTCACAAGACTTCTGAGTGATGCTTAATCACTCCTGATATTGGCCTGTATAAGTCTGCGGGGCTAAGGCATGCTCGAATAATTTGGAGTTCGAATCAGTACCGTGAAAATATCCTTCCTCAGTTATTTTCCACACGCCATCTGATGTTTGTTTTTCTCTATATTTCTACCGCCAAAAATTGTGCTATATAGTCAAAACAACACAATCTCGAATGTGCCAAAATGTGATACACATTTTTAGATTTTTGTTTTATTAGGCGGATTTTCTTTAGGAACTCAGGGGTCACTAGGTTATGTAATTTTTTTTCCGTCAGCATGCACTGAGTTTTCCCCCCGACCAGCCTTGTAGCCACCTCAGTCGATAAAGTGGCTTAGGGTAACATGAATGACTTGAAAGATTTACGTTGAATCCTTTTATTCGGGTGTTTCTAGCTCCTCCAAAGCTACCGAGCTGAGGTTACGTTATAATTAGTTCGCGTTAGGGATACTATCCAGTAACGGGGTCGTAAAAAGGGGGTCTCACAAGGCGATTTTTTTTTCCTTATCTTGTTTATATTGGTCAGAGTATGCAAAAACTAAGTTTTCAACCTCCGACACCCTCGGAACAATTTTCTGTGGCCAAAAAACGTCAAAATTTTTGTACTTTTTTCAGTTTTTCATCCATAACTCCTTCCTGATGAGTCATAGAAAGAAATACTTTATTTCCAATTAGAAGTAGTACAAAATTTCCTACAAATTTTGTAGTACAAAGTTTTTTCTAAACTCAAAACTAAACGAGCTATGATTCTTCGAAAACCAGAAAAATTTCACAATTTTCCTAGAAGTTGTGTTTTTACCTTCTTTGTCGCTCGAAATGACCTGGAACGTATATATATATGTGTGTGTGTGTGTGCGTGTGTATATTTCTGTATGACATATATACGTACTGTACTTTGATTACTGATGGTCAGTTCAATAATCATATGAGTTTGTCGGCCGGAAGATTAAGGATTGTTCGGCCGCCATGTAACAGTGTTTTCGATTCGCCACGCAATGCTTGTTTACTTACCAGGTAATAGTACCGGGTATGGGGAACCTACAGCTTAACGTGGAATCCTAACCACAGAAGCGTTGTGGCTTACTTCATATTACACAGCAAGCTTTGAAAGAGGTAACGGTCGGGTTAAAGCGCTTCAAAAATCCCAACTGTGACCGGGTTTTCTATTTCCAATCAGAAGCCTTAACCACTGAGCTATCAGACCGCTCTATTACGGATGGTATTTGGACCGGTTTCAAAAACAGATTTGCAAAAATGAAAGCATAATGTTATGCCACAAAATTTATTCACACAGTCAAAATTAAGTCATAATAAGTCAACAGTTAATCATAAATCCATTTCTTTTCCGTTTGAATGGTTTGAGACAGTGTTTTCCACTTGAATTTGCTCCGTACTTCAAGGGAACAAAATTGTTTGTATATGAAGCATTTACATTTCTTTGAGATGTAACATCCAACTTAAAAAGTTTTGCAGTGTATGGAAGATACCTCCTGCATAAGGTTATGTGCCATCGTGTTGGAAGCCTTGCCTCCATCTGTGGAAGATATGAAGCCTAATTGAGAACGCACTATAGATCCAATATCACAGTTATATTTGACGGGTACCGAAGTGATGCTGAGCAGAGAGGAATAAAGTTATCAAAAAGGTTTCGTCATTTGAAAACATCAGATACTTCAGCAGACATCATTTTCAGTGAGGAAACAAGTGCTGCAGTGACGCAACACATGAGAGCAACACGAACTGTTTAATTTTGATACCAATACAAAAACTGAAAAAGGAGGCATCCAAGCTCAAAAGACAAAAGAAGTTGCAGCTGGATTGATTGCTGACACAGTTATTTCCCAAGCAGTAAAATCCGACAGTGTGATAATTCTAAGTGAGTATATTGGCTTTCTCGCTCTGCTAATGGCCCTTGGTAACAAGAAAAGTTGTACTTCCATTAACCAGGGAAAGAAAAGGAGGCAGGTTTATGGTACTCAACCACTTCCTTCATGTTTAAACCTACACATAACCTCTTCATCCATGCATTTACAGGATGTGGTGATATATCAGCATTTTTCGGCTATGGGAAAGAAAAATTCTGCTGCCTCATTCAGTTCCAACCACATCTGAAAGTAACATGCATGCTAACTTCTCAGAACTGCTAGCCTCCAGAGACTAGCATCTGGAGAACATGCAGAGGAACAGCTCATCGTGGAACGGTGCGGACTATTTGATTGTGGAACATTGGAGGGCTCAGATACGAAATGTTTAAGAAATCTACCGAAAAAATGCCTTCAAGCTAGCACGATTGCCACCATCATCAGATGTGGCAACGTTTCACTCAATATGCACGTACTACCAAGTGACTGGGGATGAAGGAAAGGCTCGTCCAGCCTTATTCCAGTTACAATAATAAAAGACGCAGCACCTGAGTTTACTTCGAAGGTTGAATCATGATCCTGCAAGAAACCTTGTACTATACCGCGCAGCTGTCGCAAATCAGGACTGCACTGTTCAGCTGATTGCAAAAACTGCTCTGGTCTTTCTCGTGAAAACATTCCTAAGACTGCCGACCTAGAGGAAGCTGCTTTTGATACAATGGGGATGAATGAGACACAGTTCTAGGTGAGAACTTTGAAAAGCCGGGACAATGCAAACGGAAAAGAAATTGATTTATGACCAATTTTTACCTTATTGCGAATTTATTACAATTTACTAACTTTGTGCCATAACATTATACATTCATTTCCGTTCTATTATCATTAGTAATAGAGCGGTCTGGTAGCTCAGTGGTTAAGGCGTCTGACTGGAGATCGAAATCCCGGTCTCATCTGTGATTTCCAAAGGCCAATAAATCGACCTTCAGCTCAGCCACAGCTTGCTGTGTAATATAAAGTAAGCCAAAACACTTCTGTGGTTCGGAATCCACGTTAAGCCGTAGGTTCCCTATACCCTGTACTATTACCTGGTGAGGTTAGATAGCCACATAGGGGTGCATTGCGCGGCGAATTTAAAATACTGTCTGGCTGCCGAACAATCCTTCGGGATCTCCCGGCCATCAATGTCATATGATTATTGAATAGACCATCAGTAACCAAAGTACAGTCATTTTGAGCGACAAAGTAGGTAAAAACGCAACTTTTTGGAAAAGTGGGAATTTTTACTGATTTTCGAAGAAACGTAGCTCGCCTAATTTTGATTTTGGAAAAAAACTTTCTACCACAAAAGTTGTAGAAAATTTTGTCCTCTTTCAAATTTTAAATAAAGTATTTCTTGCTATGACTCATCAGGAAGGAGTTATAGTCGAAAACCTGAAAAAAAAGTACCAAAATTTTGATGTTTTTTGGCAACAGAAAATTGTGCCGAGGGTGTCGGAGATCAAAAACGTGGTTTCTGCATACTCTCACCAATTTATACAACATTGACTGCAACTAGTAAAGCGATGAGTACGGCAATTTTAGATAACTGATGCATCACTGTAAGTGGCATATACAGACCGTATTTCTCGTACGTATTTCAACTCTGCCTTCTGGAAGAGAATCTGCGCCGAACCTTGGCTGTCCCGCGGTTGTTTACTAGATGGTCTTACCGCTCCTCTCAACTAATGTCCCCGTGTTTGGTACCCACCCCGTATCAAAACAGGTCCCGCAGGCGGGTTTAACACATTAGCGGGTGATCAGACTACTCACATACGTGTTACTTCCGGCTGAATGTTGAGAGTTTCGGTCTCCCCTCGACTGCGACCCCGCACACCTGATACAGCACTAGGAATATAATTATACGAAACGAATCAAAATTTCGAAAACAACCTCTGTAGACTCATTTCTGAATTCCTTCATTCGCCTCCCAAAACATGGCGATTTCGTTCTTTATCCCTTCACATATTCCCGTCATACTTGTGTACCGTGTTGTTGATGCTTCTTTTGTTCTTCGTTTTGATTACTGATTTATATAATATATGAAGAATTTGTTTCCTTTTGTGTCGACTAAAATTTGTTTGACACACAATCCATTTCGTAAATTGGAACTGTGGTGAATGCATAGTTAAAATATTTAAAATGTATAATTACAATATTTATATATGAATGAGTATTTCACGGAGGCATTTTAAATAAAAATTCTGTCACGTAAATCTTGGAACAAATTGATGTATAACCAACATAATAACCAGTGTAAGGACGCGAATTATTTTATTAATGATAACGGATTACAGGTAAATAACTCTTGGGATCTAATATATTTTATGGCTTTACGTCTCGCCGACGTCCAGGTGATTAGAGGCGGGAAAGGACTGGGGGCAAGTAACGGGAATTAAATGGTCATGGGCTGAAGTGAACTACTCTTAATGGTTCCTTGAGGTTTATTACTATGTACACAAAACAACTGGTAAACAATAACAAATGTGGTACAATTATCGGATGACCGTCGAGAAATTTAGCCTGGTCCTGATCCGGGGTAGAGAGAGACGGCTTCTACTTCTCGCGAACTTCCGATGGTCTTCTGTAGTTGAAGCAGGTTCCGCGGTCACGCCGGAACTGGCGGTGGAGCGGCCGGCTACGCTTATATAGGCGGCCTGGCGCAGGAATTCCGTTGTGTGGTAGTACGGCGACCTCTGTAAGAAATAGTCCCACTTAGCTTCTAGATGATTCTATTTGTTTTCCTGGTTTGTTTTGATGCCTCTGCGCCTGTTTGGAGTCGTGTATGTATCCCGGCGTGCAGGCGCGTTGTGTGTGAGGTCTGCCTGGCAGGGGCCTTACTGGCAGACTGAACATACCTCCCTCCCGGGGGGGGGGGGGGGAAGAAGCGATGTCTGAGACGTCTGCGAGGTCGTCTGCCGCGGCGCCCTGGAGCAGACTGTGAAGGCTACCTCCGGGGGAGTACGGAGCTGTTCCCCTGGCGATGCGTGCCGACCTGCGTCGTGGTGCCGGTTGTGATGGAGGTACCTGTGGAGCTAACGGCATCGGTTCGTCGGCGTCGATGGCCGGGGGCTGGGCTGAAGCTGGTCCCCGCAGGTGGTCGAGAGGCTGCGGCTGACGGTTGTCGGAGCGACCAACAGGTTGTGGCGTCGGTGGTGGTGGCGCTGTAACTGTCTCTGAGCAACGGTTAGACGGCAGGAGTGGTGGAGGGGGCGGGGAAGGAGAGGAAGAAGTGGATGGCCGTGCCGTGGTGGAAGAGGACGGTGCCGTGGGGTAGCGGGGACGTAGTTGGTTTCGATGGCGTCGCACTATCCGGCCATCTAGGCTGACGTCGAACAGTTGGCGGCCCCGGGGCCGCTGGATGACCCCCGGAAGCCAACCAGCCCGGGAGCCAAACCCGCGGGCCCAGACTAGGGAGCCCGGGGTGAAACGGAATGGGCCCGAAGGTGCCTGTACTTTGGGAGGGGGTAAGAGGAGATGAAGGAGAGTGCGAGGTTGGCGGCCATGCAGCAATTCCGCCGGGCTTTTAGCCCCCACTGGAGTGGTCGATAGGAACTGAGGAAGAGTGTCAATGCCTCTTCGAGTTTGTGACTTGTGGTGTATTTGGTCATTTGGGTTTTGAATGTTCTGACTAGCCGTTCCGCCTCCCCGTTAGATTGGGGGTGGAAGGGCGGGGTGAGGAGGTGTTGGATATTGTTGGCGGTACAGAAGGATAGGAATTCCGACTTCGAAATTGCGGTCCGTTATCTGTGACGATGGCGTATGGTAATCCTTCGATGGAAAAGATTTTCGTGAGGGCTGAAATGGTGACCTCTGTGGTGATTGTGGAGCAACGGACGACATATGGGAAGTGGGAAAAGGCATCCGTCACTAAGAGCCACTGGTGGCCTAGGAATGGGCCAGCGAAGTCGAGGTGAATGCGTTCCCAGGGTCCGGACGGTGCCGGCCAGGAAAGGAACTTTTGAGGGGGGCGGGGCAGTTGTCGGGCACAGATGGTACAGCGCCGCACCATCTCCGTGACATCCTTGTAAGGCCGATCCAGAATACATGGCGTCTGGCAAGGGATTTGGTGCGGGCAATTCCCAATGTCCTTGGTGGAGAGTTTGGAGGATTGTCGGCTGTAGGGATCTCGGAACGACGACCCTCGGGTTAGGAATTTGGTTCTGTGCGGAGAAGCACTCCCTCTACTACTGAGAGCTGGTGGCGGATGGAGTAGTAGAAGTGGAGGTCTTGATGATGGCGTGGAGGGGAACGTGTTTGCCAGCCGTGTTGGATGTGGTGTCTGATGACACGGAGGAGGGGGTCCTCCACTGTGGCTGCAGCAACTTTTGAGGCCGTGACTGGAAATGTCTTCAGTGCTTCTTGTATGTCATCGTCGATCTGGAACACAAGAAGTTCCGAATTGACGAAGGCAAGGTCTGGTCCCTGCGGTAGTCTGGATAAGGCGTCTGCATTGGCATGCCTGGAGGTGGTACGGGAAATGCAGTGGTATATCTGAACTGGGACAGGAATAGTGCCCAACGCTGGATGCGGTGGGATGTTTTGGTAGGCAGACGTGTGGACGGATCAAATAGTGATAGGAGTGGCTTGTGGTCGGTAATGAGGTGAAAAGAAATCCCATATAAAAGGGAATAGAATTTGGAGCAAGCAAAAACAATTGCTAGCGCCTCTTTCTCGATTTGAGAATATTTAAGCTGGGCAGCTGATAGGGCTTTGGAGATGTAAGCTACGGGGCGTTCCGTGCCATCTGGTAATTTATGAGACAGAACTGCCCCCACACCGTAATCGGATGCATCTGTGGCAAGTATCAAGGGGAGGTTTGGAGTATATGGCATGAGGCATGCTGCGGACTTGAGCTGCTGTTTAAGGGTGTGGAATGCGGTCTCGCAAGCTGGGGTCCAACGGAACGGAATATTCTTGCGACAGAGGTGGTACAGGGGTGCTGCCACTAGTGCTGCCGAGGGTATAAATTTTCTGTAGTATGAAATCTTGCCTAAAAAGGATTTCAGCTGATGTAGATCCTGAGGTCGAGGTAATTTGGAAATAGCGTCCACATAGGAAAATGCTGGGGAAATGCCTTCCTGAGCGATGATGTGACCCAGGTAGGAAATGGATTGTTGAAAAAATTGACACTTGGAAAGGTTGCATTTCAGACCTGCTGCACGGAGGCGGAGGAAGAGTAGGCGGAGGTTGGTCATGTGTTCGGCAGCGGAGGGTCCCGTGATGACTATGTCGTCGAGATAATTGATGCATCCCGGAATATCCTGGAGAAGTTGTTCGAGGTACCGTTGAAAAATCGCTGGAGCGCTGGCCAAGCCGAACATGAGCCGATTGAGTTGGAAGAGGCCAGAGGGCGTGTTGATGACTGTGTATTGTCGGGACTGGATATCCAAAGGGATTTGAAGGTATGCTTCTGCCAGGTCAATTTTTGTAAAGTAGGTACCTCCTGCTAGTTTACGGAAGAGGTCGTCCGGTCTCGGAAGTGGATAGTCGTCTACCAGCAGATGCGGGTTGACTGTGATTTTAAAGTCACCACAGAGACGTAAGCGGCGTCCTGGCTTCTGAACTATGACCAACGGCGTGGCCCAGGGGCTGAACCGCACCGGCTGGAGGATCCCTTCGTCTTGGAGACGTTGAAGTTCTTCCTGAAGTGGTTCTTGAAGCGCTACGGGTACCTGGCGTGCCCGGAAGTATCGAGGCCGTACGTCCGGCCGGAGTTGGGTGATGCTTCGAAGTCCTTTGCACAGCCGACGCCTGGTGAGAACAGGTCCTGAAAACTCGGTGCAAAGGGCGTACACTTCAGGAAAAGGAACATGCTGAGATACGAGGTGTATGTTATCCTCAATTGAAAATCCGAATAAGCGGAAAGCGTCCAGTCCAAATAAGTCTGCTGTGAGAAAACTGTTAACTACTAAAAAGGGACTGAACGATGTACAGACTTATACATGACGTTTGCTGTGAATTGTCCCAGGAGTGCTATTTCCTGTTTGTTGTATGTCAGGAGGCGCTTGGGGGCCGGCGAGAGGGGGGGGGCGAGCCAATTTGCACATAAGTAGTATAATTAAGCAATGAGACTGCTGCTCCTGTGTCGACTTGTAGGCACAGAGGCTTGCCATTGACCGTAACGTCGATAAAAAGTTTGGATGCTGTGGAAGTGTCTACCTGATTGATAGTTCATAGGTGCGCCGCTCAACCCGTCTTGGTAAGACCCTGGGCGGCGAGAGCCGGGATTGGCATTGGTGTTGTTGGTGCGGCAGACGGACGCCAGGTGTCCCTCCTTGCCGCACGTGAGCATTCAGCCCAACGATCCGGACAATTTTCCCTCTCATGTGCTGAATAACAGGCGGGGCAGGAGGGCAGGCGGAGCGGGCTGCGGCGTCGCGCTGCGGGATCCGCTGCTGCTGCCGAGACTTGGTGCCCCGGCCGGAACGGGTCGGTTCGATGTTCTTCTGAGGAAGCGGTCCCGGTTGTGGTGTCGGGAAGAGCGCGACTGGGAGCTCTGGATGGCGGCGACGTCTTCCGTGTCCTCTACGTCGGTTCGGATTGCGGCCACATCCGCCCAGGACTCCAGGCGGCGATCTGCGGCCGTAGATATTTCGAATTTGTAGGCAAGTTCGATGACCTGCTCCAGGGATGGGTCCTCTAACTTGAGGGCGTCATGCCGGAATGCGGCATCTGGTGCAGCCTGTATGATGTGATCACGCACCATGTCGTCGGCGTAGGATTCGTGGGAACGACGAGTTTGAAACTTACATTTTCTGCTAAGGCCTTGGAGTTCGGCCGCCCACTGGCGATACGTCTGATCGGGCTTCTTCCGGCATTGATAGAATTCGACGCGGGCCGCGACGACATGGTACCGGCGTCTGTAGTATGCATTCAGTGTCGTACCGATGGTCGTGAAGGTGAGGGTGTCGGGGTCTTGTGGCTGAAGTTTGGTGAGCAAGACATACATCTTCGATTGGTTCCAGGAAAGGAAATATGCCCGCTGGTCTTCTTCTTTGGATATGTGATGAATTGCGAAGTGTTGTTTTATGCGCTTCTCGTAGGTCTCCCATTCCTCGACGTCGTCGTTGAATGCTGGGAACGGAGGCGGGGCCGTGGGGTGGCGGAAATTCCTGACTTCCGCAATCAGTTGTCTCTGAGATTCTGCGAATTGCTGCTGCATTGCTGTCTGAGATTCTGCGAATTGCTGCTGCATTGCTGTGAACTGATGTAGAAGTCCTTGGAGGAACTGTTGCCATTCCGTAGGTGCTGCTGGCGTAGCCATGATGGTCGAGAGTTCTTATCCCAACCTTGTCGCCACTGAAGTGAACTACACTTAATGGTTCCTTGACGTTTATTACTATGTACACAAAACAACTGGTAAACAATAAACAAATGTGGTTACAGTTATCGGATGACCGTCGAGAAATTTAGCCTGGTCCTGATCCGGGTAGAGAGAGACGGCTTCTACTTCTCGCGAACTTCCGGTGGTCTTCTGTAGTTGACGCTGGTTCCGCGGTCAGGCCGGAACTGCCGGTGGAATTTTTTTTTTTTTTTTCACTACCTCAACGGTTTAATGAACAGTCCCGCTACTGTTTGTAGCTTAATCTGTATGTTCAGTTTGATGGTTTTGAGTTCATTGGTGTTACACTTTAGGGGATAACCAGGCTATGGTCGGTTGGACCTTAATAGGAACCCCTTCTTGTATTCTTATATATATTTCACTTTCTCACTACACTTACTCAGGAATCCACAGGGTTCATAATAATACTTAATGGCACCTTGTATTTGTGCCAGGTCATAGGTACAACCGTGCCTATAGACTCTAGTCTTGGAACTTCGTGGCGGGCTTCCTCTACTCTGTTGAAGAATTTTTCAGTTGATTGGAAGATTTGTGTATGGATATTTGGAATATTTGTGACGTCATGGAGGAGCGCTGTTGGAGTGAAGTAACTTGCCCGTGTGATCATTCGGAGAGTCTTATTCTGCAGTCTCTGAATATGCATTCTGTTGGAGTGGCTGGTCGTTCCCCAAGCTTGGCAACCATATAAGATGAAGGAACAATGATTGATTTGTAATGCGGATCTTGGTTGATAAATTTAGGTTGTCGCTCCTCAGGATCGGTGCAAGGTTCATCATCACTGCTAGCCCTTTTTTTCTCCGGTCTAGCACATGTTGACGAAAGAGAAGTTTGTTGTCAAGTATTATGCCCAGATATCGAGTCTCTGTCACCCATGGAAGCTTGTGGCCCATTGTTTCTAGCTGTTTTTGGAGTACTGGTCTTTTCCTTGAGAAATACATTGCAGAACATTTCGTAGGGTTGAGTTTGACTTTATTTACTCTGCACCATTTATCAAAAGCGTCCAAGCCTTTTTGAGCGTTTTGGATATTACGTGTGTGGTTTCCTCCGGTCGAGTAGATGACCGTATCGTCAGCGAATTGAGCCATAAGTACGTGAGGAGGTAAGGGTATGTCGTTAATGTAGATTTTGAAAAGAGTAGGCGCAATTACCGAGCCTTGCGGAATTCCAGCAGTAATTATGTGAGTTGCAGATTTTTGGCCTTCAACTTGTACGAAGAATTTTCTATTTTTTAGGTAGCTTGCAATAAGTGCGATGTAGCATTCCGGAATATCTGTTTGATGATATAGTTTATCAATTAATTTAGTGTGCCAGACTTTATCGTAGGCTTTTTCTATGTCAACGAAAACGGCAGCAGTTGATTTTTTCCAGTTAAAACCTTTGCTTATATGCTCCGTTAGTCGCACTATCTGGGTTGTGGCTCCTACACGGTTTTCAAAGCCGAATTGTTCGTGTCGGATGGTGTGTCCAAACTCCAAACTGGTATTGATTCTTTTTAGCAGTAGCCGCTCTAGTATTTTGGAAGGAGCAGACAGTAAACTAATCGGTCTGTAATTACTTGGGTTTTGCTTATCTTTACCCCTTTTTGGAAGCGCGATGACCTTTGCAGTTTTCCATATCGATGGGTAGTAGTGTTGAAGCAGGCAGGCGTTAAAGATTCTGGTAAGTAGTACAATCCCTTTTCTTGGTAGATGCTTAAGGTGGGAGTTGCCAATACCGTCATACCCTGGAGATTTTTTGGTGGCTAGTTTTCGTATTACAGCTCTTACTTCCCTGGGGGTTGTTAGTTCCGGTTGGTCGGAAGGTGGTCTGCTAAGTTTTTCTGCAACTCGTTGAGTAGATGTGGTCACCTCCAGTTCTTCAGCTGGGGTCAGTTGATAATCTGCTGCTGTATGTTGAGCTGCAAAATGTTCTGCCAAGATTTCTGCTTTACCCAGTGAGAGGAAGCACGGACCTGCAGGGCCATTTATAGGAGAAGTGGCTTCGCGTGGTTCTCGAAGGGCACGGATTAGTTGCCACGCCTCCCTATTTTCCAGCATTAGTTGAGACATTTTTTCCTCCCATCTTTCTGAGCTCCTTTCTTTCAGCCGGGCGGTGAGTTGGCGGGAGTAATGGCGATATCTACGGCGGTCGGCTGGATCGCGGAAACGTTGCCAGAGTAGTCTATAGCGGTTCCGTAAATACCTAATATCTTCAAGAATATCAGGTAGTCTCTGTTGATATTCATCGTTGCGTGTGGTGGTAATTGATGCTCTTCTGTCAGCCTCCTTAACTACGTTGGTAAAATGACTGATGGCCGTTTCTATCAATTCTGGTGTTGAAAGGTTGACGGTAGGCTTAATCTTGTTATGGACCAATCTTGAGAAAAGATTCCAATCTGTCTCCTTGGTGCTTTTTGGTGACTGGTTTAATAAGATAAAATTCCTGAGGTTTATTAGCACCGGGTTGTGATCAGACGATAGATCCGACATAGACTTGAGTTGGACTCTATGAGTGATGTTCTTGAGTAGTGCGATGTCTAGGACATCAGGTTGTGCTCGCTGTGAATTAGGGATATATGTCGGCTCCGTAGGTCCTAGGACGTCTATGTTCCTCCTGCCAGCAAGTTGGAGAAGACGTTCCCCTTTTGGGTTATTTGAGCGGGAGTTCCAAGCTGTATGTTTGCTGTTTAAGTCTCCACCAATGATGATTTTGTTTCCTTTCGAAATTAATTCATCAAGGTCGTGTTCAAAGATATTTCTGTTGGGAGAGAGATATGCTGAGATTAAGACAATGTGCCCCTCTTTAGAGTGAATCTTGACTGCTGTAGCTTCTAGTTCTATTAGGTTTAAAGGTTGGATGGCTGTATGCGTTATAGATTTCTTGATTGCTATGGCGGTGCCGCCGCCCCTTTGGCCTATTCTGTCAGTGCGATGTATCTGAAATCCTGATAGGCTGAATTTATCGTTAGGCTTTAGATGTGTTTCAGTTAGCAGAATAACGTTAATATTATGTCGGTTGACAAATTCTAGGAGTTCAAGTTTCTTGTTTTTGATTCCATTAGCATTCCATATTGTTATGCTTAGGTCACGATGTGATTGTGGATTTGTGGCCATTATTTGAGCATCGCCATAACACCTTCCATAAAGGCAAACAGTTTAGAGAACTTGTCCTTTGCGCTGTTTACTTTTTTCATGGTTCTTTTCATTGTGTAGAGTAATTTCTTCATGTCTAAGAAGTCTACAGGGTCATCTGAGTCTTCTTCTTCGTCTGAGTAATGTGGTTTTTTGTTCTCTCCTCTGGAGCGTTTTAGGGTCTCTGCGAAGGAATGATAGTCACTAATCTTTTGTTTGCGGGTCTCTGGCTTCTTTCCAGCTTTGGTTTTATCCAGGTTTTGGTTTTGAATTTCCATTTCGCCTGCGTTTTTGGTTCGACGGTTCTTCAATAGTCTCAAGTCTTCATTTTCTTTTTTGTTTGTCTTTGTAGGTTTCACGATCTTCTGGTATTGCGGGCATCCTCTCCAGGAGGCTGCGTGATCACCTGAGCAATTTACACACTTTGCCTTTTGGCTATTCGGGATTTGGCAGCTTCTGCTCGGATGCAAACCGGCGCACTTTACACATCTTGCAGGAAAGTTGCAGTAATTCGCAGTGTGCCCGTGGCGCTGGCACTTGACGCATTGAGGAGGTCCATTTAGATTCTTATAGCGTTCTACTCTAATTCTTGTATATAATAGAGCGCGAACGTTGTAGATTGACTCAGCTTCTGGTCCCGGTTTCAATGCCACGCTGAAGGTAGCTAGTGGAATCAATTCCTTAGTCTGTTGATCCCTCTTCTTGAATTGGTGCACTTCCAGTGGCTCAAAACCCTTTTCGGTGAGCTCTTCTTTTATGCTCTCAGTTGTAACTGATGGCGGGAGTCCTTTGATAACTACTCTCAATGGTTTTTCATCAGGCATTTGATGGCTGAAGTGGGCAATATTGTTTTGTTTGAAGAATGTTGTTAAAATTTTATGGTCTTCTTTATTGTCCACAAAATATTTCAAGGTTTCCCCACTATAGATTACCTTCAGTCCTCCTGTGAGATGATCTTTGATGGTTTTGTTCAATTCCAAATAGTTTTTCACCACTTTGATTACTACAGGGGGTATTTTACCACTCCTCTGTGCTGGTGTTGTTGCAGGTGTAGTTTCGGTTTCATTTGTGGTCTGTTGACAGGTATTGACATTCTCTATGACTGCTACTGAAGGTTGGCTTGTTTCCAGAGGAGTAAATCTATTTCGCAACTCAATCTGAGAGTCAGTTTTACTTATTTTCTGTTTTTTCTTGGGAGTACTCTTCCGTCTCCTCTTACCCTTTGCTGTTTGAAACCCGTCAGAGGGTTCGGGGAGACTCGGAAATTCTTTCAGGTAATACTCTCTTCTGTTTTCTGGAGATTCCTTTTTCCGTCGTGGTGGCGGACTCTCATGATCAGAGCTCGAGGATTCATCGCAGCTTGAACAGTCCATTTCAGATTCCGAAGGAGAAGCCAAATTATCTTCACAATCTGTAGCCCGTTCCGAGTGTGACGCCCGTCTACCAGCCATGTTGTGCACGAAACGCCTATCGCGTTCCGTGCACGTGTATATCCTAGTGGGAGTGTCGCTCTGATTCCTTGTTAACACCGCTGGGTAGCTGGAACCAGAAGCAACCCTACACAGTGCGTCCGGGGGTTCCACCTCTCGCGGAAGTGGGCCGTGGGACGGTATCACCCTAAAGCCTCGGAAAGGGGGGTCGGGTGGATCTCTACCGTCTGACGACAAATTTGCTAAAGCGCTAGAATAACTGGATATGTCAGTACAACGCTGCGCTCCGGGCAACTTTACCCAGCGACAAACAAGCTATACTGACAACCAACGTAACCTCGCTTGAGGAAAACTGTACCGAGCCGACCAGGAAGTTACCTGTTCGGCGACTCAATACGAACTGACTAACTGAACTGACTGAACTGGCCGGTGGAGCTGGCCGGCTACGCTTATATAGGCGGCCTGGCGCAGGAATTCCGTTGTGTGGTAGTACGGCGACCTCTGTAAGAAAGTCCCACTTAGCTCTAGATGATTCTATTTGTTTTCCTGGTTTGTTTTGATGCCTCTGCGCCTGTTTGGAGTCGTATATGTATCCCGGCGTGCAGGCGCGTTGTGTGAGGTCTGCCTGGCAGGGCCTTTACTGGCAGACTGAACACTATAGTTAAAAGAATACTATTGTGAACATCTCGAATCTTCTGTAATGAGCGACTGCCAGCTACAATCAGTAAACGCTTACAGTCATTATCCTAACAGAATTCCTTCAGGCTACTCGTAAAATACATGGTTCGTATCTCTCTCCATATCTGTAAAAATTTGAGTGATCATTTTTTTAAATAGATTAGTAATTTTTGCAGTATTAAAGATTTAGTTACAGAATTTCAATTAACCACGTATTAAACCTCAATAGTTACTGGACCTAAAGTTTAGTTTTTAATCCGAACATCGGAGTTTCTGTTGCGTATCCATATTCACAATTCAAGCTTTGTGACAACTCAGTTAAAATACTCGTAAGAATTCTAGGCTAGACTTCCGCCAACAATAATAATTAGCATAAATAATGTTATTTGATGACTCGTAGTAGACTGTGCAACTAGTTGCATTGATCGAGTTTGGTTAACATGACAGGATTGCGTAGTAGCAGCAGTAATCTTATACTGCTACTGTATCGAGCCTAAATAACACTTAAATGTTTTCCACGTTCGCGCCATACGCTAAGAAACACGTATGAGAAAGGAAATTCACACGTTCTGAAACAAAGTGTAAGTTAGTGCCAGATGAATCTGGACGTATTACTCACAATTTACGTTGGTGCGCACGTATAAATCATTACGTACCTATACGATTACTAATGTAAGT
>JARYHS010008075.1:35248494-35277782 GCA_031002005.1 Vandiemenella viatica | reverse complement strand
GGCGAGCGCTGGCATCGGCGCCGCCATAGCCCAGGCGCTCCAGAAACACGGCCTCACGGTCGTCGGGCTGGCCCGCAGGGTCGACAAGGTCAAGGTGAGGACGCCATCTCAAAAACTAGTTTATTCCAAGTTCATTTACTAGGTAAATGTAAAGATCTGAATTCAATAGTAAGGCTTGTGTTCTTATTATCCAAAGCTACGTCTATCACTGCCTTTCAAGCTCCTTATTTTCACACTAACAAGTCCAGAACCACATTTTAACTACCTGACCGGAAATATATTACACTTGGTACTGATGCAATTTTAGGAAAGTTATAATTTACGTCACACTTAATAACTGGATGAAATTGATTGTTAATATCAGCCACATTATCTACCTGTGCATTACTGTGTAAATAATGATATCAGCATGTAACAGAACAGCAGTTTCCCAAACTCTTCTTTCCTGTGTCGAGGTCATTTATAGGATTCGATTTCGAGATGTGTACTTAAAACTAAAATTAATTGGATTTATATATAATTTTCATATATTTTAATAATTCATGTAATATAAGCTTTATACTAAATTATTACAGAAATAATTGAAAAATGGAACTGAAGCAACATCAAATTATTAATGACATGTGTGAAGCTGTTTCTCGCTAACTAAAAACTTCTAGTTTTGAAGAAAAGATTATAACTTGACTTTTTGGTTGGTTTTACTTCAGGTTTGTTTCTATATTTATTATTATTATCAGTGGTGGCTCTAGACGTAGTGAAATTGAGACATGTCATCACCTACGAATCAAGAATAAATAAATTAAAAAAGAAAACAAAATAAATATGTATAAAATCGATATTCTCTAATATACTATTACTTATGAAAGCTAGGGATACTATTGAACTCCATCTGTTGGCCAGACCAGTGAACTATTTCGCTGTCGTGGAGACAGCTTTGATTTGTCACCAATCGCGCATGCGCTCTGGCGTCTTCGCGGTAATATTCAAGGGTGGGGGGCCGCTTTGCTAGTGGCGGTTGGTGAAAAGTTTGTTCTGTCTCAAGCTGCCGCGGGAAATGGGCAAACACGCGGTCTCTGGAATGTTATAGAGCTCGAAAAAGTTAGTAACACTGTCGGTAGGGCGCAGCAACAGCTACCACCATTTTTTGTCAAATTCAGCTACATCCCCTAAGACAATGTTTCTCAACCTGTGGTCCGCGAAGATGATTCAGGTGATCCGCAGGCAGAATATTATAAATTTTGATACCGTATTCCTACTTTATAAGGTAAATTGAATATTTCGATGGCCAGGCAAAAATCTGGAATTTCAGGATGAGGATAGAACAGCATTGTTTCGACGATAATCTATTAATTTCCAGATGGCATCGAAAAGAGTGCCGTTAAGAAAATGACCGTTTTCTGAGTGTCTTGTAATAGGTTTGAGGGACTGCGGTACGTTGTAGAGTTCGCAACATAGGAGTGGTGAAATAAACAAAAGAAAAAGGTGTATGGTTTAGCGTTTTTTACTTTATTTTATTTATTTATTTTTGTATATGAAGATGGGTGGTTTAATGTAGCGTCCAGTCTGCAGTAACATGATTATTTATATGGTTTGATAAGTATTAAGAATTTGGTCAACAAGTAATTAACTTTCAATAGTTCACTTCCAGTTCCATAACTATGTTTTCACAGGAATTCAAAACATGGTTATAGATTTATTATGTTATATTGGTACTATAAAAAATGTCTACATACATAATATAAACTTAGATAAAAAGTTATGACGGTGTAAGTTAGTGGCCCATAGCATTATAATTTAAAATTTACTGGAACTCTGATTGAAAAAGATTGAGATACGCCTTTGTACCTTTGAAGGAGAATTACTCAAGTTTATTAATGCACGTAACAGAAAAGGATTCTCAAGCGAAATGTGTTCAACTGCCGGAAACGGTGTGCCACTGTCGTCGTGGTCATCGAAGGCTGTGACGAATTATGAAAGTATGATCTATGGAGCCTATTGGTACATCGGTAAGAGTATTTTCAGATTACATGGCGAAAATCAAACCATTTCTGTCTGATAGATACTTAGAAGAGAAAAAAGTCCATAAAACTGCAAAATTACGCAGGTAACTCTCATTTTTCAATGTAAGGTCATCAAAGAGATCCTAGGAACTATTAATAAAACCTTTGTTTTTTTTTTGCTTCAGGCTGCACCTCGTCGACATCGAGGACATTAGGGACGGGAAAAGACTGAAGGAAGGGAATGAGAAAGAATGCAGCTATGGCCTGTTTGATCTGGGGTAACCACGGAAAACCTAATCTGGATGGAGGGATGGGGATTCGAACCTACTTCCTTCAGAATGAGAGCGCAGAGTTACCGCTCACCCACCACGATTGGTTGTTGGCAGTATAGTTATGTAGCATATTATATGATCGAACATTATTTTCTAATTAGAAATTGCTTATACCGAACCGATACGGATTTTGGAGGAACAGATCGTATGAATCACATGACGCAATAAAAGACACTGACGCAGGTTCACAAGCATTTTCAGAAAGCTTTAGATTGTGTACTACTCAACTGCCTTTAAACGAAGATTCGTGAGAACGTTATACCGGATCAGATTTGTGAATAGAGTCGAAATCTTCTAACAAGTTGGTCGCATATCATCGTTGGCAGTTAAGTCTCTTAGGAAGTGTTGTAGGACCAATTTTCATAATTAATATAAACGATCTCGGAGACGAAGTTAACAGCAGTTTGTGATTGTTCAGTGATGTTTCAATCATCTTTAGGGAAATAAGAAACCTCTAACGATTGCTTAAATATTCAGTGACATCTGGATGATATTTTGGCATGGTGTGATGGATGGAAACTGACAGAAAAATTTCAAAAAGGCTGGCAGTGTTATGACTGACAAAAAGGATCCGTTTGTTCTGGAGCACAAAGCAAACAATTCAATTAATTATTCCCTGAACAATAAGAACCCACATGAAACTGCATCTGCATATAACAACTGTCGTAGGTGGATCTAATTACAGACTGCCGGTCATAGGTCAAATTTTGAAGAAGTGTAATGCATGTAAAAAGAAAATAGCATAAAAATTACTTGTGCGTCCATATTTTGGCAACTGCTGTGGAGATTGGTATCTGTATCGCTAAGGATTGATTGACAGTATAGAGAATGTACAGAGAAAAGCCGCCGAATTTGTAACTGCTTGTCACAGTCCTTATGTACTGGGCTGGAAATTATAGTTGTCAGACGACGGAGGATTCGTTTGAATTTATTGGCAGTCATGTGAACATCCACTTTTATTAACGAGTGCGATGGAATATTTCGGCCATCAACAAGAAAGTAAAATTACATAAATAAGGCACCCTCAACTATGATAGTAGGAGGACAAGGACGGTTCTTAGTCGAAAAAGCAATTAAGGAGCTGTCAATCATCTATATCCTGTGGAGTTACCAAGTAGAGACTTCTGCACAACAAGGATCTCTCCCCCCACCCCTCCCCCCATTCTCGAATGACCACCCACGTCAACTCCCTTACCTTATGTTAGACCAGATTTACTGAAAGTATGCCGCCGTCTATTATCGCTAACCTATATTAATGATGAGATGATATATTGCTGCACCTGCCACAAATATTACTAACCTAAGTTTGTGATAGCAAAATGACGCGCGTGCCCTCAACATGCTTGATCTAATTTATCAGTAACAGAATATTTTATAATGAATTAATTAGGCTAACAGTTATAGCACATTATTAACCAAAATTTATGAAAATATCCTAATTCTTAATTAAATGCACAGTAGCTCTGTTATGATAACAAAAAATAATTTTAACAGTTAATTAATCTAAGAAATTGATATAATTCACAATTCAGGCATTCTAAAAGTCGCAAATATTTGAACGACTAGGCAGAAAACAGGTATTTCCGGGTTATAATTGCATTTCACTCTAGTAAAATGCTTTTACAGGTGACATTAAATGAAGCAGTTATTTTTGATTCAGCTAATGATCGTTTAATGAGGGCCTTATCGTAAGTGTAGGTCTTAAGCGGCAGCGGTACGTGCCGATAACAATAAGTAAGCCTGATTAATGATAAACAAGTAGGTAAAAATGAGATTCATCTAAGTTAGAGTTTGTTGTTATTATTTTCGATAGTTTATCGAGTTGGGAAATGCTGTTTTAAATGAGTGTTCCACATGTCTGTAACGGTTTTTGGTCGAATCGAGAGGACTGAAGTTGAATAAAATATCGTAAAATATGTAATAACTACCTTTAATTGTCGTCTATTAACTGGTAATTTTCCTAACGTATAAAATGCAGGTAGTTTCAAGTAAATTAATGTATTCGTTTTATAATATTACTAGCCAAAAAGCCCGTCAAAAATGACGGATTTAACGGACTGTTCTGGCAATTGATTTCTTCTTGGTTGTTTACCTAAATAGAAATTTTATAAAATAAAGCTCACTATGCTGTAATTTCTCGTCCCTTGTGATGTAGCAAAAAGTTTCAGTTGTCAATTTGGTCCAGGTTGCGTTTCAGCCTAACTACAATCTTCGCCAATATAGCCGGTAGAAAATCAAAGCTTCGTCCACACGCGAATTTATACATTCCCTGAATCGCATGTCAATGTCATCATGCATCTATACCAATCATGCATCATGCGATACAAACTTGATCCAAAATCTTCACAGTTTCTTACAACTTTCTTATTGTCTATGATGAAGATCGATGTTTTAACGCCTGGCACAGCTTACATTCTGCTGAAATAATGACCCCAGTGAAAACGAAGGATGCTAAAAATAAATCCTAACTTCTTACGTCATGTAATATTAGTTTCAATTGTGGTTTAGGTTGCATAGATCGCGAACAATTTGGAACTTCTTTCATTCAAACCAAGTAATCATATCACTAAAAAAAGCAACTAATAATCAATATGACAATTTAAACAAAATTCATACTTTTCTTTCAGTATTGTAGCAATTCCTTTCTTAGCAATTATTGAAATAAATTGAATTGTTATAAAATAAATGCAATTCCTATTGCCTGGCGCTATGACAAAAGGTTTCGGTTGCTATTCTGGTCCAGGTTGCATTTTAAAACTAACCACATACGGGAGTAGTTTACATCGTGATTCATGATATCAAAACGTGACATAGTGCTTATGAAACCTGCTTAAATAACTAATAATAGCTAAATTCAAAATGCTATTGCTGTGATAAGGTTCATTATTTATTTTTTCCCAGGCTGGATTTCAACCTAACCACAATCTCGGGTAATACTGCCGCTAGAAAATGAAAGCTTTAATCGCATGCGCATTGATGGTGATGTCATGTATCGTGACGTAAGTATAAAATAAGTTGTTGTTAGAAGTGAATTATATAACGCAGGAATATATTTATATCCTATCAAGAAAAGTTGCCAGCGTTTTTACAGTTGTTGCTGTACAGATGCTATCTTTGAAGTGAATATTTGAATTGGCGGTTTTGTGTTGTGTTAATTCGTAATTTTCGTGTTGCTTCACGTCCAACGTAAGCTGCCTTTTGCTTTCATGTACACTTTTTCTTAAAAGGTATGACCATAGGAACGTATGTGGTAAATTTCGAACGAATAACACAATTCTTTGGGCCTCGTTTTTATTTTGCCATAGCCAATAATATCTCAAAACGAACGTGTGCAACAGTTTTCGACCAAAACGACAATTCATTGATGAGATACATTACGCAACAACATAAATTTCATCAAAAACATTCAATAAAAAGAAAGGTAATAAACCAAAAATCTGCAACGTGATTCAGAACCGATATTACAACGTTCGAATAGCTGTCATAGTTACACATTGCGGAAATACGTAATAGCCTCAGTAATATTACTCAGTGAAATCAAAGAAGATTTTAAAAAAATCTGATAAACTTACATTATTAATTGTAGTGTAGGCTGCACAATTCGAGATGAGTGGGCAACTATTTCGGTTCAAACGAATTAATAATTTCAATAATAGGTACAGTTTAAATTATTTTCAAGAAAAGCTAAATTATTCATGCCCTCTGCCGTAGCGTCAAATGCCAGTTGTAATTCTGATCCATTTTAAGTAACACTTTGATGCTCGAAATACAAAGCTTTTATCTTACAATATCTATGGACAAAGAATTTAATGAATACTTCAATATATCAAAAGAATATTACGTAAATATAAGCATCTAATGATTGATATATCGATTTTAACGCAATACATACTTTTATTTCAGTGTTCTGTGAGTTAATTTATTCACTGTTGCTTGGAAATGATATTAAATAACGTGCACTCCCACAAATAATATCGTAAAGCGTGACGTCATAGCGCAACGTCATAGCTTGACGTCACCGCGTGACATGACGTAGGTGTGACACGCTACATTAAGCCTATTATACTAATAGATATTCGCTCCAGAATTCTAGTTTTCCAAAGTTTTTCTTTACGAAGCAACTGACCATTATTTCACACTTGCCTTTGTGGGAATTAATGCAGGCAACGTCTTTTGAGCCACACTCACTCCACCGGACCGAAAAACTGAAGTATGTTAGGCTCTTCCTGGCGTTAATCCTGATCCGTACCGAAACGCTGCTATGTTGACGTTAACGAGGTGATTCTTACTGTCTAGTGAAGTCATCCCCCGAGATTTACAAGCATGAAACACCTCCAAGATGCTACAATAAATGAAATCACCTATCACCTACGTTTCTCAAGCCCCTGTCTCATATTTTAAAACGAAGCATATTATTCACCACCATAAAATTTAGTATTCCATACGCTTGTTAAGTGGGTGCAGACCACGATGGCATGTCTATAGGAGATGACAGTGGTGAACATTTTTCATTTTGAAAATTGTATATATTATTTCTAAAAGATATTTTCTTTGTTACAAGCCACTATTTCCATTCATATCTAACCGAAATTGATAAATGAGGTATCACTTTAAAAATTAATGTTTCTGCTTTGGTCACATTATATTTTACGAAAGTGTTTTTTTCAAAATTTGACCCTTAAAGAGCAAAAATGTTAATACTTCTAAAATGCGTTTTTTTGTGTCAGAAGTGATTTATCTCCCTGGATACCTGACCGAAATAGATAAATGAAGTACCATTTCAAAGATTCATATCGCCACTTTGAGAACATCTTACATTAGAAAAGAAATCTTTCGGAATTTGACCGTGAAAGGTCAGGACAAACGTTAGATCACGGACCCTAACGAGATTAGGCTGCATTAATTGCCATGTGAATGTGTAGGCCTGTCTCGGCATGAAATGTATTGTTCGTACCTTCTCAAGGGTCGTGTGAGGAGGCTGTCTGGAACAGTGAACTTAGGCTGGATACTAACATCTTGTTCGGCATTAAAACGTCATTTAAACCCTGTGATACGTCTAAGACTTTTGAAATTGGGTGCATTATTGGTCAGGTACATTATTAGTATTGTTGATTATTCGCAAGCACAAGGATGTGGTGTGGGAGGGCTGCATTGAATGCCCGTACAGGTGAAACTACTCAGCAAGAAATGGTTCGGTCCAGTATACTGGATTACTGAACAGTGATTATCGCAATAGTAAAAATTTATTCTCTGGTTCCACAAAATAGATAACGTAGAAATCGCTGCTGTTCCACATAACACTTTGAAGAAAGCAATGGACAATTTCCAAAAATTTTAATGTGTATACACGAAGAAGGCCGTCATCTATCTGAAATTATCTTTAAGTGTTAAGTTAAGTGCAATTCATAAACTGGGAAATTACATATTGCATTGAAGTGAGTACATTTCCTGTGTGACCAAAATAAAGCCAATTATAACAGTTTGAAATTCATACGTTCTTTTTGCACCACCCTGTATACTAATATTATAAATGCGAAAGTAACTCTGTCTCTCTGTCTGTTTGTTATGTTGCTTGGGCTAAACGGATAATCCGATCGAGATGAAATTTGATGAGGAGATGCTATTTGGCATTAGGATGGACATAGCATACTTTTTTCTGTAAAATAATGCATGTTGTTTTATAATTTCGAAAAATTACTGAATGGCGATAGACAGACGCGTAGGATGTGTAGGTCTCTATGCTACCTTTTCATATCGCGGTCTGCTAGCTGTGGTTAAAGCGCTTGCTTAATGCTGTGTGAATCGTGGACTCCGGTTCAAATCTCCGTCAAAGATTTAAATAATTGTTTTTATCGTATGAGTCACGACTGGACCGTCTGTTGTTCGGATTCCATGTCAAACTGTAGATAGCACAAATTTAGGGGTGTAATGCGAGGCAAATCGTAGGGGGTGTAGCAATGCTGTAGGTGTACACTTTTTTACGTTATATTGATCCCTCAGGTGTTGTTACTCGCGCAGTCAGTGTGTGTGTGATCTGCAGTAATAATAATATAAATGCGGAAGTAAGTCTCTGTCTTTTTGTTACGTTTTGACGACTAAATGGCTATACCAATATTGATAGAATTAGAAAATGAAATACTTTGTATCTGAAGGAAGGGCACAGGACATTTTTCTCGATGTGAATAACAGTTTTAGTCACAAAATTTTGAGAACTTATCGAATGGTGACAGAGGGACTTATGTGTGTGTTAGTCTGTAATGTTACGTTGGTTGCTCAAGTTGTTCGTCTCGCGCATTATGTTAGTGTATGATTTGTTAATAAATTTCATTTAGAGACAAAACGGATTATTTAGTATAGATTTCTCTGTACAATTACTTTGTGTCTGCTTAATTTTTTTTGGTACCAGTTTATTTTGCCTTCTTTTTTGACATGTCTTGCGGGCGTGAACTGGACGAAGGTATAGCTCTAGCAGAGCACGAGCCGCTAAAGTATTAGAACCCAAGAATCGGATGCTCACGCTGAGAAAGAAGAAAAGACCAAGCTGAAATAAAGCTGCCCTTAGTTTATCCTCCCCCCCCCCTCCCACCTCCCACATCCCCGCACCTTCGTTTGTTTTTCTGTTTTTAAATATGTTGGAAATTGATTCTCTTCATGAGATAGATTCGACGGTGAAATGATATATTGATGGCCTTCCTGTAATATTATGCCGACTCGGTGTTGTTTGAGAGCAATCCTACGTTACCAACAGTTTTCTATATTCAATTCTGGCGACGAAATTTTTAATCCGCGCGCACGAAGTCGCGGGTATCAGCTAGTAGCCTTCTGCTTACAGTACGTGTCCTTGTTAATTTTTCAGCTAGAAATTAATGTTTGACACTCAATGATTATAGATGTCAGAAGAAGCTGGTAATACTTATGTCTATGACATGTAACACTGATGAAAATTGTTTAACAATAACACTTCCTGCTTGTCTGTATCAATACGCCATGTGTCTGTAGCGAACGATGGCCAAATGTTATTACGCTTATGTTATTTGTTAATGGTAAATAAATTCATTTGTGACACATCAGATTATTTGATTTAAAATTATTTTATCCATGATTTTATTCGTATTTTGCGATTTTGCCTTGAAGCTAGACGGTGAAATAAATTCTTGTTCTCTTGTCTCTGGAATATACGTAAATTGTGAGCGTATAATTTTTACTTAGTAACCACGCTGCGAAAGTCACTTGTGAGGTGACTAATAAGAATGTGCGCAGCTCCTTGTCAATTCTTATGAAATGAAGAATTGAAAGAGAATTTTCACTACAGCAAATAATGATATTCTTGTTAGAGTTCACTCCACGTGCACTAAAAAATATATATGTACTTTTTCCAATCCGATTTGCCCCCCCCCCTCCCCCTCAAATTCCTCCTAGATCCGGCACTATCTGGAATAAATAGATTTCAAACTGACCTATATACCAGGTAAATACTTCATATAATCAAAAACTAGAGGTTCCCGTTGCCTCGTTTAGTCCTCAGACTGTTACATTTGGTCAACAACATCGCTGAAGCTGGTACGTTAAGCATAATCTATTGAACATCTTACCTTTACTTTGTTGTTTCTTTCTGAAATAACAGAAAAAATATAATGAAAGAAAAATGAGAGAAGATAAGTATGCGTTAACATGTAGAGTTTTCAGCAGCCAGATACTTCTGTTTCTTTTTTCGTCAAAATGTTTCTATTCTTATTTCATCAGGCGTTGGCGCTGAAGGACGCCCCTGGCAAGCTACACGCGCTGCAGGGTGACGTCAGCAGTGAGGAGAGCATCCTGGCCGCCTTCAAGTGGATCGAGGACAACCTGGGAGGCGTCGACATCCTCATCAACAACGCCGGCATTTTGGGATCCTCAGAGCTAACATGTTAGTTAGACGTACATATTAAATCCTTTTCTCTAACATTCTGACTATTGAAGTATGAGAACTGAGCCAAAGTCAGCGCATTTATTGGAGGGGAAAATAGTAATCACCTGTTCTGCTGATTCAGTAAACCAGCAGCCTTTCTTAGTGAAGAACTGATGGAAAGCAGTTTGTAGATAACAATTTGGTCAATTCTAACAATTTATGTCAATTTTTTGGCTCCTAAAAATCTGAAAAAAATTAACTGAAATTTAGATTGCAGGAAATCTTCACTCGAAAGAGTATTATATGAAAGGAAGGAAATTAATCTGATACTTTAACCCAAAAGTTGCTTTCACTGCGCGTTTTTTAGATATCTTTCTAAACTGTTAGCTCCATTTCAACCATTTATGAGATAATCGCCGGTGTCATCATCTCAGTACTAGCTACATCTTGATATCAGTCCATCTCTCAAAAGGAATTCATCTGTGTGATTTCTTTAAAAAGAGCACTGTTTGAGGGTCTTCCTTTAAAGCTGGAGGAACAAGAAAATAGCAAACGTAAATGTTAATCGTGCCTTAGATTTCAGTTGTTTCAAGTAAGCTAGTTATATCAGCAATAGATTTTAATATAAATGTGGTTCTAACTTAGAGGTGAACAAAAATAATTATTCTATCTGGGATGCACTGAGTGTTAGTCAAAATTTCCCCCCCCCCCCCCATATTGCTTTATGCCTCGTCGACGGCTGAGGTCATTAGAGGCGGGATGCGACTGGGGACAAGGAACGGAATTCGGCCATGGCCTCTTTGAAGGAAGTATCCGGCATTCGCCTTGAGTGATTTGGGGAAACCATGGAAACCCCAAATCTGGATTCCCGGACTGGGATTCGAAGCAGCGTCCTCCCGAAATGCGAGGCCAGAACGTTAACCGTTCACCCACCACGCTCGGTTTGTGTGTTAGTCTAAAATTAGTTGGGAAGAGTGCATGGTGACTAAGGGGAGCGACAGAGGATATGGATAACAGTGTTCCTATACGTATTTATAGCGTGAAGTACCAAAAACAATCACAGTCATAACTGATAGTATCGTAGTATGAGATATACTATACATACGGCTTATTTATCATAGTAAGTTCCTGGTCGCTTTGACAGTATATACATCTAACCTTCAACATAAAAAAAACGCGTAAGCATCTTCCGTCAAGCAAGTTTATTATTATAATGCAAGAATTTCTGAAAAATGAGATCCAAATTTCTGGAGTAAATATATCGTGAACACTCCTTAAAATAATTTAGAATCATCAGCACTATGTCCTTCACTTGGAACCAAATAAATATTGTGCAAATTCGCAATATTAAATTTGTCACAACCGCGAAAGTATCAATTTAATTGCATTGGATCATATGTGGCAACTTTCATAAGTATCTGTTTTACCATTTTTAATTTTCTCATTTTTTTTTTTTTTTTGTCTTAAAACTCCTTGACTAGAAATATTACCACTCATCTACTTTTCCCTTTACAAATTATAATTTTAAATTCTTTCATTGTTTCTGATAATTTATTCCAATTCCTTTTGTTCATCGCCATCTCATCGCTTACAAGTACTATTCTAATTACTCTACCGACATCCATCCGAGTCTCATCGCCAATATACGTATTAAACACTCCCAGCACTCTCTTCGCCCGTCCTCTGTCTTCTAATCATTCCTAACTGTGCTCCTGCATCATATCAGTTGCTGACTATGTTCTGCGGCAGTTACTACAAAACAAATCTAGCTGTCTTCCTAGGCAAACCTCTGCAACTCCTGTATTTGTTGCTCAAAATGTGATTCCAAATTGAAGCAATGGTTGGACCAGACATTTGTAACTCAGTTACCTAATTTCTGTGGCACATTCCCTCACCACCCTCCCCAATAAATGAGGAGTTTGAAATCTCTTACGACCACCAGTACAGTACAATGCGTATTGCCAAATGGAGTTTACTATAAAATGTTATGCCAAGATATTTACACTTAAAATATTCAGCAAGTACTTCCTGCTCCAACCTATCATAGTAAAAAACCTTATCTTTTTTTATCTTTTCACCTATTTAGCTAATGCCTCATGACATTTATCTTCCTTCTACGTTGAACCACCCAGCTAGTTACCTTGACTAGATCCGCCTGTAACCATTCACATTCCTTTCCCATTGTGATCCTGTTTTATAACATTATGTCGTTAGCAAAGAACTTCCGACTGCAAACCACCAACACAATCATTCATTGGAATAATGCACAGCAATGGTCCCAGTATTACCTTCTTGTACTCCCATTTTCCTTCCAATCTTCTAACCTTTTGTTTTTTACCTTTAAGAATTACTCTGCCCGGCAAGTCACTTTTTCATGTACTCGAATGATTTTTACCATATTTACCACAAATTCGGGTTATTTGAACGAAATAATTGCATCAGCAGAATTTTTTTACGCTTTTAATAAACTATGGGTATATAACTTTATTTAAACATAAAACTTATTTATGTAGTATTTAAGTAAACAATGAGTTTTGAATGTTAGATAGTGATATTCGATGTCCACAGCCGGCCCTACTTCTGCCTGGAGGAACGTTCTGGACGTGAACGTGCTGGGCCTCAGCATCTGCACCAAGGAGGCCATCCAGAGTATGAAGAAGAGGGGCGTTGACGACGGATACATCATACACATCAACAGGTGGGTCACAAGACTTCTGAGTGATGCTTAATCACTCCTGATATTGGCCTGTATAAGTCTGCGGGGCTAAGGCATGCTCGAATAATTTGGAGTTCGAATCAGTACCGTGAAAATATCCTTCCTCAGTTATTTTCCACACGCCATCTGATGTTTGTTTTTCTCTATATTTCTACCGCCAAAAATTGTGCTATATAGTCAAAACAACACAATCTCGAATGTGCCAAAATGTGATATACATTTTTAGATTTTTGTTTTATTAGGCGGATTTTCTTTAGGAACTCAGGGGTCACTAGGTTATGTAATTTTTTTCCGTCAGCATGCACTGAGTTTTCTCCCCGACCAGCCTTGTAGCCACCTTAGTCGATTAAGTGGCTTAGGGTAACATGAATGACTTGAAAGATTTACGTTGAATCCTTTTATTCGGGTGTTTCTAGCTCCTCCAAAGCTACCGAGCTGAGGTTACGTTATAATTAGTTCGCGTTAGGGATACTGTCCAGTAACGGGGTCGTAAAAAGGGGGTCTCACAAGGCGATTTTTTTCCTTATCTTGTTTATATTGGTGAGAGTATGCAAAAACTAAGTTTTCAACCTCCGACACCCTCGGAACAATTTTCTGTGGCCAAAAAACGTCAAAATTTTTGTACTTTTTTCAGTTTTTCATCCATAACTCCTTCCTGATGAGTCATAGAAAGAAATACTTTATTTCCAATTAGAAGTAGTACAAAATTTCCTACAAATTTTGTAGTACAAAGTTTTTTCTAAACTCAAAACTAAACGAGCTATGATTCTTCGAAAACCAGAAAAATTTCACAATTTTCCTAGAAGTTGTGTTTTTACCTTCTTTGTCGCTCGAAATGACCTGGAACCCCTATATGTGTGTGTGTGTGTGTGTATTTCTGTATGACATATATACGTACTGTACTTTGATTACTGATGGTCAGTTCAATAATCATATGAGTTTGTCGGCCGGAAGATTAAGGATTGTTCGGCCGCCATGTAACAGTGTTTTCGATTCGCCACGCAATGCTTGTTTACTTACCAGGTAATAGTACCGGGTATGGGGAACCTACAGCTTAACGTGGAATCCTAACCACAGAAGCGTTGTGGCTTACTTCATATTACACAGCAAGCTTTGAAAGAGGTAACGGTCGGGTTAAAGCGCTTTAAAAATCCCAACTGTGACCGGGTTTTCTATTTCCAATCAGAAGCCTTAACCACTGAGCTATCAGACCGCTCTATTACGGATGGTATTTGGACCGGTTTCAAAAACAGATTTGCAAAAATGAAAGCATAATGTTATGCCACAAAATTTATTCACACAGTCAAAATTAAGTCATAATAAGTCAACAGTTAATCATAAATCCATTTCTTTTCCGTTTGAATGGTTTGAGACAGTGTTTTCCACTTGAATTTGCTCCGTACTTCAAGGGAACAAAATTGTTTGTATATGAAGCATTTACATTTCTTTGAGATGTAACATCCAACTTAAAAAGTTTTGCAGTGGATGGAAGATACCTCCTGCATAAGGTTATGTGCCATCGTGTTGGAAGCCTTGCCTCCATCTGTGGAAGATATGAAGCCTAATTGAGAACGCACTATAGATCCAATATCACAGTTATATTTGACGGATACCGAAGTGATGCTGAGCAGAGAGGAATAAAGTTATCAAAAAGGTTTCGTCATTTGAAAACATCAGATACTTCAGCAGACATCATTTTCAGTGAGGAAACAAGTGCTGCAGTGACGCAACACATGAGAGCAACACGAACTGTTTAATTTTGATACTAATACAAAAACTGAAAAAGGAGGCATCCAAGCTCAAAAGACAAAAGAAGTTGCAGCTGGATTGATTGCTGACACAGTTATTTCCAAGCAGTAAAATCCGACAGTGTGATAATTCTAAGTGAGTATATTGGCTTTCTCGCTCTGCTAATGGCCCTTGGTAACAAGAAAAGTTGTACTTCCATTAACCAGGGAAAGAAAAGGAGGCAGGTTTATGGTACTCAACCACTTCCTTCATGTTTAAACCTACACATAACCTCTTCATCCATGCATTTACAGGATGTGGTGATATATCAGCATTTTTCGGCTATGGGAAAGAAAAATTCTGCTGCCTCATTCAGTTCCAACCACATCTGAAAGTAACATGCATGCTAACTTCTCAGAACTGCTAGCCTCCAGCGACTAGCATCTGGAGAACATGCAGAGGAACAGCTCATCGTGGAACGGTGCGGACTATTTGATTGTGGAACATTGGAGGGCTCAGATACGAAATGTTTAAGAAATCTACCGAAAAAATGCCTTCAAGCTAGCACGATTGCCACCATCATCAGATGTGGCAACGTTTCACTCAATATGCACGTACTACCAAGTGGCTGGGGATGAAGGAAAGGCTCGTCCAGCCTTATTCCAGTTACAATAATAAAAGACGCAGCACCTGAGTTTACTTCGAAGGTTGAATCATGATCCTGCAAGAAACCTTGTACTATACCGTGCAGCTGTCGCAAATCAGGACTGCACTGTTCAGCTGATTGCAAAAACTGCTCTGGTCTTTCTCGTGAAAACATTCCTAAGACTGCCGACCTAGAGGAAGCTGCTTTTGATACAATGGGGATGAATGAGACACAGTTCTAGGTGAGAACTTTGAAAAGCCGGGACAATGCAAACGGAAAAGAAATTGATTTATGACCAATTTTTACCTTATTACGAATTTATTACAATTTACTAACTTTGTGCCATAACATTATACATTCATTTCCGTTCTATTATCATTAGTAATAGAGCGGTCTGGTAGCTCAGTGGTTAAGGCGTCTGACTGGAGATCGAAATCCCGGTCTCATCTGTGATTTCCAAAGGCCAATAAATCGACCTTCAGCTCAGCCACAGCTTGCTGTGTAATATAAAGTAAGCCAAAACACTTCTGTGGTTCGGAATCCACGTTAAGCCGTAGGTTCCCTATACCCTGTACTATTACCTGGTGAGGTTAGATAGCCACATAGGGGTGCATTGCGCGGCGAATCTAAAATACTGTCTGGCTGCCGAACAATCCTTCGGGATCTCCCGGCCAACAATGTCATATGATTATTGAATAGACCATAAGTAACCAACATGGGCGCCGGCAGGATTGCTTCTAGGGGGGTGCACCAGGGCTGCATTGGTGCCCCCCCCCCCCTTATCGGCTCAAAAATTTCCGGGCTGGGCGAACTTTTTTCTTTTTTTTTTAAGCTCCACTACTGCCCAGACGGCGACCCGGGATGTAGGGGGGTGCACCAGGGCTGCATTGGTGCCCCCCCCCCCCCTTTCGGTCCAAAAATTTCCGGGCTGGGTGACCTTTTTTTTAGCTCTACTACTGCCCAGACGGCGACCCGGGAAGTGCACCCCCTTGCACCTCCCTCCCGGCGCCCATGGTAACCAAAGTACAGTCATTTTGAGCGACAAAGTAGGTAAAAACGCAACTTTTTGGAAAAGTGGGAATTTTTACTGATTTTCGAAGAAACGTAGCTCGCCTAGTTTTGATTTTGGAAAAAAACTTTCTACCACAAAAGTTGTAGAAAATTTTGTCCTCTTTCAAATTTTAAATAAAGTATTTCTTGCTATGACTCATCAGGAAGGAGTTATAGTCGAAAACCTGAAAAAAAGTACCAAAATTTTGATGTTTTTTGGCAACAGAAAATTGTGCCGAGGGTGTCGGAGATCAAAAACGTGGTTTCAGCATACTCTCACCAATTTATACAACATTGACTGCAACTAGTAAAGCGATGAGTACGGCAATTTTAGATAACTGATGCATCACTGTAAGTGGCATATACAGACCGTATTTCTCGTACGTATTTCAACTCTGCCTTCTGGAAGAGAATCTGCGCCGAACCTTGGCTGTCCCGCGGTTGTTTACTAGACGGTCTTACCGCTCCTCTCAACTAATGTCCCCGTGTTTGGTACCCACCCCGTATCAAAACAGGTCCCGCAGGCGGGTTTAATACATTAGCGGGTGATCAGACTACTCACATACGTGTTACTTCCGGCTGAATGTTGAGGGTTTCGGTCTCCCCTCGACTGCGACCCCGCACACCTGATACAGCACTAGGAATATAATTATACGAAACGAATCAAAATTTCGAAAACAACCTCTGTAGACTCATTTCTGAATTCCTTCATTCGCCTCCCAAAACATGGCGATTTAGTTCTTTATCCCTTCACATATTCCCGTCATACTTGTGTACCGTGTTGTTGATGCTTCTTTTGTTCTTCGTTTTGATTACTGATTTATATAATATATGAAGAATTTGTTTCCTTTTGTGTCGACTAAAATTTGTTTGACACACAATCCATTTCGTAAATTGGAACTGTGGTGAATGCATAGTTAAAATATTTAAAATGTATAATTAAAATATTTATATATGAATGAGTATTTCACGGAGGCATTTTAAATAAAAATTCTGTCACGTAAATCTTGGAACAAATTGATGTATAACCAACATAATAACCAGTGTAAGGACGCGAATTATTTTATTAATGATAACGGATTACAGGTAAATAACTCTTGGGATCTAATATTTTTTATGGCTTTACGTCTCGCCGACGTCCAGGTGATTAGAGGCGGGAAAGGACTGGGGGCAAGTAACGGGAATTAAATGGTCATGGCCATCCTGACATTCGCTTTGAGTGATTTGGAGAAACCATGGAAAAACCACATCTGGATGGCCGGACGGTTCTCCAGTATGCGAGACCGCTTACTCACCATGCTTGGTTTTCACCAGAGGATGACCACAGTGGTTGAGCCGGTCGAAACGTCATTCGTTTGAAGATTTACATCACTAGAATCCCGAGAGCTTTTTATCAGAATCGTCTAATAGTTTGCAAAAAATCGAACCTGGTGGTTGAGAGGACGTGGGCTTCAATTACCGTTCGACGTCTTAGATTTACTTAGATTTATGTGTTCCATGATTTACCGAAATTACTCCAGGAGAATGCCGAGAAGGTTTATCCCAGTTCCTTGCGCCTAATCCTTTCTCACCTTTAATGTATGAATGCTGTGAAGCAAACAGCCACTGAACAGACATTTTGTTTATCAGTGACGTACTGTTATGTTTGCTTCTAGGTTGCGAAGCCTGAAATCTCACTTGATCTCTCTTATGAATACAAAAAGTTGCAACGCCTCAAGAAGTTTATAAACATACATTATTATGTATTTTTGGATATATGTTTCAATCAATAGAAGTTTTTCAGAAATTCTTGGTCATGTAGGAAATAACGTTGGAATATGCTCCCCATTTATCGTTTTGACAGAATTAGAAGCATAATTTACAGAAAATGTGGCGACATATGTGCAAACGATGACACGATTACAGCAGGGGAAGTTATATCCTAAGAAACCAATTCTAGTACAAATAAGTCCAAGTCTCATAGCTGGTTAGTAATGAAAAATTATGATGTCTTGTTCTGAGCCAAGTCTACACTATACAGCAGCAGTTCCCAATTAGTTTTTTTTCCCCGGAGTACCACTTCAGGAAAGAGATCAATCGCGTGCACTCCTTATAACTGAAATGATAAATAAAAAATAAAACCTGGTTTTGGCGATTTATTACATTTTAATACAGTAACAAAGGTCACAAAAAATCCACAAACGTCCAAAAAATATATTTGGCGATATTAATGTTTTTGTAATCTTTTTTTTTTTTTTTTTTTTTTTTTTTTTTTTTTAACAATTTTAGCAATTACCTTCGTCAAGAGATTACCGCACATACCACTTGAAGCCATATGAAGTACCTCGGGGGGTACGCGTACCATCAATCGGGAACCAATTATCTACAGCCTCTATTCACTTCACACTTCAAAAAAAATCAAGTGACTTGGCCATTATGCAGGTCATAATTTTACAACAGTTAAAAGCATAAAATGTATGATTTACTATAGGACTTGTAATACCAGAAAAACGTGCGATGGAAATCTTGGCATTTCTGAAGCAACACAATTAAGGAATTTTTATTATTTATTTTACTAAAACATGGCATGAGTATTGCCCAAGTCATCTGATATTTTTTTTATTTATATATAATCAAAAAATCATTATGATTCAGAAAGTGAATACACACTATAGAGTGAAGACTTGGTGCAGGACAAGCTATTAAAAATTTTATAAGTAAACAGCTACAAGAACTGTTTACTTCGAGTAATCTCACTTATTTCACTTTAGTTTTTGCACATTAGAAATTGTTTGTTTTCTACATTTTATCCGTTATCTGTGTATAGAATTTCAGATTTTTACGGCTACGATCATCAGTGACTGAGTGAGAGTGTGAAAAGATTGGTGAAATTTGTATGGATATAACTTCCTTACTAAGAACCGGAATGAAACAATTTGTAATATGTTTGCTAATCTTGCTTATATCTATCTATAATAGAAATTTGAGACATGTAGCGTTACCCAGACCAAAGATTTTAAGGTACAAAAATGGTCTAAATCTCTTAGAGTTAAGGGTAGCAGTGCCACCCGTGAACGAAAACTGGAGAAGTGGAAAACTAGCGGCACAATTTCAGCTAGTTATCTGTATTTGAAGCTAGTTAAAAGGGGCAAAAATATATTGAGGATTTGTGTGTGTGTGTATGTGTGTGTAACATTACATTTCCAGATGCATTAATAGAATTATTTATTTCACCCTTATCTTGAAATCAAAATGTTAACATTGCCGATTGTTGTGCCCCTTACAGCAAAGAATGAAATGAAAAGCACTGATATAAGCAAATACTCTAAATAATATTATTGCGGCTAAAACTCCGAAATGCAATGTACAGTAATTACATCGGTGAGAAACTAAGGCCCGGTGCACACGAGCGTCATTTAACGTCGCGTGTACGCCGTGTGCACGCCGCGTGCACGCGACATCCGATGCACACGTAGCAGGCGGCAGTGGGCGTCCCACTGACAAAGATGGACATGTATAATAAGAAGCGGGTAATTTTTGCGTACTTTATCTTTAAAAATCATTTATTAAGGACACAGGATAGATTGTTGTTGTTGTTGTTATTAGGGTTTTAGGGCGCGTCGACGACGGGGTCATTAGCGCCCCACAGGATAGACGTTACAGGTAGTATAGGACTATTCCAAATAACTTATTTTTATAAGAAGCTTGAAAACAATTAAATAAACATTCCGAGAGGACAACCTCTGCCGGCTCTGCAGGTCCAAAAATGCCCTTGTATTTTATTGGTGATGAAGCATTTTCCCTTTCACCAAATATATGAGGCCTTACAGTGGTAAAGTTTTGTCAGAAAAAAAACCCAAGGATTTTCAGCTACAGATTGTCACGCGCCAAGAGAAAAGTAGAAAGTTCATTTGGCATTCTGTACAATAAATAGAAAGTTTTTCACTAAACAATGTAAATTTGGATTTATCTATCCTATTTACAAAGACGTGTTGTTCACTTCAATTTTTTTAAGAACGAGTGATGGGTACAACATTCAAGACGATATAAGTATAGAAGGTTTTGTCGATATCGGATAGGACGCCTCAGTTTCAGCAAGAGGAACTACTTAGCAGTATATCCAAGTAAGGAACATGATAGCAACATATTTTGTTTCTGATGATTCCACCTTACCCCGGTAAAGGAATTTTATTTAAAAACTTTTGTGTTTGCAACAGCAATTTAATATAAATTTTATAGGTATGATACATAAAATCTAGATTGTAAATACTTTACATAAACCTGGAATTATAATAAACACGAAATATTTTGCTTAAATCTTTCGCCCTTGTCGTCCTTTTCCTCGAATCCCTCAATGAATATCCGACATATACTGGTCCAAGCTCTCCTCTTGATTCGATCATGATAATTTTTTGACAGCTGTCCCAAATTTCTGGATAAGTCTTGATTACACCAATAAAATGTTCGATGTCAATATTTTCTAAAACTAATAACTCGTCTGCCATGCCTGCCGCGCTAGCGTGTTTTGCCGCCCGTGTGCACCGCTCCATTGGACACAATGCGTGCGCGGCGACCCTGCGGCGTGGTGGGCGAGAACAGGTAAAAACGACCGCTGGGTCGCCGCGACGTGACCGCGGCGTTACCGCTAGTGCGTGTGCACTGCCGTATCTGTTCCTGTGTACTCCTAGCCGCTAGCGCGGTTTCTCGGCGTGCACGCGACGTGAAATGACGCCCGTGTGCACCGGGCCTAAGACTTTCAATGTTATACATATGTTATGGTTCCGTGATATGACGTAGTAATTGAAACCCTTGACTCCTCGAAATAGTAAATGTTCTTTCTGTGGTTTACCATTCACTGAAATAAGTAGAAGCTGGAAATTCTGGCGCAGGTAACGCCCGAGATCTTATCTTTAATTCACCTGCATGGTACAGTTATGTCATGTCCTCTCAATTAGCTCGTCTGACATAGAATACTTTTTACGTCTCGTAAAAGCACACTTTGGTTATACGTGTAATGTGCATATGTGAACGGCAGCACGGCATCTCCTCAGTTGAATCATCCAACCATATAACATCTGCCGATTTTTCTGTTTACTGTCTCACAATCTGAGCAAAAATCAGTATCATAATGGCCAGCGAGAAGGCGCTAGCTGAATCCGAGGAGAGATCCCTGTTGCCCTCATTGGCATCTACCATACCTAATGATTTCAGTGTTGATATTTTCTTTGCCAGATGCTTCAGCTGGATGTTCAAATCGTTATTTATTGATTGATGTCATCTGCTTGATGCCATCCATGGTGTCCTTGTGGGGATAGTTCGAGCGTAACTGCTTGTACCGTTGCACTCGCCACCATCTCAGGGAATATTTTTACAGCGTCGGCTACTGACTGGACCAGCTGGGATAGAGCGGTGGCCCATGGTTGGTAGCGGGCGCCGCTGCAGATTTGTGTCGCCCGTGTGACCACCTCGATTCAATTACTGTCGGCTGGTTGATTGAAATCGATGACCTGGTGGGGGTGCGATCGTCTTATTGGTGACTTGTCTTCTTCCGTTCCATGGGTAGGGCGCTTGATGCCATGCATTCTCTTTTCGGCTTCTTACTGACTTGCTACTGTCGATGTGGCCCCCATCTGAGACCGAGCGTTTGAAGACGACATCATCTGGTGTGTCGTAGTCACCTCGACGCGAAGATTCTTCTAAAGATTTTTCTTTGGAATGCACCTCTATACGAGGCATCGTCGTTTCCACCGTAGTTACAGCAGGTGGTTTGAGCGACTCGAGTGGTATTGCAATTTTCAACTCTGTGCCCGCCACCGCATCTCACACAAGCGCCCGTCCTCTGTGCAGTTGCGAGCCAGGTGCCCGCCGAACGCAACTGCAGCGAAAGCATTGGGCCAGCGTTGCCAGTTGTCTTTTCATGGCCTCGACGCGGACCTTATGTCCATGGATCTTCTGGCCTGTCGTCTCTCCTTATAGGCCAGTCGGGTTGAAATAATAAGAGTGATAGATGGTCCTCAGTACTTGGTCTTCGCATCTGGTAGACACTGGTAGCAACTAAACCTCCACTCTTGAGCTTTTCTGCTACTTTATTCTCTGTAGTGTTGACGGGAAGCCCGTCTATCTCCATCTTAGTTTGTCTTCTCGGAATATGGAACGAATGACGGATGCCTTTGCCATCCAGAAATTCCTAAAGCTGGTGGAGTTATTCAGGCTGCTGCGTTAGGTTACGAAGTCCATTGGTTAGAGCGAAGCAGTGGATATGTGTGGAAGTTACCCTCGTGGTAAGCCGTGATTGGCAGCACTGGTCCTTCCAATGGATAGCTCGACTTGGTCTATGTCATTATCTGTGTCGTTGAGTTCTTCTTTTTCTGAGTTGATGACAAACTTCCAGTCTTCGTTATTTTCTTCGCGTTGTTTGCTTGGTAGGATTCCAGACTGATAAGACATCCTTAGAAACCTCTTCTTCTGAAGATCAAACTGCCTTTCCATGGAGAAGTCCAGGTTTAGCACCATAGGAAATACGAGTGCTTCCGGCCATGCCAGCAGGCATCATTTTATTGGTGAGGTAGCTGTACTTTTGGTCAGGCAGACACTTCTGGAAGCTATTAGAGTCATCTTTCAGTTCACGACAGCTGAACACTACGTCATCAACATGGATAAAGATGTTGAAAGTTCACTTGAGGAAGAAAGACGGAACTTCCAGGCAGAAAGGGTTTCTTTTGTCTTCAAAAACTTTGAGGCTGGAATTGTAGACAAAGGGCTCCGAATCGTTACGACAGCAGAGTGATTGCCTGGTGAGACGTATCTTGTCGTCTTCTCCTTCCTATATTTTCTACTCAAATAGATTATAGCCAACTGTCTTGCTTCTCGCTGTTTTTGTGGTTTCGCCATTGGTCGGCAGAAACTTATGCCGTGGCGGGACTATTTTTCTCAGTATATCGCTGTATCATTGAATCGAGTTTCGCTCCTGATTGGGAGCCCCTATTATACCGTTAGTCCAGCGCCCACAATATTCGCCCCATCAAATCTCCAAGACATGGGACAAATTGAAAATCACCATGAATACAAACAACCAGCCGAATTATAAGGACTGACAAAAAATCATAGTAAAAGAAATAATACCATCACTTCCCATAAAACAACCAGCCCAAAACCCACTTTTCCGACAGGAGTTAGAGAGCTTTAATGTTCTGACACTTCAGAACTGTATGGGTCCAGGCTCAACGATAAGTCTGTCTTATCTGGTGGCATAACGTTCCAACGCCTCTCCTTGCGAGGAGAAATCCGTTATGTTTCAGCACAATCATCTTTCCTCATTTTAATGGTTTGTGCCAGGAATTATACATTGCCTTAGCCAAATTATGTTATAACTAATTATTTATTTTCCCCCGTCCACGATTTAATAATTGCAAAGTAATTATTATTATCCTCTTATGAATAATCTAGTTATAGGGTTCAAATATGTACCACCCCACTTTCCCAAAACAAGTGTGTGTATCGTTCTCTAAGACATAATGATAAACTATTCACAATGGAGTTTAAGACCCTAATATCAGTAAAACAAACGAAATGCTTAATGAAAGGTCGGTGGTCATACAGACTGCACATTGCAAACGAGAGCTATACTCGCCTAACTGCCGAAAAAACCTCTTAGCTGTTGATTATAATTTGAAAGCACATAAGACTTGCACTTGGGTTGCAGTGTCGTGGGCCACAGGGACCCGTCGGCGGGCCCAGGTGGGATGTACTCCGCCAGCAAGCACGCCGTCAAGGCCCTCCTGGAAGGACTCAGGAAGGACCTCGCCGCCAAGAAGAGTAAGATACGAGTCGGGGTAAGCTCAGCGCGAGTTCTACGCTCTACTGAAAAATAAAAAAAAATATTATGTGAATTAATTTCTCTGCCACACTTGTTCTCGCCAGTCACTGTCTTCTAACGCGTTAATGATTTGGTGTCAACCGTTATTTATAACTTAAATCTCAAGATGCTATGTGAGTTATTTGTGGACTGAGGCTGTGTAAAAAAGAACGGGTAGATTTGTTTGTGCAAATTATGGCAAGGATTCAGTCAGTAACCTGTACAATAAAGGAGCTGGATTGGGAGTCATTGGAGGATAGGAGAAGGGTGAAGAGAGTGCTGGAAATGTACAGGGCATACGTAGGTGATGGGTCTTGGAGGGATATTGGTCAAAGAATTAGACATGGAACGGGAAAGACGACCATGACCACTAGCTGGCGTTTGATTTCGTGCATAAGGGAGTGAGAAAATCTTCTTTTGTTGGTAAGGGTGTCAGGGATTGAAATAAATTACAAAGTGTAGTGATGAATAATTTACCAAAAACGTTTAAGGAATTAAAAATTAAAATTTGTAAGTCTGGAAAGTAAATGGGAGAAGAATTTAACACTCCAATTATAAAAGATAATTAAAAAATAAAAAGGAGTAATTAGATGACTAGGGGAATCGTCATCATAGCGTTAGCTTCATAGCAATGAAATTAATAAATAATAATAACATCATATATTAAAATATAATATAGTTTAATATTATTATCTCTGTAGCATTATGTAATTTACAGCCACACTAGTGTATTGCAGCCGAACCGCACCTACTATAGCTGTCATCATTGCGCTACATAATCTTACAACATCCATTCATCTCAATAAAAGAACAGCAATGTAAAAAATTTACATCGTTTTTGTGTAGTATTTAACCATATTACAGGAATTATTTTACTTCCTCAATCTTCCAATATTGCAAACACTCTAAGAGGACAACGTACCTTTCTTGTGTTTGATATCTATATAAATGAGAAAGTTGGATGTATGTTTGAATGTACTTTTGGCCTCAATCACGCCTTAATAGCTCAACAGATTTAAATGAAATTTAGCACGAAGTTAGTAAATTGTGTGTAAAGTGACATAGGATAGTTTTTACCCCGCAAATATTAGTAGTTTCTTTATAAATTGCCATTATAAATTCACAAACTCCAAAGAGCTTCTTATTTCGTACAAGGCAGTGCTACGTTTACTCGTTGCTTTTTTTGTACATCACAAACACATCTTTTCAGAAATAAAAGCAAAAAGCATTTGATATAGGCATATGTGCGTTTAGCTTAAAAGCGCTAAAAATGATGCACTTGACAAATAATCAGGAAGCAGGTAATATAAATCTGAACATAACCTTATTTTTTTTTTAATCATTCTTTCGGTAAGTTCATGAAGAGACTTCTTCAGTTGCATACATGAAATGGAATAATATCTCAGGTATCACACCATATTTCCGTTCGTAATATATGCGTCATAATACATGTGAAAAATCAAAGCTTGAAAGAAAAGTACAAATATTAAGATTATACCAGCACGAAAGTTGGTTCACTATAAGTGACAAAATGGTCGTCCGCGAAATGTCGTTTTTATATGTTCGTGACAAATATGAAACGGTTTCGTTTCCACCTGCTTCCTAACTACTATTTGTCAAGTGCATCATTTAAAGAGCTTTTAAGCTAAACGCATATATGCGTATATCAGAAACTTTTTGCTTTTATTTCTGAAAAGAAATGTTTGTGATGTGCATAAAAAGCAATTCAATTTATTGCCTGTGTCTTTTTTTCCCTACTACATATTCCCTCTAACATTACAAATTATTTGTACCAAAATTTAAATCTTAACAGAAGATTACTAAATCTTTTTTTGTCTTTTGACCAAAATTTTAGAAGAAATCAGTTCAAATAGTTACTTATTATAAACAAAACAGTGTTTTTTGCTTACTATTCAACATCCTGCAAATAACTATTAAATACTTCACTTAAAATGAATGTATTCAATGGTCTAAGGTAGAAACTTTTCTTTTCTAGAAGCCATACTAGGAGTAGTTTACATCGCGATACACATCGTCACAACACGGCGCTTATGAAAGCAGCTTATTTATTACTAAATGTCTGCTGCCTCATGCTATAGCAAGAATATTATAGTCCAGGCAGCATTTCAACCTAGCCACTATCTTCGCTGATATTGGCATTACAAAATCAAACGGATATGGACACACCGTAACACATAAAACGAATCGGAACTAATTTCGATTGTAGCAACATTTTCTATATGTTTCCTTATTAGCTTGGTGTAAACTATCACTATTAATTTTATTATACACCTTCAGTGTGAATTGCAGCTGGACTAAAAGATGCGCACTAACACAATCACTGTATCACGATGAAAACTTGACCTGCAACATTACCGTAAGCTGTGTTAAGAGTTGTAATGAATTCTGGACTTTCCGTTGTTCAGCTAAGTTACGAGCACTTTAGTATACATTTTTTAATTATTTTAATAATTGTCATGATGCTGATGTCATATTTCATGTGACTGGATGTAGTTCCACATGCATTAATTATTTACTTTGCTTTTACGACCGACATATTGCAAAGGTTATTTTTCAGCCAGTTTTTAGCGATTGCTTTGATATTACGATCTAAAATTGTGGGTCAAGTTTATATCGCAATTCATGACGTCACTAGCAACCTAATAGTGAATGTATTAATGTGCGGTTGATAGAACCCTTAATTGTGGCTTGGTTGAAATACAGCTTGAACCAGAATGACAACTGAAATTTTATTAGTAATTTAAGCTGCTTTCCTGAGCACCAATTTAGTGGCATGTATCGCTTTTTACTTAAATTGTATCAAAAGATCAATAATAACAGTTCCAGAGCAGGAAATATAAATCTGTACTTAACCTATTTTTTGTTTTTAAAGTCGTACTGTCGGGAAGTTCACAAGATGTCTTCAGTTGCGAACATGAAATAGTGTGACATCTCAGGTATCACACCGTAATTCCCTTCGTAATATATGGGTCACAATATATGTGAAAAATCAATCAGAATCTGCTCAACACTATTAATTACGTTAGGTGAAATGGGGGGAACCCGGCGAAATCTCACCAAGGGGGAAAGGGGGAGGGAGGTCGACGGAAATCTCACGTGAGCTTTCGAAACTCCTGAAGGATAGTAGAGTTAAAAAAAAAAAAAAGATCCACAAACAACGCGAATACCGACTTCAGGGAAAAGGGGGAGGGGGGTTATAACCGTCCTCGGTAACAGAAGAGCTAAGAAAAAATTGTCTAAAAAAAACTGCAAGGTCGGCATCAGGGGGGGGGGGGAAGGGGAGGTCCCGTCAAAATCTCACGTCATCTTAGGGGGCGTCCAACCAAATCGCACCACAGGGGGGAGGGGGGGGGGAGTTTCGGGATTCCAGAAAAACACCTCACGTCATAATGTATGAAACCGAATCTTCGTTACGTATTTCCCGGCTTTGACGTAAACTTTTCATTGAAGAGTATAAACCAAGGAAGCAAGAAGAAAGGAGAATTTTTTCTGCTGGGCGTACTCTGAATAGTGACAAATACTTTTATACCATAACACACTTTCAAGCGGACAAAGTCGCGGGTAACTGCTAGCAGTTAATGTAATAACTGTGTAGGGCTCACCGACTGTGAAGTTAACCGTAATAAGAAATTCGTCTCTGATTTCTAAACTGGAACAACAGCAACCGGCGAACTTCTGTGATGTAGGCGCAACTTGATATCACACATTGTAACACATTTTTGCGAAGAAATGAGAAGCAATACGCAGGATACTCAGATTCGCGGAAAAAGGAAATTATGGTGGAACTACTACGTCGACTCCAGTTCTGTTGTTCAAATTAAATTGGAATATTCCTTAAATTTCTTGGTTAGAAATACGGCGATGACTAAATGTTCTACTGTCGAGATCTGCACGTGGAAAGAGCAGTGATTTCGTACCACGTAAGAGAATTGAGTATCTTTTCTGTCTGTTGGGCTGGATTTAAAATAACCACAATCCATCTTACAGGGGAAAAAATGATTATTATTACGCGCTTAATATTAGCTTGACCTGTGCGAATGTAACGGAATTTTTTAATTCAATTTTCACTCACTTCCAGACATCTGAATTGTTGCACGTATTATGAACCTATAACAATACAATAATTTAATAGATAAGCGCTGACAGTAACAACAGAAAAGAGTTTGGAAGTAAGATAGGCAGCATACAACTATTAGGTGTAGTAGGTTGTATAAGTCGTCTTTCGCAGCGTATATCACTCTGAAAAACTAACTGATTTAAAAAATTCATAATACTAACATTATCTTCACACATACTGGCAAGTTAATATACTATTATACGGTTGTTTTGGGTTTTTGATACACAATATTAACGTACTGACATTTGCAGTAGTTTGCATAACCTTTTAACTTTCAAATGATCTTATCGTGTTCCTTTATTTTTATATCCTGATACATATTAGCCCAGCACCTGTTCTGTTCGGGCCCATATTTAGAATATATTACAAGATGCACACAAGATGAAATTCTAATTTGACAATAATAATTGAATATTGTTCAGGGTGTAAGACTAATTTATGTTGTAGGATCGTAATTTTTCACGGCGTTGAATATTAATATATTTTTCTCGGGCTTCCAGCCGTGATAAGATGTCACATTTGCGGGACGTTTCGAAGGCGTCCATCTCTGCCTTCATTCTCAAACAAACAGTTAATCATTGACATTTGGTTGAGAATGAAGGCAGAGATGGACGCCTTCGAAACGTCCCGCAAATGTGACATCTTAACACGGCTGGAAGCCCGAGAAAAATCTATTAACTAATTTATGTTATTAAAAATTTATCAGATTTCATGTAAGTTAGTTACTTAATAAAACTGACAATGTGAATGAATGTATTTGATGGGTGTTAGTGTTTTTTTTAATATAAATTAGTAATTAGAATAATAGATGTACACACACACAGACCTTTACATACGCCTATAAACTCATCCGCAAATACATGTAATTGAACATACAGACATTCACATATACACAGATCACTTTCAGCACTGTGGTCTCACTATTCTCACCTTTCACCTTTATGACACTTCTCCAC
>JARYHS010008075.1:35133235-35247494 GCA_031002005.1 Vandiemenella viatica | reverse complement strand
CAGCCTCTTTGGAGTAACTAACCTCTCTCAGGAGATAACTCCTGTAAGTAGAGGTTTCCTTCTTCGACCCATCAGGAGTTTCTTTCTTCAGGGATGGTTATTGTTCGGCCGTTGGTCGCTGTCAGTTGAGACTGTTTCTTAGTGCCAAAAACCTTTCTCTAGCTGCTTGTGAGACCAGATTGCAAGCTGCATCATGAAAGTACCACAATTCCGGGTCGCGCAGTATGTCAAAAATGCTCCTGTGCTGTATATTTGCTGGTATGGCACTATTTGTGCTGTTGTTGAAACACATTCCCTTAGAACATGTTCCGGAGTGCCCTTGTTCCACAGTCACAGATACATCTGTTTACTATCCCTCTTCTTTACCAACGTTTTCACTGATTACAATTTCTTAAAGTAACTTCTGCGTCATTCTTGTTCTTCAAATTTCGTGTTATCGATTTTCCAAGTGTAAGTAAATAATATTATAATTTGAATAAATATTATAGTTTGAACAAATATTATAGTTTGAATAAATATTATAGTTTTAATAAATATTATAGTTTTAATAAACATTATAGTTTGAATAAATTAAAATTTAAAAAAACTTTTCTTCCAATGTGAAAAGTTAAATGTGAAAGTTAAAACTAAAATTATAGTATAAAAAAACACTACAAAACGCGCTTTTCGTAGCAATGTGAACTAAAATGTTAAAATAATTTTTAAATATAAAGATTATGTCCAACAGTGGAGTATTACTTAATTTTTTGACTGAGCTTAAGATAAGAATTAACTCACTGATCAAAAATTAACTTCCATATAAAAAAAATAATCGTGGAGTACTTTCCATAATAACTCATCCTTTACGAATATTTAGCGATAAAAGAAATTGAGACAACTGATATTTGTCACCCTACTCTTTTTTTAAATTAAAGTTTTTGTATGAATGACTTTATCCTAAATTTAAGCTTATTCAAAAAATTATGTTGTACTGAATAGTGGGACATTCTATCGCTGTTGAACATAAACTTTAAAGATTATTTTAAGCTTTTAGTTTACATTTCTATGAAAAACTTTTTTTTTTTTTTTACTGTAATTTTATTTTTATTGGCATTACATGTAGCACACGATTTCAGATCGCAGGATCCATGCAAAAAAGCAAAAGACAAAAAAAATTGCACATCTATGTCTAAAACGAGAAGTTCGAAACTCATTAATTATAATCCTTTAGCACAACCAACTAACAGAAAGCTTTAATCAATTTATTTCTGAAAAATCTCGTAATTTGTTGCAGGAAGTATCACCGGGAATGGTGAAAACGGAATTCTTGTTACAGTCAAATATACCACAAGAAATATACAACACCATTCCATACCTTGAGTCTGAAGATGTGGCAGAGGCAGTGATATACATGCTGTCTCAAAACCCCAGAGTACAGGTGAGTTATGAATGTAATGAAGTATACACATCAACACGTAAAGTTCGTGCGTAGGATGCTTTGGACAAAAAGAATTAAAGATGTACGTGTACGAGAGCGTCTATCATACATAAAGCAGATCTTTGAAATAGGCGGTGGTTACATTAACTCTTCATAATGTGGTAACAGCAGGTACTTTTTATAATTAGTTGACACGTAAAGTGTTACACACTTGTTTCTACAGAGGTTAAACTACTCTTTCACGAAGAATTCAGGTGTCTGGTGTAGGATGCATAATATTATGTTTATAGTAAATGAAGGTTTTAAACAAGCAGTTGTTCAATTTGCATTCCCGAATTAGCAGCACAACACGTTGCAGATAACTTTGCTAATTGAAGACCTTCTCAACGAGACATACGAATAATTGTTGGTGTTATTAGTTCAACAAGTAAAGTAAATTATCACAGTGTGCGGACAATAGTTAAAACTAGCAAAATGTTGGTAGAACCTCATACACCCCGCTGTCGACGCGCCCTAAAGCAACAACACAACAACAACAACAACAACAGAACCTCATACAGTCAGGGTACCCTGTTCTAACGGTCTTGACACACATGTCTTTTTTTGGGGGGGGGGGGTTCAAATGACAGTCGCCTAGCGCAAGAAAACATTATTTGAGATATTTTCGAATTGGGATAGCGGAAACCGCGGGATTCTCTTGCAACGCATTTTATTTCTTTTGCTTTTACGTTTCTTCGACGTCGAAGTCATTATAGTCGGGAAAGAACTGGGACCAAGGGACGGAAAGTATTTCGGCCATGGCCTTTTTGAAGAACTTCCCCACTAATCACTTGGAGTGATTTCGGGAAACCAAACTGACGTCAGTGTGGATGGCCGGACGGGGATTCTAACTCGCGTCTCCCTGAATACGAGGTTAGGGCGTCGCCGCTCTCCAACCACGCTCGGTGATTTTATTGTTTCCTCGCGCAGCTATTGCAACGCTCATTTCCAATCAGCTTTATTGTAGACAGTATTCTCTCCCATTCACTAGGATTAAATGCATTTTGAATGAATGCAATTTTAAATTAAATAATATTAGTATATGCCAAAATAACTGCAAAATTAAAGTTTTGCTTGTTAAGCTCGCAACTTAGATGTACCCTGTAAGTATATTTAGTATTTGTTTTTCAAATGAATAATATGGTCAATAATCGAGACAAATGTCAAGTTCTATGGCAGTAGCTCTTTTTAGATAGCAAACGTAAAAAATGGCCTAAAACTGACAGCATTGATGGCTTTATTTTTCTGTTAGAAAAATAACGACGCTGGGAGTGAAAAATATATTTTTCCCGTCTCTCTTTGTTAGAATGTGGAACCTCTCCCATTTTTCCAGAACGTAATTTTACAAAATTTTAAAGGCGGTTTCTGATTTTGTAGGAACAAAACACATCTACAAATTTATAGTAACTGACTTAGTCCGTTTAAGAGCTACAGACCTGGGATAGACGGCGTAGCTACAACTTTGGATACAGAATGCTAAAACGAAGCTGCATTTACGTAATATCACTTCAAGGTAGGTGTTAAGAATTTGAATGCAAATCCCAAGGCAGTGATGGCTGAAATTTCTGAGGGGTTTTGAGTGATTTTTTATCTATATTGTCACATGTGATGAATCATACGAACTTCACTGTACTCCTGCCGACTGTTGAATAGCGTAGAAATAGAAAAGTACATCTGATGTTCCTCTCATCATCGTCTTTTGGGATGCCAAAAAAGGAGTTATAAATTTAAAATTGTTTCTTCATCCTATTTCAACGGAGGCCACAGAATGTTAAAGAAACCTTTTTCACTGCGCTTCGATACTATTGAATGAAACCAGTAACTTCTATTTGTTCTTCTCCGGTACCCGGTAAAGTAATTAAAGAAGCATCATATTCTCGTCATCAACATCCATTGTCCCACACAGAACTGAGCTACACGCTGGTTTATAACTGTCGAGAAGCGGGGCCACTAAGCCAAAGGCGTTGTGAGCAGTTGAGGCGGTCGCCGCTTCGACCGCCGTCATGATGAAAAACCATTTAAGGCTCTTTTCCCACTATACTGTTTTGACCGAACGGTATAAATTCGTACGGCGACATTCTTTCGGTGGAGTAAGGAAGAGCATGATTCCTTTCACATTATACGGTGACGGCATAATGCCGTTCCCGTCGCCGTGTAGCAGCCGTCCACTGACACTGCAACACGCGGCAGCCGGATGGCGACCCATTATACAGTGCCGTAAGGGAAAAAATTCACGCTTTCACAATAGACGGTTTAAAATCGTACGGTCGAGACCTCCAGGCCTTGTAGTCGGTCTTTAATTATGTGTTACTTCATTATTTCTTAAAAATATGTTTGCGGTCTTCTACATATTTCATTCTGCAGTCTTATATTGTTCAATAGAGGCATATTGAGTTAATATGTGCAGATTTTTTTCAGTGTCCAATATCTTAATCACTTATTTCACTGGTTTAGTGAGAGCATTAGGAACAATGAATCGGAAACGGGAGGTCTAAATCGGAGAACGAGCTTAATCTATAATATAAAAATGAATCGCAAAATGTGTTGGTAAGCGCATAACTCAACAACGCCTGGACCAATTTGGCCAATTTTTTTTTTAAATGTTCGTTGGAGTTCAAGGATGGTTTTTACGGCAAGAAAAATTCGAATAATTGCCGGAAAAACCCTTAAAACAGCCCTTTTCTTTTTCCAACCCTTAAAACAGCCCTTTTCTTTTCCCATATAAACGTTTCCTATACCATTTATCAGATTGCAATGAAACTTTGGAGAGTTTTCGAGTGTGCGTCTGCGAAGGTTCCTGTGAAAAAAATTTCCAAAAAGTCAGCCCCTATTCCCCATAACACCCCATAATTTAGGCAAAACCACATTTTTTATTCGATTTAGATAGGAATTTGTACACTTATACTTTAAAACAAACAGAAAAATACTGCCAACATATGATTTCCGAATATTCATCCCCTCTCCCCCTTTCCACCCCCCTTACGTTTTTACCCCATAATTTAGGCAAACCAATTTTTTTATCCGATTTAGATAAGAATTTGTACACTTATACTTTAAAACAAACAGAAAAATACTGCCTACGTATGGTTTCTGAATATTCATCCCCTCTCCCCCTTTCCACCACCATTACGTTTTTACCCCATAATTTAGGCAAAACCACATTTTTTATTCGATTTAGATAGGAATTTGTACACTTATACTTTAAAACAAACAGAAAAATACTGCTAACATATGATTTCCGAATATTCATCTCCTCTTCCCCTTTCCACCCCCATTACGTTTTTACCCCATAATTTAGGCAAACCAAATTTTTTATCCAATTTAGATAAGAATTTGTACACTTATACTTTAAAACAAACAGAAAAATACTGCCTACGTATGGTTTCCGAATATTCATCCCCTCTCCCCCTTTCCACCACCATTACGTTTTTACCCCATAATTTAGGCAAACCACATTTTTATCCGATTTAGATAAGAATTTGTACACGTATACTTTAAAAAAGAGAGAGAAATACTGTACACATTAATTTCACAAAAACCCAATCCCTCTCCTCTCTTTCCACCACCTTAATTACACCCTCTGTCTGTCTATCTGTTTGTCCTCTATGCGCTCCTAAACCGTTCTTCCGATTATGGTGAAACTTTGGTGAGTTGTCGAGTGCGCATCCGGGGTGGTTCCTAAGAAATAAAATTTCCAAAAAACCACCTCCTCTTCCCATAACTTAACAAAACCTACGGATTTTATCCGATTTGTACGGAAATTTGCATACATATACTTTAAAATAAACAGAAAAACACTGTCTACATTTGGATTCCAAAAACGCACCCCCTTTCCCCCTTCCCGCCCCTTAATTTTTACACAAACCCACACTTTTTATCAGATTTCGATGGAACTTTGCACGCATATCTATATATATATAAAAATAGACGCGTTTTTTTATATTTCACTTTTCAGCCACCACTACCTAGCACAGATCACTGATGTTTGTGGGTGGAAGTAGCATGGAGTTTCCTGTCATGCACAACGTTGGCCGAATGCCGATAGCTGTGGGGATGTGGGAGATATAATGATTAAAGTTGGTCAGTCCAGGGCGTTTTCATATTTCGACCAAAAATTCGTATCTCCGTATACTTCTCTTTCCTGCCACAACTACATAACACAGACCTTTGGTGTTTGTATGTGGTAGTAGAATCGTCTTTCCTGTCGTGCACTATGGTTGTTAGATGTCGGTAGCTATGGGGTGTGGGAGATATGGGGGTTGAAAGTGGTAGACCTGTGGCAATATCATACTTCTGCCAAAGACAAAAAGTGTCATGGTGTATCACTTTTCAGCGAAAACTATAGATCACAGATAACTGGCGTTTATGTGTAGTAGTAGCACAGAGTCACCTTTCGATCACAACAGCGGCCGAATTTTCAGAAACTGTGTTACTGTGGTAGATATGGTGGTTGTAAGTGGGCCGACCAAGGACTATTTTCGTATTCGACTGTCTCCGCATATGTCACTTTTCGCCACAACTACATAGCATAGAGCATTGGTGTTTGTGTTTTGGTAGTAGAATCGTATCTCATGTAGTGCACTATGGTTGTTAGATGTCGGTAGCTATGGGGGTGTGGGAGAAATGGGGGTTGAAAGTGGTCGATCTGTGGCAATTTCATACTTCTGCCAAAGACAAAAGTGTCATGGTGTATCACTTTTCAGCGAAAACTATAGATCACAGATAACTGGCGTTTGTGTGTAGTAGTAGCACAGAGTCACCTTTCGATCACAACAGCGGCCGAATTTCAGAAACTGTGGTTGTGTGGGAGATATGGTGGTTGTAAGTGGCCGACCAAGGATATTTTCGTATTTCGACGAAAGGCATGTGTCTCCGCAGATTTCACTTTTCTGCCACGACTACATAGCATGGAGCATTGGTGTTTATGTGTGGTAGTAGAATCGTGTCTGTTGTCGTGCACTATGGTTGTTAGATGTCTGTAGCTATGGGGGTGTGGAAGATATGGGGGATGAAAATGGTCGACCTGCGGCAATTTCATATTTCTGCCAAAGACGCATGTGTCACGGTGTATCACTTTTAAGTGAAAACTATCAATCGCAGATCACTGGCCTTTGTGTGTGGTAGTAACACAGAGTCTCCCATCGATCACAACGTTGGCCGAAATTCGGTAACTGTGGGGTGTGTGAGATATGGTGTTTGAAATTGGTCGATCATGAATATTTTCGTATTTCATCCAAAGACTTGAGTGTATCCGTAAATTTTACTTTGCTGTCGGAACTACATAGCGCAGAAGACTGGTATTTGTGTGTGGTAATAGTATCGAGTCTCCCATCGTGCACTATGGTGGTTATATGTGTATAGCTGTCAATATGAATTCTTTACAATCACGAACGAAGTCGTGGGTACCAGCTAGTACAATTATAAATGAACAGACTAAAAAACTGAAATTCATCCTGAGGATATCATGAAGGAAATAAGAATGCTGGGAAAAAAGGGGCTGGTGTAGATAATATTACTGCAGATATCTTAAAGATAGCCGGGTGTGACATTGTACCTTATCTTGGAATATTATTTAAATTGAATCTGGATACTTGCTGCTTACCAGAGGACTGGGGTAGTGCCGTTACATAAAGCAGAAGTAAGAAATAGAGTAAAAATTATAGGCCAATCAGTTTGACATCAGTGTAGGTAAATTGATGGAAAGATCGATATGCAACCACACAGAAATATTCTGAGGAGCGTAAGTGGTTTCCAAGTAGGCAACATGGCTTTAGGCAAGGATATTCATGCGAATCTCAGTTGGTAGGGTATATGCAAGACATTTCAGATGAAATGGACAAGGGAGGCCAAATTGATAGTGTCGCACTAGATCTTTCAAAGGCTTTTGAGAGAGTAAATAAATAAGTGGATGAGAAAGTGATTTCCTGGGTAGAAGAATTTTTAAAAGGCATAAACATAAAGTTAGGGTAGGAAATGCAGTATCAAAAGAAGTGGAAGTAAAAATGGGAGTGCCCTATGGTAACGCATTGGGACCATTGCTATTCATTATTCTAATGAATAATTGTGTTGATTGTTACTATCAGAAATTAGAGATTGTTTCAGATGACATAATGCTATATCAGAGGAAAAAACGTTAGGGACTGTAAACAGTTGCAGGGGTGATCTGGACAAGATATCTAGCTTGGTTGGTAACCATGGGTTGAAGATTAAATGCAAAGAAGAGTCAGCTTATTAGATACACAAATAAAAAATAAAAATAATAAGGATGATTATGATTATAAGGTGGGGAAAGAAGTGCTTGTTGAAGACTTGAAATGTAAATATCTTGGCATTACATCTGATAACAAGCTTAACTGGGAAGGACACATTGGTCAGGTAGTAGGAAAAGGTTTCAAAATTCTGCACTTGTTGGAGAGAGTGATGAGGGGATGTACGGGAGAAGTAAAGGAATTGGGTTACAAAACTTTGATCACACCATTGCTCGAATATGGTAGTGTAGTATGGGATCCATAGTTTGAGTATCAAATACAATAGTTGGAAAGGGTGCAAAAAAGGGCTGCTAGATTTGTTTCTGGAAATTATCGCAGAATGCAATTAGTAACACATATGATAAAAGACCTCGAATGGGAATCATTGCAAGACAAGAGGAGGGTGAATGGGGTCATGGGAGAGTACAAGGCGTATATTGGTGATGAGGCGTGGACAGATATTGCTGCAAGAATTAAAAGTAAAGCATGGAAGGGAAAAGATGACCATAACCACAGGCTGGCACTGCGATTTCAGGCACAAGGGGTGTGGGAAGATTCTGTTTTTTAGGTAAGGGGATCAGGGGCTGGAATAAGTTACCAAGAGAAATGACGAACAATTTACGAAAAAACGTTGAAATAATTTAAAGTTAAAATTTGTAGAGGGCAAATGTAGGTGGGTGCAGGAAAAGGGGAAGATGGGTGTTTAGGGAAATTGCCATCGGAGCGTGCGCTCCATTGCTATTTAATTAAATATAATTATTATAATACAAGGATGCACAAAAATAACATATATTTATATTTTGTCTCTTACACCAATGGATGTATAACATTATTCCAATGATTTGTTTACGTTTCATTATAATCAAACAGCACACTACTCAACCACACGGAGCTCGTGATTAGTAGTGTAGCTCGTACTCTTCCCAGACGCAGCACACGGACAAGTTCGTGCAAACCGCTGTTTCGCTCGTCGTAGGCAGGAGTGGCTCGCAACCTTTTCTTAGGCCCAATCGTTTGGCTGCTTTCCCAAAAGAGACTCACGCTGTTGCACCACTTGTGCCGTTTCCCTCAACTGGTTCCAGACTGACAGCGTTCACTTTTCCAGCCGCAACTAGTTAGTTTGCCCTTGAAGGTTACTCGAGAATGATAGTTCTTTCGCTGGCGACAAATTCTGTTACAAGCACGCAACACAGAAAACTTCAGGAAACAGAACTAAATGTTTTTGTGACACTACGCTCAGATACCAACATGATGTAACTATTTGTTGATACGGCTGCCGTATAGTATAAAATCGCTATTCAACATAATACAAAGGTGAGATCTCTAGCAGGTTTACTGGTTTTGTAGTTAAACGACTCGTAAAAACGCAACGATGTGGGGACTAATGACCCAATTGAGCAAGTTCATATAAATTCTATCACTAATCAGTTCATGAATACTATGTCTTCCTAATATTTGGTTCATTACAGGTTTCCGAGTTTAGTTTAGGTATCAGTGTCATAAGATATACAGTTGTTTTATTATTTACTTGGTAAATGATTTTTCATTTGTTTCAGGTCCATGACGTTATAATCTTCCCTACCAGCACACCACACTAAGAGATATGTAAAACGTTTCTACAACTGTGAAAAAGTTGTGTTTTGTAAAAAAGTGTAGTAAAATGTATAGTCTACATAGTTGAGCATTGTATTTACTTTTTTTGTCACGTGAACTATCCTTTTCTTTCCAGCTTCATTGCTTCACTTGCTGCGTGTGATGTTGAAACTTGTGCACTTCGACCATAAATTATTGTACAGTACATACTGCATCATTCCACATTGTGACAATAAATTAAATTGTACATTATCGCAGGAAACATTTATTTATTGATAGCGATACATACTAAATTTTAGTGAAATTTTATGTTTGTTATTTCACGAAAAATACATGTAAGAATTTTTCAGACTGCTTTTTTATAGTCCTTAACTTCACCAGAAGTGGTATACGGGACGATAAAGAATGTCACGATGTGTGAAGTTGATCCTCAAAAAATATTGTGTAACCTCATTTTAAATGTCATTGCACAGTAATCAAATTCATTTAGGCCCAGAACATGTTTATAGTAATACCCACTAACATTAGTAAGCAGAAAATGTCCCAATAAATTTGTGTTAGACTCGTAGGAATGCAAAAACGTTGATGTTGAGTCTTGATACAAGACGCTTCCGAATACTTGAGTTGTTAACGTCCGGGCCTAGTGATATGAAGTTCTCCTGTCCGCCCATCTAGAATAAGGTTTTCCATGATTTCCCAAAATTACCCAAGGTGAATGACGGTATGTTTCCTTAAAAATCCAGGGCAGAATTCCTTTCCGTTCCTTGTGACGAATCCTCTCAAAACTCTTATGATTCCGATATTAACGAGATGTGAAGGTATAGTAATTTATACATACAATTGGCTTTTGAAAGTGGAGAATATGAGATAAAATAATAAATACTAGCAGCAATTCCGGGGGTACAGCATTTTCCGACAGCTGTTTATTTAGTTATTAAGAAGACGTATTCAGGTAATTGTACCATGCTTTTCATTGTTTTAATTGAAACTACAATACAGGATAAATATGATATTTGATAACTATATTTTGCCAGTTTGTAAAACAAATTCAGTTCCGTTAGTGCCAACGAGAAAGCTACGTCTGTTATCCTTAAACGAGGATGTTGCGTATTTTGCGTTAAAGTGTTGCTTTAAGTTGCAAAAGCGTTTTGATAATAGTGATAACTGCATATATACAGAAGTGACCTGCTTGGCACGGGACATGTACTGTCCCTCAATATTACTATGCAGACGATGCAACGTTAATTATATACATAAAAACATCGCGAAGGTAAATGAGCCACAATTTCTGCCACATTATAAGTTATTTCGCCAGAGGGTCGAGGTTTCATGGAACAGTTTTTTTCCCTATGGGGTAGCCCCCAAAACCCGCTCCTCCAAGCATGGCACCCTGCCTGTTAACTACTGCTCGCGTCTGCACATGCATTAAGTTAGTATTTCTATAGGTGATCACAGGAACGGGAATGTGATGTATTCCATGCGTCCAGGCGTCCGCTCGTTTACATTGGTCCATCCGATAAGATAGACAGAATCTTGTGAAAGAAGAGATAGGGCAGAGGTAAAAAAGTGCCAAGGTTTAACCCCTGAGAAAAAGAACCTGTGCGACAGTTAAGGTGGGACTAGACGACCCATGCGAAAATTTCGCGAAAAAAAAAAATCGGTGAAAAGTGAGGTTGAATATGATGTCACCAAAGCTGAGTCATTACTCTTCATACTCCTACTTCATTTATCGATTTTGGTTGTATATCCAGGGAGATAAATGGCTAGAGACACAAAAAACACATTTTAGAAAAATTGACATTTTTGCCCTTTAAGGGTCGAATTACGAAAAATTCCTATCTTAAATTATAATGTTAGCACGGCGGAGACCTTAATCTTTAGTATGATACCTCATTTATCTATATCGGTTGGATATCAAGTAAGATAAATGGCACGTGACACAAAAATGCGTTATAGAAGCATTTATACTTTTTCCCTTTAAGGGTTGAATTCCAAAAACATTCTTTCTTAAAATATGATATCACCAAATCTGAGACATTACTCCTCATAATCTTACTTGATTTTTCCATTTTGGTTAGATATCCAATGAGATAAATTGCTTGAGACACAAAAAATGAATTTTAGAAAAATTAACATTTTTGTCCTTTAAGGGTCGAATTACGAAAAACTCCTTTCTTAAAATATAATGTTACCATCGTGGAGACCTTATTACTTAATATGATACCTCATTTATCTATATCGGTTAGATAATAAGGGAGATAAATCGCTCGTGACACAAAAATGCGATATATAAAAATTTATAGTTTTTCCCTTTAATGGTTGAATTAAAAAACAATCATTTCTTAAAATATGATTTCACAAAGCTGATTTTACTCCTTATAATCCTACTTCATTTATCGATTTTTGTTAGATATCCAGGGAGATAAATGGCTCGAGATACAAAAAACGCACTTTAGAAAAATTAACATTTTTGCCCTTTAAGGGTCGAATTACGATAAATTCCTCTCTTAAAATATAATGTTACCATGGCGGAGACCTTATTCTTTAATATGATACCTCATTTATCTATATCGGTTAGATATTAAGGGAGATAAATCGCTCGTGACACAAAAATGCGTTATAGAAAAATTAATAGTTTTTCCCTTTAATGGATGAATTCAAAAACAATTATTTCTTAAAATACGATTTCACAAAGCTGTGACATTACTCCTTATAATCCTACTTCATTTATAGATTTTTGGTAGATATCAATGGAGATAAATAGCTCGAGATACAAAAAACGAATTTTAGAAAAATTAACATTTTTGCCCTTTAAGTGTCGAATTACGAAAAATTCCTGTCTTAAAATATAATGTTACCATGGCGGAGACCTTATTCTTTAATATGATACCTCATTTATCTATATCGGTTAGATATTTAGGGAGATAAATCGCTCGTGACACAAGAATGTGTTTTAGAAAAATTTATACTTTTTCCCTTTAAGGGCTGAATTCCAAATACATTCTTTCTTAAAATATGATTTCAGAAAGCTGAGACATTACTCCTTATAATCCTGCTTCATTTATAGATTTTGGTAAGATATCCAGGGAGATAAATGGCTCGAGATACAAAAAACGCACTTTAGAAAAATTAACATTTTTGCCCTTTAAGGGTCGAATTACGAAAAAATTCCTTTCTTAAAATATAGTGTTACCATGGCGGAGACCTTAGTCTTTAATATGATGCCTCATTTATCTATATCGGTTAGATATTAATGGAGATAAATCGCTCGTGACACAATAACGAATTGCAAAAATATTGATCCTTTTGCCCTTTAAGTGCCGAATTCCGAAAAATTTCTGTCTTAATATATGACGTCACTAAAGCGGAAATCTTAATCTTTAAAATGGTACTTCATTAAACGATTTCAGATCGATATCCAGGGAGATAAATGACTTGTAACACAGAAAACAGCATTTTAGAAATATTGACATTTTTGCCCTTTAAGGGACGAATTCCGAAAATTCCTTTCTTATATTGTGATGTGCCCAAAGTGGGGACCATAAGCTTTAAAATGACACCTGATTCATTGATTTCGGTTAATTATGAAGGAAGATACAGGCTTGTGACAAAAAAAACCTTATAGAAATAATATATACTAGACGCCCCATGCGAAAATTTCGCTAATAAAATGCGATGAATAGTGAGGTTGAATATAATGTCACCAAGTTCAGTCATTACTCTTCATACTCCCTACTTCATTTATCGATTTTGGTTAGAAATCCAGGGAGATAAATGGCTCGAAACACAAAAAACGTATTTTAGAAATATTAACATTTTTGCGCTTTATGGGTCGAATTACGAAAAATTCCTTTCTTAGAATATAATGTTACCACGGCGGAAACCTTAGTCTTTAATACGATATGTCATTTATCTATATCGATTAGATATCAAGGGAAATATAAGGCTCGTGACACAAAAATACGTTGTAGAACAATTTATACTTTTTCCCTTTAATAGTTGAATTCCAAACAATTCTTTCTTAAAATATGATGTCAGCAAAGCTGAGACATTATTCCTCACAATCGTACTTGATTTATCGATTTTGGATAGATATCCAGGGAGATAAGTGGCTCGAGACACAAAAAAACGCATTTTAGAAAAATTGACTTTTTTGCCTTTTATGGGTCGAATTACGAAAAATTCCTTTCTTGAAATATAATGTTACCACGGTGGAGACCTTATTCTTTAATATGATACCTCATTTATCTATATCGGTTAGATATTAAGGGAGATAAATCGCTCGTGACACAAAAATGCGTTATAGAAAAATTAATAGTTTTTCCCTTTAATGGATGAATTCAAAAACAATTATTTCTTAAAATACGATTTCACAAAGCTGTGACATTACTCCTTATAATCCTACTTCATTTATAGATTTTTGGTAGATATCAATGGAGATAAATAGCTCGAGATACAAAAAACGAATTTTAGAAAAATTAACATTTTTGCCCTTTAAGTGTCGAATTACGAAAAATTCCTGTCTTAAAATATAATGTTACCATGGCGGAGACCTTATTCTTTAATATGATACCTCATTTATCTATATCGGTTAGATATTTAGGGAGATAAATCGCTCGTGACACAAGAATGTGTTTTAGAAAAATTTATACTTTTTCCCTTTAAGGGCTGAATTCCAAATACATTCTTTCTTAAAATATGATTTCAGAAAGCTGAGACATTACTCCTTATAATCCTGCTTCATTTATAGATTTTGGTAAGATATCCAGGGAGATAAATGGCTCGAGATACAAAAAACGCACTTTAGAAAAATTAACATTTTTGCCCTTTAAGGGTCGAATTACGAAAAAATTCCTTTCTTAAAATATAGTGTTACCATGGCGGAGACCTTAGTCTTTAATATGATGCCTCATTTATCTATATCGGTTAGATATTAATGGAGATAAATCGCTCGTGACACAATAACGAATTACAAAAATATTGATCCTTTTGCCCTTTAAGTGCCGAATTCCGAAAAATTTCTGTCTTAATATATGACGTCACTAAAGCGGAAATCTTAATCTTTAAAATGGTACTTCATTAAACGATTTCAGATCGATATCCAGGGAGATAAATGACTTGTAACACAGAAAACAGCATTTTAGAAATATTGACATTTTTGCCCTTTAAGGGACGAATTCCGAAAATTCCTTTCTTATATTGTGATGTGCCCAAAGTGGGGACCATAAGCTTTAAAATGACACCTGATTCATTGATTTCGGTTAATTATGAAGGAAGATACAGGCTTGTGACAAAAAAATACCTTATAGAAATAATATATACTAGACGCCCCGTGCGAAAATTTCGCTAATAAAATGCGATGAATAGTGAGGTTGAATATAATGTCACCAAGTTCAGTCATTACTCTTCATACTCCTACTTCATTTATCGATTTTGGTTAGAAATCCAGGGAGATAAATGGCTCGAAACACAAAAAACGTATTTTAGAAATATTGACATTTTTGCGCTTTATGGGTCGAATTACGAAAAATTCCTTTCTTAGAATATAATGTTACCACGGCGGAAACCTTAGTCTTTAATACGATATGTCATTTATCTATATCGATTAGATATCAAGGGAAATATAAGGCTCGTGACACAAAAATACGTTGTAGAACAATTTATACTTTTTCCCTTTAATAGTTGAATTCCAAACAATTCTTTCTTAAAATATGATGTCAGCAAAGCTGAGACATTATTCCTCACAATCGTACTTGATTTATCGATTTTGGATAGATATCCAGGGAGATAAGTGGCTCGAGACACAAAAAAACGCATTTTAGAAAAATTGACTTTTTTGCCTTTTATGGGTCGAATTACGAAAAATTCCTTTCTTGAAATATAATGTTACCACGGTGGAGACCTTATTCTTTAATATGATACCTCATTTATCTATATCGGTTAGATATTAAGGGAGATAAATCGCTCGTGACACAAAAATCGGTTATAGAAAAATTTATACTTTTTTCCTTTAAGGGTTGAATTCCAAAAACATTTTTTCTTAAAATATGATTTCACAAAGCTGATACATTACTCCTTATATTCCTACTTCATTTATCGATTTTGGTTAGATATCCAGGGAGATATATGGCTCGAGATACAAAAAACGCATTTTAGAAAAATTGATATTTTTACCCTTTAAAGGTCGAATTACGAAAAATTCCTGTCTTAAAATATAATGTTACCACCTCGGAGACCTTAATATTTAATATGATACCTCATTTATCTATATCAGTTAGATATTAAGGGAGACAAATGGCTCGTGACACAAAAACGAATTGCAAAAATATTAATACTTTTGCCCCTTAAGGGTTGAATTCCGAAAAATTTCTGTCTTATTATATGACGTCACTAAAGCGGATATCTTAATCTTTAAAATGATACTTCATTAAACGATCTCAGATAGGTATCCAGGGAGATATTTGACTCATAACACAGAAAACAGCATTTTAGAAATATTGACATTTTCGCCCTTTAAGGGCCGAATTCCGAAAACTTCATTTCTTAAAATATGATGTGACCAAAGGGAAGACCATAAGCTTTAAAATGATACCTCATTCATTGATTTCGGTTAAGTATGAAGGAAGATACAGGCTTGTGACAAATAATATATATGATGATATAATACCGGCTGGCTTAAATACTGCAGTACCGCGACAGAATCTATACTACAGTTGAGGATGACGTGGGAGTTGTTAGTTGGTTAGGGTATCATTCAGTTACTTACCCCGAGAGTGGCATGCGTGCGGATGTCCGTGTGGATAGCGTGTTGTGCCTGGCGTGGTGACCTATCATGCAGCCACCTATATGCAGAGAGAGAAAAACCATTCATGTGAAGCGTAGAAATGCAGGCAAAGCGTTTTCGTTGATCTTGATGTAGGGTGGATTTGTATAGAGCAATAATCATCAAAAGTAGTTAGTGATGACCATTCGCAGCTCATAGACACGGTCCAAACAAATAGATTCTGACAACTGACCTTAAGCATTAATTAATGAAATAAATCTGAAATAATTGGACAATGTCTGCGGCTGGAATATTGTTTAATGAAAAGATAATAATTAGGAAGAACATTTCAAGCAACAAAACAATAGAGAAAAACAGGGTGCGAATCGCGATCACGCTCCATGTATCAACAAATGAATGTTGAAATCCAAACGTGTAGAAGTGTAAGTATCTAATTACGTTAATAAAGAGAATGGAAGTATTAGGAATGAGAGGAGCAAGAAATTTAGATGAATTGTTGGTCATTCAGGTCAAATGAGTTACAGGGAATATGCCGTCAGGAGAAATCCAACCCTCAGAACTTTGTTTGATAACTTTTTGAAAACAATTCTTTCCACAACGTAATATACCGTATGGTGTAGCGATGCAATGCTACAGATGTCTGCCCTGTAATGACTATTCACTATTGTGTAAATCAACATTTTACTAAAAGTGTGCTGCTCATGGTGCTTCTGTGAACATTAATAGGTTGCAACCATCTTGTGCGCTCTGCCATTGAAGACATTTTCCAACGGACCTGAAAATAGGAAATGAGTTGTTACAAAAGCATTATGGTGGATAACACTGCCATAAATTTATATTTACACAGAGTTTACTAGTCTGTTTTCAACAATAAGGTTAATAAAATGCCTGACTATTTAAACTTTCCTCTACTACAACAACCGAATCCATCCACCGTTAATGCCGAACCAGCTCTCAAAACAGGAAATATTTAACTAATCAAACCAAGGCTGTTTGGAGTCTCGAAGTTTCCAGGCAGCAACAATACCAGCTAAGCAGATACTAAAGAAGAATCTGAGCAAGATGCACGTTGATACTAAACGGGGAGAAACTGAAAACATGGAGGAATTACTGCATCAGTCACTATAATGTGAACAGCTACGAAACGAATCAGAAGCATTCAACGACGACAAACCTCAGTATTCAACGACATTCTTCTTAGGTCACCAGTGCATCTCATGAAACTAAAAAATAAAGCGGGCCATTCATTATGTCAATCATTCATTATTAGCAAGACAAAACGACATTTTGTTTTGGTGCAAGCAGCAACCGGCATACAATTTCAAGTTGCTTTCCTGACGGCGATAGAAATACATGAAATTTTCGGAATGGGTAAGCTCCTTCGACCAGCACAAAAGCAACACTGAGTAATCCGGTTGGTGGTAAATACAATGCTATATATTTCAACGCTATGATAACAGTTTATATCGGATATCATCATCATCACTGGCCACAGCATCTTCAGAGATGATAGTCGTCGCGACAGTGAGGGTATACTTAGTTTATAAAGGAGAAGGTCACGAAAAAAAACAGCATCTCCACAGTTTAAAAACAAGTATGGCAACAAGGTGCATTTTGTGGTCAAACACATGTAACATTTTGAGGTGATGGACACCGATTTTGAATTTCGTGATCAGTTGCCAAATGATTTTTTTTTTTTTTTTTTTAACAGTTTAACGTCCCTTTTTAACAACGTGGTCTTTAGAGACGGGAAAGGATGGGGGCAAGGAATGGGAAGGAATTCGGCCATGGCCTTTTGAAGGAAGCATCCCGGCATTCACCTGGAGTGATTTGGGGAAACCATGGAAAACCCAAATCTGGATGCCCGGACGGGGATTCGAACCGCCGTCCTCCCGAATGCGAGGCCAGAACGCTATCCGTTACACCACCACGCTCGGTAGTTGCCAAATGAGCTATGAATCATAACACCAGACTACTTATTAGATATTTACAATTGACTCTATACTTAAATTTGGGTTTTTAAGGCAAAACTACGAATTCATTTTCAGTAAGCGACAAAATAAAGGCCTTTATCAAAAAATCAGATGATAGTGGTATTTACAATGAAAATTTGTAGTCCTTTTCCAATTCGTAAAATCTTGTGACGGAGCTCGTAAATGAAAGGTGATTTCATATGTAATAGAAAACACCATTGCCAATTAATGCCAGCTGAAACCTTCGGAAATAAATTTAACAAAGTTGTTCTGAATTCCTATGGCTAAGAAGCAATTGGCGCCGATGGTCCTGTTGTAGTCTGTTGTAGTCATTGTGCTAGGGTTAGCTGATTATAGTATGAAGTACAGTAGTAGAATGCTGTCTAATTTCATGCTATAAAAAAATAATAATAATAATAAAAAAAAATACTAGTTGACCCATACGCCCAGCTCTAATGACAACGATGTCGGCGAGCCATAAGTCTGAAGAAATTGCAATGTGTTTCACTACTCTCTTCATTTAATGATTTATTTGTCCAATGATCTCTTTTTAAAATTCTTTTACAGTACCATATTTCAAATGCTACTTCAAATACAGCAGATTAAAACCAGTGCCCAATTTCCGTTACAAGACCTTTCAACAGAGCACAGACTAATGTATTTTTTAAAAAGCTGTAGGTAATATAGTTTTTCTCCTGGCCTGCAATTTCAGATGTTAATGAACTCTATTTAAGAGTAAGCAGTAAGAAAAAAATGCAGTTCCATAACTGTAACGGTGATGAAGATGATTGAACTGGCCATCTAAATTAGGGTACGATTGTCAATTTAAACTCATTGCAGTTCCGAAACAGGAAATTCAGATACCTTCTTGTCTCTCTTTTGACAGGTCTGACAAACCAACGAATTTCACATTCTAGTTGTTTGTTTAGTTTGCTGCTAACTCTTTTTCAAATATTGAAGATACGGCTTGTGATATCAACAACTGTTTACACTTTCTTGAAGCGTGAGGATTTGCCACGATAAGCCTTTTGTGAGAAGTTTGTGGGTACACAAACACGTTCTATCAGTTCCTCCAAATTTGGTTATACTCACACCATCATCATTAACAATTTATTTAGGTACGATTAGACATCAGCCGACTAGGATACCGAGCGGTAACGTTGAGGCCTCGCATTCGGGAGGATGTGGGTTCTTTTTTAAAAAATCCACACGGGCTTCCTATCAATACACAAAGCATTTTCTGTTTCACTTTAAGGCGAGAGCTGTAGGTGATGCTTTCCACTATGCTCTCGATGACTAAGAGCCATAAATTTACATTTCGAAGGGATTTTGAACTTACCGTTGACGAGTGTGAAACTAGACCTTTTTTTCTACACACACACTAACCTTCACCAACGTTATTCACGTAGTTTCCTAAACGCGCTATAACACCGAATAAGTGCATTATCCACTTAGAAAACCCATTGTCATACTAATAAAACTGTTTTTAACCCTCCAGTGTAGCTCAGTGCGCTGAGGCTCCGTACATTGGAACGGGGACAATGGGTCCGTCCGTCCTGATTACGGTTTCCCACAATCATCATATATATTATTTCTATAAGGATCTTTTTTTTGTCACAAGCCATTATCTCCCTTCATACATAACCGAAATCAATAAATGAGGTGTCATTTTAAAACTTATGATGTATGTCAGTATTAAGTATTAATATTCCTACAACCAGTTTTTGTGTCACGAGCCATTTATCACCGATATAGATAACGAGGCATCACCTTAAAGACTGAGGTCTTCGTAAAGTCTTCGGCTTAGTTACACCATATTTTAAGGAAGGAATTTTTCAAAATTCTACCCATAAAGTGCAAAAGTATTAATATTTCTACAACGCATTTTCCTGTCACATGCCATTTATCTCCCTTGATACCTAACGGAAATCGATAAATGAGGTATTGTTTTAAAGATTAAGGTATCCGCTTTTTCACATCATATTTTAAGAAAGATCTTTCTCCAAATTCAGCCCTTATTGTTAGCCGTTTTAAACACCTTTATGCAGAACGTTTGTCTGGGGGGGGGGGGGGGGGGCGGGACCCCCTTGCTTGATGCCTCACCGAAATTGATAAATGAAATACCATTTTAAAGACCAAGGTGTCTGGGTGTCTGCTTTGGTTACACCATAGTTTATGAAAATAATTATTTGGAATTCGACCCTTAAAGGGCGCATGAATATATTTCTAAAACGTGTTTTTTATTTATTTATTCCGAGTCATACTTATCAACACATATCGTAGAGATGTTGATATGCTGTGAGCATTTCGTTCAGGTTGTTTGTATTCTGTTAAGGTCATGTCAGTTTGTCGTACAAACACTGTGTTTTAAATTTTCTTAACTGTTTCTTAATATGTAGTAAATATTCTAATGCGTACCGATTACACTAAACAAATAAATATTTGCTACAAAAGTGTGGTTCTACTTTTCATTAAATTACAAGCATTCAACCTCACTATTCATCGTATTTAATTGGAGAAATTTTCGCACGGGTCGTCTAGTCTAGGCTAATATTAAGGAGGTCCCCAATCTCTGCCTCATAAATTACACATTTCACAAAAAAATAATATATATCATACAGAGCACACAAAGTTACTCGTTTCGCAGACAGATTGAAACAGATTAGGTAGGTCGAGCCTAACAGATCCGATTAAACTTCTGGCAGGAACTCTGTCCTCCCTATCATGATTTACATTGGCCGCCTGTAGCGGCCAGTGTCTACGGAGTCCTTGTTGGCCTGATGGGAGGAAAAAAACTAAATTGTTTATCGATGGGAAGCTCATTGACGAAGACGCGCCCACCACACAGAAAAACTAAAGTTTCGTATGATTATAAGGCGGAGGTAGAATAGCTGGTACAAAGAGTAAATACTTTGGAATGTCATGTGACTATAAACTCAAATGAGCGGATCTTATGCGTGAGTGGCAGAGAGAAATTAGAATGTCCCACATTTACTGCAGCGGAAAGTATCGGGAAAATGAGTGAATCCGGATACTAAACTTTGGTCAGATCGTTGCTTGAGTATGGTTGGGTAGTAAGGGACTAATATTATGGATATCAAATACAGGAGTCCAAAGGAGGGCAGCGACATTTGTTTATAAAAATTGCCGTAGAACACATTCAATAACCGAAAACGTAAAGAAGCTGGATTGCAAACCACTGCAAGGCAGGGGTTGAGTTGACAGTGTGTTGGGATATAACGCATACATTGGTGATGAGTTGTGGATGGGTATTGGTGAAAGAATTAGGAGTAGTAAATGGAAGGAAAAAAGGCAACCATTATCATAAACTGGCTTTCGATTGCAGGCATAAGATAGTGGACCTTTTTTTTTTTTTTTTTTTTTTTTTTTTTTTAGGTTAGGTAGTCAAGGACTGGAATAAATTACCAGGAAATATGGCGAACAAATTAATGCAAACACCAAAAGAGTTTAAGCTAAAAATTCGTATTGGGGAAATTAGTGAAGTTAGTGAAGTTGCCACCGTAGCAGAGGCTTCATCGCAGTTAGTACAGATACTATTATTATAATCTTTGTGACAGATTGATCAACAGCACAGTATGGTATCCAAAGCACGAAACATTTATAGCTTACTTTACGTAAAAGAAACTTTGCCAGTGAAAGTCATCCGAAGTTGAGGTAAGAATTTCAGTTTGTACCAAGAGTCGATCATGAGAACTAGGATTTCCAATGACGCAATGTTTTACGTGGCCACTCGCTCCAATACTTCTGTTTTTTTTTTTTTTTTTTTTTTTTTTTACTGCTTAACGTCTCTTAACAGCGAGGTCTTTAGAGACGGGAAAGGATGGTGGGCAAGGAATACGAAGCAAATTCGGCCATGGCCTTTTAAAGGAAGCATCCCGGCATTTGCATGGAGGGATTTGGGAAACCATGGAAAACCCAAATCTGACAATACTTCTGGAACGGTTTGAAATTGTACACTTGTGTTATGATTATCCTTTACTTTTGCTGTCCAGTTGTTGCAGCCATGCTATGAAGGAAGTTGTATCACTGAAAACATCTTGAAATGATCCATCGTACTTCCTTAGAGGGCATTCATTAATGATGTACTCCATACTCTTGAAAGGAGCTCCGTAGTCACAGACAGGAGAATCCCCACTTACGGAGCATGGCGTTGCATTTGGCGTGGCCTGTTCTTAGGCGTTTTAGTTTGACCCACTGGTCTCTCTTCAGATGGAATCTCGAAAGTCCAGATGAAGGATCTTCAATATCTTGCTGTTTCACAGATGCAGAGTTTCAGCTTTGTCCCCATTTTCCTTGACATTGAAGTCAAATATGTCATGCCATACTGATTTGGGGGATAGGCCATTTAGAACCTCGTGGATTGGGAGATCCTGTGGATGGTCAGGACTATATAATTTTTATCCATTCACGTGCCGTTCCTTCTTGGCATCTTACTCTGTAGGTGGTATATTGCTGATGATATGTAACCAGGGGACTGATGGATTTTAGTGTTCCAGTTATTATTCTCGTACACTCGTTCAGATTGACAATTTTTCTAGTGTGAGCACTACGTTGCCACACCGGAGCACAGTACTCAGTAACAGGGTAAACCATGGTGAGGGCGCGTCAACTCCCCATGAAATACCAACTACACTCCTGGAAATTGAAATAAGAACACATTGACGCCGGTGTGTAAGACCCACCATACATGCTCCGGACACTACGAGAGGGCTGTACAAGCAATGATCAAACGCACGGCACAGCGGACACACCAGGAACAGCAGTATTGGCCGTCGAAGGGCGCTAGCTGCGCAGCGGTTGGGCACCGCCGCAGTCAGTTTCAGCCAGTTTGCCGTGGCATACGGAGCTCCATCTCAGTCTTTAACAATGGTAGCATGCCGCGACAGCGTGTACGTGAACCGTATGTGCAGTTGACGGACTTTGAGCGAGGGTGTATAGTGGGCATGCGGGAGGCCGGGTGGACGTACCGCCGAATTGCTCAACATGTGGGGCGCGAGGTCTCCACAGTACATCGATGTTGTCGCCAGTGGTTGGCGGAAGGTGTACGTGCCCGTCGACCTGGGTCCGGACAGCAGCGACGCACGGACGCACGCCAAGACCGTCGCATCCTACGCAGTGCCGTAGGGGACCGCACCGCCACTTCCCGGCAAATTAGGGACACTGTTGCTCCTGGGGTCTCAGAAAGGACCATTCGCAACCGTCTCCATGAAGCTGGGCTACGGTCCCGCGCACCGTTAGGTCGTCTTCCACTCACGCCCCAACATCGTGCAGCCCGCCTCCAGTGGTGTCGCGACAGGCGTGTATGGAGGGACGAATGGAGACGTGTTGTCTTCAGTGATGAGAGTCGCTTCTGCCTTGGTGCCAATGATGGTCGTATGCGTGTTTGGCGCCGTGCAGGTGAGCGCCACAATCAGGACTGCATACGACCGAGGCACACAGGGCCAACACCCGGCATCATGGTGTGGGGAGCGATCTCCTACACTGGCCGTACACCTCTGGTGATCGTCGAGGTGACACTGAACAGTGCACGGTACATTCAAACCGTCATCGAACCCATCGTTCTACCATTCCTAGACCGGCAAGGGAACATGCTGTTCCAACAGGACAATGCACGTCCACATGTATCCCGTGCCACCCAACGTGCTCTAGAAGGTGTAAGTCAACTACCCTGGCCAGCGAGATCTCCGGATCTGTCCCCCATTGAGCATGTTTGGGACTGGATGAAACGTCGTCTCACGCGGTCTGCACGTCCAGCACGAACGCTGGTCCAGCTGAGGCGCCAGGTAGAAATGGCTTGGCATGCCGTTCCACAGGACTACATCCAGCACCTCTACGATCGTCTCCATGGGAGAATTGCAGCCTGCATTGCTGCGAAAGGAGGATATACACGGTACTAGTGCCGACATTGTGCATGCTCTGTTGCCTGTGTCTATGTGCTTATGGTTCTGTCTGTGTGAACATGTGTTGTATCTGACCCCAGGAATGTGTATATAAAGTTTCCCATTCCTGGGACAATGAATTCACGGTGTTCTTATTTCAATTTCCAAGAGTGTAGCTTCTTCATGATGTTGTTCCGTGTTGTAAGTTTCTGACTTGATTTTTTTTAAGGTGATACCAAGATATTTATGGTAGAAATTATGTTTCACTCTTTGGTGACAGAATTTCACTTTGAGCTGCTGCTGTGATATTCTATTGCTCAGATAGAATGCGTATACTTCTGTTTTCATCTGGTTTGGACAAAGTATCCACTTCATATAGTACGCATTCAAGGTTTCTAAATCATTTGAGAGAATGCTTTCACCTTCCTGTGGTGTAGCAATTTGGACAGCGATAGCTAAGTCGTAAGCGTAGCAGAATTTATTGCCGACTGTTTCAGGCATGTCACTGGAGCACAAGTTGAAGAGCAACGGAGCTAGTGTGAGTGTCCTTTTTAATGTTACGGCTTTATTAAGGGAAAATGTGACATTTCAGTTAATGTAATATTTTCGGGAGTTAGGCACAAGACAGACTAGGCTTCGCTGATGCAAATTCAGCGTAAGGCTGTTTGTTCCTCCACATAATGCTTACTAGCTGACAGAAGGAGTCAACTTCAAGTGGATCGAACTGGAATTAATGACGTCAAACACGAGGTGGCGTGTAGCCAAGTAACAAGTTATTCGCTCTCAGTTAATCAGGAGCAGTTTATTTGACAATATGGGTTAACTTGTAGCTAAGCCGTCTCTCGTCAGCCTAGTCTAGCCAGCAATACATTCCGCTAAGTTCAGTCTGCCATTTATTCAAAGAGAGGCAATAGCCATTATTCATAGACGCGAATTGTAAATAGCCTTGCAGTAGCGCACCAACGATTGTAACATGTACAGTCAATTGCTACAATAGAAAGGTAGTTCGGCAGTTAGCGTCGTGTCATATATAAAGGGTAGATTATCAGCTAGTCATTTCACAAGTGCTAGCCTTCCTATCCAAGTTGCTGACTTTATTTAACCTTTTATTAGTAACATCAAGAAGCGGACCAAGAGCATAAGTCGTCATTTGAAGCAAGAAGGTAGCGCAAGACGGACCCAAGAGGGTTAGCAAATCCCAAAGGTCAATCAAATCCATCCCACTCATTAACCACCCACAAAATATAGACCACTCGAAACTCGACACCAGACAATTGGGGTCAATGCATCAAATATGATCAGGCTATCTGACACTATTACTGACCTTTGAGGTAATCCATTTTTTATTTTAAACGACTTACTTGTATTTTACCCAATGGTGACCTTGAAATATCGGTTTTGTCAACATGTTATTCAAGAGTGATGTTAGTTTCCTGCAGGGTAAATGCTTTTTAAGTTTAAGTAGTAGTTCATCCAGCCAAGCTGTATGATATGTCGCTTTTAGATAGACGAAAGCTATTGATGTCTAACTTCTTTTGAAATCCATCCTCAATATATGATGTCAGTGCTAATACTTGTTCACAACGGCACCGTTTGTGTCTGAAGCCTCCCTGATTTGTTGGAGCTATGTTATTTATCATTTTTTGAATGTGGTTAAGGATGTTCTAGAATATTATAGGAAACACAGAGTAGAGCAGTAGATCGATGGCTTGAAGCATCATCTACTGGTTTGCCTAATTTAAGGACCGCCGATGTGTGAGCAGTTCAAGAAACCCACATGACTGAGAAGGATATGGAAAGTAGGGAAAAGATAGCGGAATACAGAAATATAGCATAAACGGATCAGCTCTGTACGCCAAAAGTAACACTTGCAATGTCTCAAAAGTTAGCTCTCAAAAAGTTAATGAAATAGAAATAATCCAGCTTAAAAACCACCTCTTTAAAACTGGCCAACTCCATCACTGCTCTCACTACCGAAACCATTTATATATGAAGGTAACTTTAACAGCCAACATACTCCCTGGGGTTACCCAAATACTGATGAAAATGGAGAGAAACTTACGATATGGTGTGAAAGTCAAGAGGCGTAACTCAGCTAAGATGCTAAAGAAAAGAAAACACTCCATTCCGCTATATGGCAATCTGACACCAATCCCGATATGGTTTTGGCTCCAAAGATGAAAGAAAACCTTTCGATCACATAAGATAGGTCCTTCAGTATTATTATTAGTCTACTGGCACTCGGTTACTGGACATACAGCCAGTATCCAACTAATCACAATTGTCACTTGCATGGTTCAATAAATCATTACTTTTTACTCAAAAAATGTTTTTTTGTGATTGGCTCATTCAGAATAGATAGGCGGACTCAAGCAAAGATTAACTTTTGGTTAGTAATGAACACAAGGTCTCAACAACTCTGATGCGTTTCGTGTAATTTATCAGCTTGATTGGCTGTCAAGTGCTTGAAATATCTTGAGTATCAGAATGTGGTGGCTGTGACACAGATGTAGATTTATAAAGAACAAATAGAAGTTGTGTGCCGTGAAGTATACGACTAACAGTTTCAAATATGAAGATATGGTTTGTATGTAAGTTCAGAGAACGGTAAAAACGAACAACACTACCTGTGGCCCCAGTGAAAACTTGAGTTCAGTGGGAGATCGCGAAATAATTGAAGGCGATTGCCTCAAATAAAAAAAAAGTACTATTTTGAATACATTCAATCATCGTCCTACATTTTATTGTTAACAACGCATTCTACATAAACAGTAAACTACGTAGTTTGTGATTTAAATATATTTTCTCACGCCTGAAATACCAGCCTTGAAATGCTTGCGCGCTGATACGAGAGGCGATATCTGATAAGTAGAGCAAGCGGAAAATATTACATAAAATCCTCTTCGACGATTCCTGCGTGTTTATCGTCAAATGGTGTTTCGGTACACGTGACACGTATTTATGAAACATAGATGCACGTGCTGATCGGAAAATTTTAAAATTGAATTCGCTATTCAACAGCAGTATTATTATTATTATTTTGTTCCTCTAAAGGTGTACAGTTTGTAACAAACATGGTGAAAGAAACACTAGGTATACTCAGAACTGTCTGTTAAGAACGGGAAACGAACCCGTAACGTGAGAGCTTCGTTGAGTACAACAAGAACAAGGCGCACCGGCCTGATGAGTGTTTTTAGTGAGTTGTCTACGCTGGAGAAGTCCACTCCAGGTACATGGATTACGCACAATAGAAAAATAAAGGCCCGTTTACACTAGCGGTCAGCTCTGCTCAGCTCAGCTCACGATCCACGAATTCGTCAGTAGCATTCACACTAGCCTCAGGTCAGGTCTGATCAAATCGTAGACGATGCCATTCATTTCAGTGGCTCATAGCGAACGTTAACGTCGCACTGGCTGCAACAAAACTACCTAGATCTAGAACTCATGCTATTGTGGGCTACTAAATTTTCCGCCCAAACGTATCTTCTAAGACTTTATCCAGAGTTTCAAGAAAGGTGGAAAATACTTTTGGTATTTTAGATCAAAATTTTCGAATATATTTTAGAAAAATTAATTCTTCTCCAGGATTAATTTATAACAGAATTTTCCACAATTATTTAAATTAATTTAATTGCAATGGAGCACACGCTCCGGTGGCAATTTCCCTACACACCCTTCTTCCCTTTCCTGCACCAACCTACATTTGCCCTCTACAAATTTTAACTTTAAATTGTTTCAACGTTTTCGATAATTTATTCATCATTTCCCTTGGTAACTTATTCCAATCAAGGAAGTATAAAATTCCATACCTAGTAGAAAGTGAATCTTAGCATGAACGAGAGGAATCCTTTTTAAAAAACATTTGTTGTGGTAAAGCTCGTAAACAAGCTTTTAATACAAGAAATAAATTCACGTTTTTTTATTCGGTAGCAGAATATTTTAATTTATTGTTTTCAATTTTGTCAGCTTTATAATAAACAGAAATAACATACTCTTAACATGTCTATTTTCTATTTTTTTGCTTACGAGCAAATGTTTTTAAGAAACACATAAAGATTTACCATTTATAAATTGCTTTACTCTTAATTTAAACTTACGAACTTGTAATTTGTTTTTGCTTACGTTTTAACTATTCTTTTACAAACTCTATCCACAGTGCGGTTTTGTGCGATGAATCGCAATATTTTTTATCACTAAAATGATATATTTCACTTGAACCCAGAACAAGCTCTACTTGACGTTCGTCGTCCATGTTGATTTGATCTGACCTGACTGTTGCACGTTCACACTAGAGGTCAGCTCAGCTCAGGTCTTGACCATTGTTGACCGGTGGCGGCGCGATCTTCAGGTTGACATGCCTTACCCTGATCGAAGGGAACCGTGTAGTGGGAGTTGAGTTGAGCTGAACTGGCCGTTAGTGAGGACATGCCGTAATGTCCGAATGAAGCTATACGATATTGTGCGAACACAAAACCTGATGACGCACTTATCGCTCTCAATGTAAAGTGTCCTGGTCAAGTTCTGCTTGCTCCAGTACCAATTAGTGAGCAGAAAGAACCTGTGCTGCTGACATCAGGCCGAATGAGAATTTTATTGTAGACCATAGGACTGTTGGTCAACACTAAACCCGCCAACATGCAACCAGAAGGTAGTGGTGAAGGGCGTCTCATCTCCGTCTAATTTTCGCACTGGAGTTAAAATATGTCATTTGAAGGACGCGTTCTAAATAATGAAGTATTAATTTTAAGAAATGCTGAGTTTATGTCGGCTTACTTCAGGAATTAAAACAAACCTAGATTCACATTCACCCCATCCAGGAAGGGGTGGGCTGGAGTTGATTTACCCCACACTATTTTTATTCACTCGATGAGAAACATGTGTACCAGGTTTCACTAACCTGCCACTTTCCGAAATTAAACTTCGATTTCCCCTTACCCTACCTCGCTACGGGTGGGTTGTGCTTGCTACCATACAGCACTTTTACTCTCCCAGTCAGAACCGTGTATCACGTTTCATCAAATATTCCCCCGCCATTTCCGTAATTAAACCAAACTTCGATTCACCCGTGCTCTACGTAGAAAGGGATGGGTGGGGTTGATTGACCAATACAATATTTTCAGACGTCCAGTGAGAAACATATCTGAATCGCCAGGGTGGTTCAGAGCACAGAGGCTCCAGGCACAGCACAGGCCCCCATGTAACGTCTGTACTGACTGCGGTTTTGCGCATTCACCAAGGTAAACGCCAGGATGATCCCCTAGCTCCGCCTCATAAACTACAAATTTCACTAACCAATAAAATGCACTAATCACACATAGAACAGCCAGTTGGCAACGCTTTAGTTTCCCCGCTACTACGTATTACGACCTGGCAGCAGGTATAAGATGCTTGGCGCAAGCAAGGGCATGCAGCCGTACAGCTAAAGCTCCAAATCTGACCATGCCAACCATGAGTACAACTCAGCAAAGCCGGCCTCAATAGCGTCGGGGCTAGAGTTCTCGCCCCGTGTACCGAAGATCGTCGGTTCGAGTCCAGCCGAGGGGATGGGTGTTGTGTGAGTTGCGCTTGTTTCTTTTGTGTTCGCACTGTGCTGTTTGCACTTTCTGTAAAGGAACTTAAACAATTTAAGGGTCATAATCACACTTGAGCATAAATAGCGGAAAACCATTAAGAAACCAAAAAAAAAGTGTTGAAGAAGAATGAAGAACATATGTATCGAGTTTCATCGAATTCGCACCCGCCATTTCAGGAATTAATGAAAAAAATTGGATCACTGTCAAAAGATCCAAAACGGGGAAGAGGGGGGGGGGGGTTTGTTATGAAACGGAAAGTTAATTTTTATTTTGATCCAGGCTTCATTTCAAATTGATCAAAACATCCGATAATGTTACTGCTCGAAAGTCGAAACATGTACCGTACGCGATTTAGTACAATTCACAGACATGGCTGTATCTGGAATCAAAGTGTGGTGGGTGGTCGGTAACGCTCTGGTCTCGCATCGGGTGGAGCGGATTTGAATCTCAGCAATCCAGATAAGACTTAAAAACAGTTCATTATCATGGAAAAAAATTGCAGTTAGTCGAAAATTACTGTTAACAATGAAGTTCTTTGGCATTTTTTCGTAATTATTAATTTATATAGTTTATTCTTCGTATTCAGTGTTTCTGATGATATCTTAAGTATTTCATTTTCGACTCCGGCGTCATTTAAAGTATAAACATTAGACATACTACATATTTCAAGTCTGCTTATAATATTTGAAACGGTGAAAATCGCATCGGAATCTGCTCAGGAGACCACCAGAAGAAAGTTTGATCAATGCTTTGAATAAAGGTAGCGCAAAAGATTAATAAGTAGTATGAGGAACTAGTTAAACATCTATTAGTATAATAGGCTTAATGTAGCGTGTCACACCTACGTCATGTCACGTGATGACGTCAAGCTATGACGTTGCGCTATGACGTCACGCTTTACGATATTATTTGTGGGAGTTCACGTTATTTAATATCATTTCCAAGCAACAGTGAATAAATTAACTCACAGAACACTGAAATAAAAGTATGTATTGCGTTAAAATCGATATATCAATCATTAGATGCTTATATTTACGTAATATTCTTTTGATATATTGAAGTATTCCTTAAATTCTTTGTCCATAGATATTGTGAGATAAAAGCTTTGTATTTCGAGCATCAATGTTGAGAAAAGTTTGGTTAAAGTGTTACTTAAAATGGATCAGAATTACAACTGACATTTGACGCTACGGCAGAGGGCATGAATAATTTAGCTTTCTTTCAAAATAATTTAAACTGTACCTATTATTGAAATTATTAATTCGTTTGAACCGAAATAGTTGCCCACTCATCTCGAATTGTGCAGCCTACACTACAATTAATAATGTAAGTTTATCCGATTTATTTTAATCTTCTTTGATTTCACTGAGTAATATTACTGAGGCTATTACGTATTTCCGCAATGTGTAACTATGACAGCTATTCGAACGTTGTAATATCGGTCTGAATCACGTTGCAGATTTTTGGTTTATTACCTTTCTTTTTTATTGAATGTTTTTGATGAAATTTATGTTGTTGCGTAATGTATCTCATCAATGAATTGTCGTTTTGGTCAGAAAACTGTTGCACACGTTCGTTTTGAGATATTATTGGCTATGGCAAAATAAAAACGAGGCCCAAAGAATTGTGCTATTCGTTTGAAATTTACCACATACGTTCCTATGGTCATACCTTTTAAGAAAAAGTGTACATGAAAGCAAAAGGCAGCTTACGTTGGACGTGAAGCAACACGAAAATTACGAATTAACACAACACAAAACCGCCAATTCAAATATTCACGTCAAAGATAGCATCTGTACAGCAACAACTGTAAAAACGCTGGCAACTTTTCTTGATAGGATATAAATATATTCCTGCGTTGTATAATTCACTTCATACAACAACTTATTTTATACTTATGTCACGATACATGACATCACCATCAATGCGCATGCGATTAAAGCTTTCATTTTGTAGCGGCAGTATTACCCGAGATTGTGGTTAGGTTGAAATCCAGCCTGGAAAAAAATAAATAATGAACCTTATCAAAGCAATAGCATGTTGAATTTAGCTATTATCAGTTATTTAAGCAGGTTTCATAAGCACTATGTCACGTTTTGATATCATGAATCACGATGTAAACTACTCCCGTATGTGGTTAGTTTTAAAATGCAACCTGGACCAGGATAGCAACCGAAACCTTTTGTCATAGTGCCAGGCAATAGGAATTGCATTTATTTTATAACAATTCAATTTATTTCAACAATTGCTAAGAAAGGAATTGCTATAATACTGAAAGAAAAGTATGAATTTTGTTTAAATTGTCATATTGATTATTAGTTGCCTTTTTTTAGTGATATGATTACTTGGTTTGAATGAAAGAAGTTCCAAATTGTTCGCGATCTATGCAACCTAAACCACAATTGAAACTAATATTACATGACGGAAGAAGTTAAGATTTATTTTTAGCATCCTTCGTTTTCACTGGGGATCTGCCGAATGTAAGCTGTGCCAGGCGTTAAAACATCGATCTTCATCATAGACAATAAGAAAGTTGTAAGAAATTGTGAAGATTTTGGATCAAGTTTGTATCGCATGATGCATGATTGGTATAGATGCATGATGACATTGACATGCGATTCAGGGAATGTATAAATTCGCGTGTGAATGAAGCTTTGATTTTCTACCGGCTATATTGGCGACTATTGTAGTTAGGCTGAAACGCAACCTGGACCAAATTGACAACTGAAACTTTTTGCTACATCACAAGGGACGAGAAATTACAGCATAGTGAACTTTATTTTATAAAATTTCTATTTAGGTAAACAACCAAAATGAAATCAATTGCCAGAACAGTCCGTTAAATCCGTCATTTTTGACGGGCTTTTTGGCTAGTTTAATGATATCAGAGGACAAGACCTGACCGAGCTTAGGCTATCCTGTTGGGTAATAAACATCGCTTTCTTGGAGGGACAGTAAGAGTAGCATGAAAAAGTATAAGAAATAGTTAAATAATAAAACCTGCAACTGAAACCTAACATGCATTTGCAAGTCAAAAAGTCATTCAGTCTATCAAGAGCGGTGTTAGAAAGATGGAAGAAGCAAATGTTGGAAAAAGTTACAAATATAATAAAACCTCTAAGAGAAAAAATTAGAATATGCAGAATACGCACAAAAATAATGTCATTATAGTGAAAATGGAGTCTCCCGAGGACGTGAAATAAAGTAACAAGTAACTAAATGAACAGGTGTGATGTGATATTAGAAAGCAGAGGCCACTCGTCATTTTGTGTGATAAACCAATAGAACCTAATAGCAACAACCTTGCTGACGCTTAATAATGACAGACTTAAAAGCGATAGTTTGACGTCAAACGTACGGTTGATGGATGGTATTGTCCAAATTAAAATCCTAGAAGGTAATAATAATACAGAACGAACCTCAAGAGAAGTCAGTCAGGTGTTCCAAATAATCAATGAGAAGATCCATACCTATGAAGAAAACTATTGCAACAAAAAACAGATCATCTACAGAAATAAGCTTGTAACCATTTGAAATGAAATAGCGTAGATCCTTTGCGAATACAAAAAAAAAGAAAAAAAAATTGCAGCAGGAAGTGTAAAATGTCCAACTACACAATCCATTGTGCGGAAACGAGATGTCACCATACCTAAAATTGTGAAACTACTGCAGACATGTAAACGTTCATATATGCAGACATGCACACATGTAGACGAGAACTTTTCATCACAACAAAGTTGAAGACGGCTTGGTGGAGCACCCGGGGCTCCGTGTTGGAGAGAAACAATAGGTAAAGTGACACTGATACTGTAGACATCAGTTTCTTGGAGGTAGTACAAGAAATAAATGCTATGTAGAGGAACAAAACTCTGAGCCCGGATGGCATTCCAGCTTAAGAACTTCAAGAATGAGTTAATAACTCCCACTTCATGCAGGATATACAGTGAATTCCTGCATCAGGGCCGAGTACTGAAAATCTGGAAAGAGAACCAAATTTTAACTAGCAAGAATGAAGGCGACAAGGATCCAAAATTGTCAAAATTCTATCGCCCAATCTGCCTGCTAAACGTATTCGGCAAAATACAAGAGAAGGTACTGTAAAAAAGATTGCAGAGCTCGTATCATAACTACATGGTAGGGATTCTCGTCGATAAATCCGGGGTAGGTAATAACACTGATAAACAAAAGAAAACTTTCGGTGGATATCTGGGTATCCAACATACGTTCTAAGACAATTGAGACATGCGATTTAGAATATGCAAATCGTTTGTCTCTATCATCCACCGTTCTTGAGATATAAGACATTAACCAATTACAGATGTTTAACATAGTATCAGGGTAAACAACTCACAGACAGTTTTAGAAGATCACTTATTACTTCATGTAGTACTAAGGAACACATACTATATAGGTCAAACTAGTTGAAGGTATAATACATATACAAAAAAACTTACATATAAAATAAACATCCATTTTTTACAGTGAGTTTAGTTTGAATTTCTTGGCTGTAGTCAGTCTTGCGTTTATGCTGAGCATTTGGCTTGTCACGCTGTGGCGTGCAGCAGTAATCAGCCAACATTGCTGCGCTCCTTCGGCCCTGATAGCGTTACTCCATCAACGAAATGTCCTGATGAAACCCTTCACCATGTTTGTCGCTGACAAGAACCTACGTTCTTGGAAAGAAATCAAGATGTGAGTTGAGGAGATGAATTTTGAGGGACCCAGCAGACTGTACGCACTAATGCACTTCTGCACAACATTCAAATAGTCAGGAGATTTATAATTTCTAAGGAAATTGGCTACAACTTATTTGAATGATATCCTTCTATCTTTTTCAGTATCACCCAGTAAGTCTTGGAAGATGCTGTAAGCAATGATCTTTCTTATTTGTGAACCTATGAACACATCTTCTTTTCCTTTTGCATAACTCTGGAAACATGTTGCACAGGTATATAGTGCCTTCACGAAGTTTTTTTCATGAGCCCCAGCCTTATATGAAGTGGAGACATGATAACTTGTCACGCTCAACCGCGTAAGTTGCAGCCACATCTCTAACAGATGTATTGTGGTGCTCACGACTTACAACTATCCACCTTCGAATCAAAGTATGGTTCATATGCTCTATTCAGAAACGGTGTAAAAGTCTTTCGATGGGATTTATCTGTCAGATAGCTGCACACAAAGCAAGACAAATCTAGTGAATTCATGAAACCTCTAAACGCCATCTTTTTCCGATAAAATAAAAAATAAACAAATGAAATAGTAGTAATGCGGTCTCAAAACAATATTTCAGTGTATTAAGTTAGGTGTAACAGTATTCAAAATAGACGAAAACACAAATTTAGTTGCATTACAAATAACGAAAACCGACGAAATCATATTCAACGAAAGGTGTTCCATATAAAAATGTATATTTTACATATCTTCGAAACCTCATGTGATACAGCAGAACGGGTTTCAGATTTGAAATCAGCACGTAAAACTGCATTATAAAATGTAAACATGATGCCAGATATCTACAGCTTGTTTTTATGTGTAATCAGTGGTTATCTGCCCTTTTTACAGGCTCAGGGAAATCAGTTTTCTAGATAAATTGAGCAACACATTTAAAGATTACTGCAAGATACGTTAAAATAAGCTCTCGTGGAGCAACCGTTGAGAAAAAGCTGGACAAGTGTTGCTCATGCGGATTAATCTGTGGCGCGATGTTTAGGAACAGTGGACTGGAACCGGTTATGGCAAGCTTCAAGAAATGTGGGAAATTCTTGGACTTACTGCCTTTGCTGACGGTCTGTTCTTGCTAGTAGATGGAAAATCCATAACTGTATTGATTCCAAAAGCCCAAAGATTTTTCAATTATGCAGACGGCAGATTGCAGATCAATCTGAACATCAGAATAGATGACGTTACGACAAGTAGTAGTTCAGTGATTGTAAGCATTAGTCACTGATATGATAAATAACTTATTGATGCCTATTAAACTCTTCACATCATAAACAAAATTCAATTCATATCTTTAATCAAATTCCAACTACAGGTAAAACTTGAAATAAATTTGAAATATGGGTGCAGAACAGACATTAGGCACTGGAGTGTAACGTAAAAGGATATACTTAAAAAACAAATAAATAAATTGACGCAGCGTATTAGGAAATTAATCTCATAGCGGATCGAAAGGAGCCGAGAACCGGTTTGCTACTAATATTTTTCAGCGCAGCTTCAGAAGTTTGCAATAACGAGAAATTCTAAAATTTTTTTCCACCTGGAGCAAATAACGGGTTTGAATCTTACTCTCTTTGTTCAACATTTTCTCCGAGCGACTAAGTAAAATTGTAGCACAAATTGCGCTCGAGCAAAAGCTGTAATGATGAAACGGCCATAAAACCTGCAAGCGGTGGTTATGGCGTAACATGTAGAGACTTGCAAATTCACCTAAGGTTTGCTTCACGGAAATATGCCACACTAGGGTCGCATGTTCGTAAACATCGTCTGAAATTCCAGAATCCAACAATAAGCTATAAATACTTGACTTAGGACCAAACATGGCCTTAAAGATCTTGGCCAAATAGTCCACACATCTCAAAGGGAAGAGTGATTTGCGTTTTAGGAATTGGAACTCTTCGGGTTGGGTGAATTGTGCGCTCACGTGTAATAGTCATGAAGTGTCCAAATCAGCTTGTCTAATCCGACCTCTACAAACGATAAAAACCTAAAAACTGCAAGGTAATTTGAATATCTTCTACATTTTTAGGAATTACAACGTTCAATCCATATATCAGCTACGAGGTTTGATAAGCCCTTTAACTATGAATATGCTGGTGTGCAGCACCTGAAAGTGTATCCATGTTATAACATTTTTAGCGAACTTTTACTGTCCATAGTTTAATGTCTTTTCACAGATGTGGCAGATCGTAACAATGGTAAATTGGGTTTACTACCATGCTGTCATTAAAAGAGTTCACTGACTTGGTCAACAACCTATTTCGTGGAGTTACTTATTGGCGGTGAGTTGATTGTTGATACTCGTACGTGGTTTGCGCATGCGAGCTGATATGCCAAAGCAAAGGGAATGTGGTAGTCGGTAGTGTGTAATTGGATTGGGTCTTGCACGTATTGAAGTGTTCTAAAAAAGAACTTTCAAAGTCCGCGTAAACGAAGAACGATAGACTCTATTCGTGCTCCAAATACTTGAACTTCGAGGATTTATCTTGGTCATTGGCTAAATCAATGGCGCCTATCCTAGAACAATCAATACCGTGGCACTCCAATTGATCTTTGGGGATAAAATATTACACACATCTATCACAAATATGTATAGTACTACAGTGACCAGTTAATGAGGATCTAACTGGCCGTGATATGTTTTCCAACATTAATTATATTTACAATTACCGTCGGTAATCAGTAACATATTCATCTGGTTTTCATATTTTTCTGAAATGTTGTATAGGACACGACAACAAGTGTTTATCTTCAGTGATTTTCTTGAGATCAAATAGACTTACTGAGTAACAGGGCTTCTGTGAGTCAAATTTGAAAATGTCTGATAATTTAACTGTAATTTCAATACCTGTTAAACCTAAACAGTTGTTACTCTATCCTTCATATTATTTACTAACACTATCTCTGTCTATGCCGACGTTTGCTTGAAATACAAGAATCGTTTAGAGAAAAAGAGTTCGTCATTATTTCCAAATTTTCTACAGCCCGCTTTCTACTCATGCAAAATGACAGAGTTAAAATGAAGACCTTCGATAACACGGTTTGACTATGCTAACAGTGTTTACGTCGAGGGATATAATACCATCGAAGGATTTGTCACTGCGATGTGCTCGAAATTTAAAAAATTTCTTCATGTTTTCAGACCTCTCATAGACACCATACCAATTAGTCAGCGAAATACTTGATGTGAAAAATATACAGGTGGTTTAGAAATATTTGTCCCGAATTTTGAAACCACTAACCACACCATCGTGAACTTTTACAGCCGATGTGAACTAAAGTTCTACTATTCATGATGTGCAGCTATAAATAACCCTTGACTATAGTCTCTTTCTGTGTATAGCGCATGTAACATTTAATTTTTCTCCTCACTTTTTCTAACGAGCATCCAAAAGTGTCTCTGCTGAATCTATAGAATTGTGTGTCTTCGTTTTATAGTTCTTTTGTCATGAATACTTTTTCTTCGTTTTGATGTTCTTCCCTTTTTGTGATTGTCGCTCCACCCCAACACACCTCGTAATTTAGATCGTAACGACAACGTGATGATATCTGATGACTCACAAAGGGTTATCTGGTTCGAACCAATATGATAGAAGAAATTATCGTAATCAGTAATTGAGGGAAGGGCAGATGAGGTAACGTTCCACAATTCCTGGTCACCAGGTTGCGTTCCAAACTCTAGATCTAAATTCCAAATCTGTTGCCCCAAAAAACAATGAACAGCAGTTTTATGAAGCTAGAATTCCCTTTGAAGTGTTACGTATAAATTATATCTGACTGTCGGGCGGGTTGCAAAACGTTCGAACTGGAGTGCTGCTTCAGGAAATTTATAATGTCTGTTTGCCACACTTGGTAAAATTTGTGAATCTGGAGATATTTTGTTTTGTCTTTGGATATGATTTTTGAAACAATTTTGAAAGGAAAGCGTAACCATCAAACTGAAATGTCGTATAAATCTGCTCACAATGTGCAATTTAAAGTTCTCTTTATTATGTGAAGCGAACCAATAATAGTAATTCGTGTTAGGAAGTCGCTGGATATATAAACAGAAAAAAAATAATTAAAAAAATGACTTGGTTAATTTTATCGAGGGGATAAAGCTTGAGGTAAGGTGAGCCGCAATGTCAAATGATAAATACACTCGGAATTTTATTCTTTCTATTTTATTTTGCTTTAATTTTAAATGTAAATTTGCTATCTTACAAATATGATTTATTTTACATGTTTTTCGATTCCTATTTTTGACTTGCGAATAATAAATTAAAATATTAGAAATTTCTCGATTCTTATTACTGATATTGTACTACCACACCACTTTTAATAGTTCAAATTCTCTCCAAAGAAGAAAACTCCAGTTTCCGCCTTGTAGAACGGATACCTCAAATGAAGGAGTAAACTGCAGGATAAAAGCAAACTTTTATTCTCATTTGTTGGTGTCGTAAGAAGTAGACAGATGTTAGTCGTTGTATTACTTGAAGAATTATTTGGTGTAGCGAGTGTAGTGACGTTCTTAGCTGAGCCGTTCTCATATACTCTTACTAATATATAAGATGACCCTATTATGAATCAATGTAGATATCAAGACATCAAAAAGGGGTCCAAAAACGATTGGGGAGTGAACATTTAGGATTCTAGGGAAGGTAGTTTTAATTGTTTCTATTATTAAACGAATAAATAATACCGCAAAATGTTGATTCCATCATTTCTTGTTTTATTAATACATCACTAAAACTATATAACTGTGAACAAGTATTTCAAAACGGCGAAGCGGTGGGATAAAATATAATGTCATGAACCTGAAACAAAAGAAACAAATTCGCTTAAAATTCATTAGTGCTTTTGATAATGAGTAGTCCAGCTCATTAAAACTGTTTAAAAGTTACACGTCTTCATACAATTCACAAGTAAATTTTTTAAACGAGGGGAACTACTGTATCATAATGTTAATTATTAAATGTCCTCGAATAAGTAATCTGAATTACGTTAATGTATATCATTATGCAATATTTAAAAATGATGAAGTGAAAATTAAATTTCTTTTGAATTAATAGTGTGAAGAATAAAGATGAGACAGAAAAACAAGAACTGCAATAATAGATAGCTCGATCATATTCCGAGTATGTTTGAATATTAATTTACTGCCCTTGCTTTGATTATTTGTTGGCCCCACTGTATACGTACTGTAAATGTAAATACCTTGCTTAGTAAGTATTGCGCCATGTTGGATACCAGGTCTGAATAAAGATTCCGGCCATCTAGAGTACGGTTTTTCAACAATCAAGTCTGGAAACATTCTCACCTTCTGCTTCAAAAACTCTTACGTTATTACCAAATTTATGTTTGTCCAGAACTTATATTTTTCACAGACCACAACGTTCGCTAAGTATTCCTAAGTTGGCGCTTGTTAGAGATCCTTAATCTAAGGGATAATCTTAACAAGAAGTAAAAACAAAACCGTTGTTAACACACGTCACGAGGGCAAAATACTGTCATGAACAACACTTATCCAGAATCTACGTGTATCCAGATTGTCTGATGATACAAGTAATGGTATTGGCCATTTCTAATTATAAGGAATGATCTGAATGATTGAAGACTACACAGTTTCTTCCTTTATATATATATAATGTTAGTAACGCATTGCCGTATTCCACAATCGATTGCATGAAAAAAGCAAATAATCAGTTTGTTTCTATTCTACACAGACTGGCCGTGTAAACTGTGGCCGTGTAAAGGCGGTGTATTACGCATCTGAGACATATCAAAGCAGTGCCAAGCCAATATTGCCTTTTTAATTATGGAATCGGTTGTAAATTATCAAAGCGATGCAGTAATTTATCCGCCCAATTTGTACCGTGCCTCCTCGTGGCTTTCGCGACTGGGCCAGTGTCAAAGAAAGCAGAAACAGACGCAGGTAAGCTATTTACGCACTAATCAAGAAGTTTTTCAGGGCAACGCGTGCCAACAATTAGCAAACTAGTAAATAATTCGAATGATCACTAGTAACTTCTTAAGTATGTAATAAAATATTAATTCCTTCCACGGTTTTTCGATAGAAATGCGACTTACATAGGCAACATGTAGCTGTAATTGTATATTTTATAGCTGTCTCAGATTGAAAGAACTGCTAAAGGTTTTTCTTTTCTGATATTCAACACAACTGATATTTCATACAAATAAGTGCTGATGAACAAATGACACATGGATTTTACATCTCCTTGGGACAGCGGTATCACCCATTCTCAATAGACCGAGAAGCTGATAAAATAATCTTCTTGATAGCAGCCAAACCACTGAAACAACCTTCCGTGTTTGGATCCAGTGCACCACTTATTCAGTGTTGGTGAGTTCTCCTGGATGTTTATCAACCTCCCATCTGCTGACTCACCTGTACTCGGGGATGTTGTGACAGCATGTAGATCACAGATTCCGCCACGTCTTCAGGCTCAAGGCAAGGCATACGGTCGTAAATGGCAGCTGTGTAAGTTTTTGAGTGACTTGCGAACTCTGTTCTGGTGAGTCCTGGTGACACTTCCTGAAACAATCGACCAGATTCTCTGTTTAAAGGCTCCTCTCCATAATCGCCCATCATGGGCGACTATAGCCAAGCACGATTGTGTAGAGGGCATAATTGTCTGTGAGTGGCTACCATCGCCTAAAATCGTGAGCGATCGGTTAGTTTTCGGTAAATCAAAGGAATGCGTGCCGATGATCGTGCGCGCATCCACACAATCGCCCATCATTCAGTCGCACGCAGAGGTCCAACTTTTTTCGCAACCAATGGAGATATTTTTTGCACTAGATACTCAAAGTCGCGTGGTGACATGCGATCGAAGTTATAAAATTCTGATGATGATTCTGCTATAAGTTCGGTTAGTTGTTTATTCATCGTTTGTGTGGGGGAGGGGGGGAGGAGGGGGGGGGCGGGAGAGGGAGGAAATCATGTGTATGGACGGAGAAGTGAAAACGAAGTCGCAGGCAAGAGTTGCCTACGGTCACTTTTTTAATCCCCCATCGTGGGAGATTGTGTAGAGGAGCCTTAAGACTTGCGAATTGACCAACGTCGTTATTTATAATATTTCGACACGACGTATACTATTTTCATCTGGGCTACAGCCTAGGCAAGCGGGGGACGTTAAACAACAATCAGTGTGCATTATGATAGTTTTGTGCCGTCAATTCCAAGCATCCTTATATATACAAAAAATTATTTTTATGCTGTGTTAACAATTTTTTTTTTCATCACATATGATTTTATCACTGAGATTGTCAAACATTAATTGATGTGCAGTAAAATATACGTATTCTTACCATCAATGCATTTTTCAGGTATCTGGCACAAAAATCTTAGAACAAAAAGAAGTAAGTTTGCCATGTTAAAACTCATCTGAAATTCTTATGAAATATATTTGTGAAACTCCACATGAAGGTTTGCTCAAACCGCTTCGCTATCCAAATTACAGTGATCAAAATCATCTGCCAGTGGTACACATCTACGCATGCATAAGCTAACCCGGGTGCCAAAACGTAGAGATCTGTTGACTTGTCGAAACGATATTCTTTATAAAAATGATATCATCTACAAGCAATAGTATTAATCGGAATTATTATTTTCTCAAAGAATTTCAAATGATGGAAGTGTCGGTTTGTCCTAAGATTCTCCGCATTAGTCAAAAGATTAATTTAAGTTACAAATTCGTCAACATTAGTAGGCCTACATTTAATTAAGAGAGAAATGTATTTCGCGCTGATGCAAGGTTTCTGACATGTATACATAACGGCTTGTTACTACAGTTTTTAACAGTTGTTAATCTGCGATAGGTCGATATTGAGTATGCATCTGAACTGACCCCACCAGTAACCTAACCACAAAGCGCTCAACGCAGTCCAAGATATTAACCATCACAGTGTGTTGATAGTGAATATGAGTCACAAATGACCCTGGCACAAACCGAGATGAGCATTGTACATAGACCAAAGTAACAATTTTGTAGAAATACTTCTGTGTACGAAATAGTCAGCCTATCTGAATAACGATATTGGAAATAGAATAACACAACGAATTTGAAACTTTTATTACTTTATGCCTTAAGAATTCTACTTACTCCGACTCTTATTTTGCTCTTCTTGGCAGCGAGGTCCTTCCTCAGTCCCTCTAGAAGGGCCTTGACAGCGTACTTGCTGGCAACATACATCGAACCTGGACCCGCCATTGGATCTCTGTGGGCTAGAACGCTGCAAGCAAGATATGACAGTAAAATCAACATCACTCAAAGGTAAGTCCTCATCACATATAAAATAGTGTAGCTGGTTTTAATATATAATTAATGAGTCCCATTTAATTTCGTTTTTTGCAGTATAACATATAAATTAATGTATAGGTTCTATGGAATTTTATGAATTTTTGATTTGTAAGATTGTTGGTAATAATATTAATGTAAAATATAATTGTTCCAGTACTCAATAAACTTACGACCGCATTATGAGCTCAAATCATATCCTTTCTGTAGCAATAAGCAGAGTATTTATTATTACGTGAACTTGTGAAGAATTCTTTAGCAGACAGTGGACATGCGATTTGTGATTGCGTAGACTTCCGCAGTCACTGTATGTATTATCTTGGCAACGTCGATTTAATAAAACCTAAAGTTTCAGCCATCGTGCTGTGCCCTCTGATAAAAGCCACTGCGCGATGGCTGAAGCGTTAGGTTTTAATAAATCGACCCGGCTCCACTCGGAGAACCAAGATAATAAGAGATTGATTAAATCTTATAAGGATTTCAGAACAGTTCCCAGCGGTTTCTTAAGAGTTTATGTTTTATGATTGTATCATCTTTCCTGAGTTTAATTTTTTTTTTTTTTTTAACCTATGGTTAATCACATTCTGTACTTAGTTGCGAAATCAGATGTGTGTTTGTAGTCGTACAGTACCAATTCCGCAATATCAATGTTCATTCTTTTTATTATATTCATGTTACGTTATGTAAGCAATATCTTCTTAAATTAATTTTTTGTTCATTCAATTACTTGCTTTGTAGTGTTGGATCAGATAAAGGTGCACGATGACACCTGAGCCGTAAGACGTAGTATTCGGAGCGCTGTACGATGTGTCACCAGAATGATTAATAAAGCGAGCGTGGTGGGCGAGCGGCCAGGCATTCGGAATCCCTATCCGGGCATCCAGATTTGGGTTTCCCCAAATCACTCCTGCTGAATGCCGGGATGATTCCTTCAAAAGGTTCTGGCCGAATTCCTTCCCATTCCTTGCACACTATCCTTTCCGGTGTCTAATGACCTCGATAAATAATTTTCAACACTGTGTTGGGAAGGAAAATGCTATGACCCTATCGAATGAGGGTAACTTAATTATTTATTATGCTGGTACTAGTTAATAAGATAATCGATCGCATGCCCTAATATTTCAATGTCAATTTTTTTTGATTGAATAATACAGCCGCTCTAATTCATGAGTCACTGTATGATACAGTCAATACAGGGTCGATAAGTAAAAGTAATTTACAGTAATCAAAATTTTTGACCTGTTCCTAAAAATTTATATTTACTGTTAGGCGTTTCTATTTTTAATGTTGTTGTACGTCTGATGTTTTGGAGGATTTTCGCCTCCTCACAAGCAAAATTCAACCTTTCATCAGTGGAAAATAAATTTTTCCTAAATAAGGCACGTAAAAGATTGCGAAACCTGTGTCTTCACAAAGTGCACTGGGAATAGGTTTAGTAGCATACGTCACTGAGGTTTGTTTAAGACTTAATCTACACTTGACTGCCTGGAGCCCCCGTGTCTTTCTGTTTCTCACTATTGGACGACTGTGGCTGATATAAAGCATACAGCTCACTAATTTTGAAATTATCTTATGGATTTTACCTGAATTAGGTAAGTGAGATAAATGTTTGTCATTTTCCTTTTAGATACAATAAAGGCGTCTGACATGATTACTATTCATATGCATTTTAGAGAAATGTTATATTCGGAGGCAGATGGACTTATTTCTCTAGATCAGAGAAATTGACTGTGGAAATTTATAAATTATAAATTGGCAAATTCTGCTAAATATCCGACTCCTGGTACGTATAACTGGGGAGTAAGTAACTAAACATCAGTCTCAGAGATGTAGAGGTCAAAGTGACTTCGACTTCACCCGCAGCTGTAACAAACCTCGTGTGCGTCTTTGTTCGACATAGAGCTTAATTTTCTGAGTAGTTCGAACCGTTTGAACTTACGCGTTCACGTGTACAATGAAGCCGTCGTCGACACCCCGTTTCATCATACTCTGGATGGCCTCCTTGGTGCAGATGCTGAGGCCCAGCACGTTCACGTCCAGGCATTCCTTCCAGGCCGAGGAGGGACCGGCTGTGGGCATGGTGGTAACAAGCACAGAGTATGCTTACTGTCCACTAAACTCATTTGCTCATGTTGCATATTATATTAAATGATGAGAAGTAAATGTATCCAGATCTAAATTTTATTTGTGGTGTGCAGGCTATCACTGATGTATTTTCGAAACAAGAGATGCAACGTAAGACTAGGAGTTTTTTTCTTTTTTTTTCGTAGAATGAAATCCATTTCGAAACATGTTTGTCACCGCTTATAATGCTGACGTACAGCAACTCGGGGAAGCTCTCACCAGATACTGAGAATTCATCCTTCAGTCACATTATAAGTTTTGTATTTTATTAGTTTGGTCAATACATGAAAGAAATATCTATTATTCTACAAGTTACATGTATTAATAATATCTTTTGACAGTCACACAAAATGTTTGTTGATATATTTTAGTTTGTTACTAATATGAGGGAACCCTTCTTTTTAAATTTTGCCTAGGTGCACCATAAAATACTGCAGTAGTAAAGTTCAAGTTAAGAAGATAACAAGATCATGTGTTTTAAAAAATGTTTATTTGCAACAAACTGAAAATAAAAAAAACTCCTTCAAAATTGAATTATATAATAACTAATCGATTTTTTTTTACAAAATTGTATGTTTATTTGTGATCAAACAACAACAAAAACTTTCTTAATTTCTGTTGATTGCGATGTAACTAAAATTGAATTTAACGTTGCGGTGACTACGTTACTGGCAAAAAACCTTTTTTGACATTTTCCCTACGTTGTAAAGGAAGTTAAGTCTAAATATGTTTTGTCAGCAGAAAAATTCTAAACACAATTTCTTGGAGAATATCGTCTATTAGGGCTTACCTAACTGAGTATTAAAATTCTGTTCGTTAGTTCTCGCTATTGCGTACTACCGAATTATAAAAAGTTCTTTTAAGGTGGAAGAACACAATAATCATGGATAACATTCTCAAACCAAGTAGAATACCTAATCTGTTCAAGGCTGAAAATTAAATAAAAAATTCTGGCGAAACTAAACAAGTGTATTCTGCATAGTTAGATATACTTTTTGATATTATGTTACAGATAGGTTCTTTCTCAGGCGATTAAACAGTACATACCGTGTGTATATTTTCTAGGTTTAAGTTGGGGTAGCATTAGCTTGAATATAATATTTAAACACGGTCTACATCAAATCAGTATTCTTTGCAAAATTTAAGTTAGATACTTCGGCGTGAAAGTAATAAGTCAGTAAACGCGTATGGCATTGTTGGCTTTGAGATCTCTATATCCCTATGTTCATTCGCTTCACGAATTTTCTGCTTATTGATAACACTGTAGTAATGAAACTGTCATTTCGTGACCTCATTTTTCTGATTACAAAGTAACTACCATTTTGATTTGGCATTCCTCCAGTACTGAAGTGATCTTGATCCTTGCAGTGGCTTCGTGGTTTAGACGAAAGTTTCATTCATAAAGGACAACAGGGTTGACTCTATGACAGTTATCACAACCAACCTGTCAGCTGGGACTCCCCGAGAACAGCGGCGTTGTTGATGAGGATGTCGACGCCTCCCAGCTTGTCCTCGATCCACTTGAAGGCGGCCAGGATGCTCTCCTCACTGCTGACGTCACCCTGCAGGGCGTGCAGCTTGCCGGGAGCACCCTTCACCTCCAGCTCCTGATGAAACACAAAAACTATTTGAATCATAGAATTGATTTAAAATTTTAAATTTTTAAGGTACGACCTTGGTTTACTATTTGAAGTTGGCGATTACAGCATTTATTTCTAAAGTGAGGCAATCTTTTCGTTTTTCATTTAACTGATTCTTGATAGTATCCTAGAGCTTCTGTAGTGCGCAAAAAGTAAGCTTTGAATTTTTTTTTTAAAAAACACACTACTATTAATTCAAAATAAGAAATCAAAATAAAGTATAATTCAGCAATGTTTTATCTGTATAAGTATCATCACCTTACGACTCTGCAAGACGAACATTTCGTGGATTTACGAAAAAGACTGAGGTGTCAAGAAGAGAAATCAATGATTTAATACTGCTTTTAGCTTAATTAGATGAGTTTTTTGGATTGAAAAAATATATTTAGCAACAATGATGGTAAAAATTCAGTAACAAAAATTATCATGGCAATATATACTGGAAAGTTAAAACTAAGTGAAACTTCAGCTAAGAAATGATGATATGTAGATTTAATCTTAAGCTGCAGTTTTACGTTTAGAAAGCAAAATAAATTCTACCAGAAACCTTTATACTCCTTTAATAGTTGAATACAATGAGACTTTTTGGTGTAAAATAAAGCATCTTCCGGGACTAGCTCAACAAAACCTAGGAATTACTGTTCCGAAAGATAGATTCCTAGTGACATATAACAGACGATGACATTGATTATCTTTGAGCTCAGGAGGTCACGTGCGGAAATATTTGAATAATGCAATTGTCATTTTTAATTTTCAATGCATAACTATTTTTTTTATACACTGAGGGGGACAATTACTGATTTTTCCTACTACAGCGAATTTTTATAATATCCAGTGTTTTAATAGTTTGTGATTACATTTTGAGGGAACAGGAATAATGTGAATAGTGCAGTGATTCTGATAGAGGAAAATCCAGATATTGTGTAGAAATCTGGAACACCAAGGTGGCGACAGTGAAAATTCTGGGGCCTAAAGAATACTTTGTCGATGGACTGGCAACAAGCAGGGACTTCCTAAAAAAACCGGGTGAGGACATCTTTCAACGCCTGTTTCTCTGATGTTGCTAATCCAAGAAAGTCAATGCCAGACACGTTATCTTTGGCACCGAGTAGCTGCAAAACGTGGTGCGAAGGGAGGACCAGTGACAGACGCTTTCTGTGTTTAGCAAATAAGCATTTATTCCTGGTTGTAACCCCACCAGCCGCAGCCTGTACTTATTTCGTTCTAGGAACTAAAATTATAAGCCACAAACGGCGGGATTTTTTTATATTAACTGAGTCTCTTGCTTTTATTCCAAAATGTTTATGTTCGTTCTATGTGGCGATGAATGATGCGGAAGAGAAGACTCTCTCCTGGGATGGGAACAGTGAGAGTCGATCTGTGGACATCACGTCGGAGGGGAGGATCATTCCGTTTGTGCACCTTGCTCTCCTACAGCGGGTGTTTACAGAAGATGCGGCGACCAGCTACGCTGCTTGCAGGACGTGCGAAGTGCTGTTTAGGACAGCACACACGACGCCATTATCTCGGAGGAATACAGTATTCATCGAGGATTCGCTAACTGTCCGACGATGACCCAGAGTTAAGCTGCCGTATCACAGTCACTGCGGTAAAGAACTCTGCTTATGTCTGCTGCAAGTGACTGACAAGTTCAAGATTAGAGCAGATTCAGACCATGTCATCAAATATTCCATAAATGATCCATGAAACTAATCCCTTTTCCAGTTAATAAAACGTTTCGTTTTAATGTGTTTATAAGAAAAAATAAAATCATCAGATGTCTCAAAATTCATGGTTCTGTTTATACATTTATTGCCAATCATTGAAATAAGGCCAAAGAACAACACACACAGTTAATTGTGATTGAATAATTTATTTATTATTTGAGATATTTCACATGGTACTGAACGGGGAGGCTTCAGTATGTTGACCCGTACAATTTGAAGCAAATATAACATGCTGTTAGATGTTTTATTTAAATCGACGCAACAACTATCTTCGGTAACGTCGTCATGAAATACAGATTCAATAAATACTTTGAGTTTTTTATAAACGGGACAGACTTCTGATACTGAATACACTAGGTTTAGACCTTTAGAAAGTTTAGTCAGTGTTAATTAAAAATGATTCCAAACCAGAAAGGCCTAATTATGTTCATTTGTAAATATTGTAAATTTAACACTAATTTAATAACCACTCCACCAATAAATAAACCACCTTTAGGCCCACACTTCCCGAAAAATCTCTTTAAGAAGTTTTTGACCTAACTGAAGTGTCTTTGGCTGTTCTCAAGCGTTTACCTGTGTAGCTGGCAAGCGTTAAAGGTTTAATTTTTATTTCTGTTATTGTGCGTGCAGGTAATAATTAAGTTATGTTTCCACTTTATTTACCTGCGTAACGTAACCAGCACGACTGTTTTTAAAATAGATGGTGAACTTACGCAAACCATTAAATCTTTGGAGATTTTAATTAACAATTCTATTTTGTAAATGGTATTAGTACTTAAAAATCAAAATTAGAGAACAAACTGAGGATTATAGTGAGTTGAGTAAACAGATTTTTCGTTTACTCAAGTAGCATCACAATTTAAAATATTTCTTGACGACTGTATTAAGTTCATGATTCAATCATTATAGAAGTGAAAGTTAATGGCATGTGATGGTGAGAAACATTACTAACAAGGATCAAAAGGGATGACATTAAGAATCAGATACAAGTTTGGTTTTACAAACTGCTGCTCCTGTACGATCAGCACACTTTCATCGGTTTCATATGTATTTATTACCCGATATATGGCAAAATACACTGGTGTCCAAAATTAAAATAACAAACGAAAATTTTGCAAAGTTGAGTTTACTTTGCCACAAAACAGTATAAACACATAGTCAAGTAGAAACAACGTAAAGAATACATAGCGTAAACTACTGCAACATGTATAATGGTGGACAAAAATGTTCTTCGTTTTTTCCAACTGAACGGATTTGCACACACATTCCGACAACTGGTTAATATGCTCAGTACGTGGTGTAACCATTTTTGACAACATTACAGGCCTGACAATGACGTAGCATGTTGTGAATGATGTGATCGATCTCATGTTGACTAAATAACGCCCATACTTCCTGCAGAGCTGCTCGCAAGTCTTGGAGAGTGGTTGGTGGGTGCTGACATGATACAACCCGTCTCCCTAGTGCATCCTGACATGCTCTATAGGATTCAAATCGGAAGAGCGAGCAGGACACACCATAAGTGCAGTATCTTCTGTTTCCAGGAAAACATCAACCACCCGTGCTCTATGAGTTCGAGCATTATCGTCCATCAACAACCCCACATGAGGTCCCAAGATACCTGACAGCAGTTAAAACCTGTCGAGTCACACGTACAATTTCATGAAGCGCGGTTCGAGTAGTCAACATAATCCCTGCCACACCATTAGGTACCCTCCTCGATATCGGTCTCTTTCCGCAATGTTTCGGTTCCGAATTCTTGTTTCACGTCCCCTCCAGATGCGAGTCCGTTGAGAATCACTCTCCAAACCAAATCGGGACTCATCTGTGGAAAGAACACTGGCCTACTGCTCGACCGTCCAGTTGGCTTCACGTTGAAGACTCCACACTAAACGTTCCCTTCTGTGAAGACGAATCAGGGGTGCACATACAACAAGTCTCCGACAGTAACGGCCACTTTGCCGTAGCCTTCTGTACACTGTTTGCCTCGATACAACTGTTGCAGTGGATGCTGCGAAGTCAGTTGCCAGTTGCCGTGCTATACTAAGGCGGTCCCGTCTTGCCATTACAAGCAAATATCGGTATTCTCTTTCTGATGTCACAAGTGGTCGGCCCTGCTCTGGTCTTCGGGATACAGTTTCAGTCTCTATAAACTGTCACCACATCCAAGAAACAACAGAACGATTCACATTAGGCTATCGGGCCACATCAGTTTGATTATATCCTGCTTCCACTCTTCCTATGGCCCTCCACCGCAGAGAGACTGGTAGGAGTCTTCTCTGTGGCATACTGCATCGTCTGTGAATGTGTACACAGTGATTGTGGATATGAAACTACTCAGCAATCACTACCCCCTTTGATAGGTGCCCTGACATCACCGTTGGCAAGGTTGTACGATGACCGGAATGCCATCTTCCGTGCAAAACACGATTGTAGGAACATTTGTTGACAGTTTGTATGATTATGAAGTGAATTAGACACAGGAGGAGAAATCACGGTTTGTTGCTTTAATTTTGAACACCAGAGTAGTTGAAGAATCAATCAGGTAGAGACGTTTACTGCGTAAAAAGTCTCACTTCCATATTATCTGTTACAAACAAGAACTAGGATATTTTTTAACAACCTTATGTTAACCCGTCATCTTATTGTGATCTGATCCTCCAAACGTAGATGTAAATTTCAATTACTGATTACGAGTACTGCATAAATTCTTAAATACTAACTAACCAATGGGAACATAGACTGGAAAAGATGATAACGCAATATCATTGCATCACACATGACATTGAGGAATAGTGAAACCAGAACAATTTTTGCAATTGAATGTTGCTGTTCTTTCTTCTCTGATTAAAAAAAAAAAAAAAAAAAAAAAAAAAAAAAAAAAAAAAAAAAAAAAATTAAAAAAGTAACAGCCTGATCTTCAAGCAGAAATTTGACCAGTGCTGTGGAAATTACTATAAAGGACGATTCGTGTATAGCGACAACACGCAGAAAAGCAGTATAGATAAATACATGTTGGATCGAATGCACCCGCCAAGAAGAGTCAACGGCGGCACTGCCTACCCTTTTCTCGAAGCGATTCGGGCCATTTTTTGAACCTCAATTTCTTCGGTCGTATTCATGATACATGTCTCCAATTTCAGTTATGCATAGATATCAGCAATCTTAGCAAACGTATCAGATTTTATTTTGTTACCGTTCTTAGTTCGGATTCAAACTTCAGACATTTAGTCACTCACTGACTGACTGATGACCATCAAAACTATAAGGCATTCCCCGTAGCCGTAGAAAGCTGAAATTTGGTACACAAATAAAATTTTACCCACATGTTCTAAGAAAATTCTGAAACTCGTAAATTTCCATATATCTACCCATTACCTACAACTAAAGTGAAATCGCTTTCTACATTATTAACTTTATATACCAGTTTTTCACTGTGGAGTGAGCTTACTATGTTTAACTAATGTGTTAAATTTTACTTCTTTCCTTTTATTACTTTGGAATTTATTGAAATTCAAAATTTTATTTCGGCACGACACCCCAACATCAAAATTCCACTGTACTTCCAGTAATCCCAGAAACAAATAGTTTGGTACACTTATATGGTTTCATCCCTAAATCATAAGAAAAATCTAATATTTCAGTTTTTCCCCATGTTTATTTAATTACAATCCAATCCCAAACATGAAAAATTCTGGCACACATTTGTGGCTTAATTTCTTTGCTCCGGAAGAAGCTATAACATGATATTTCTATACTACACACAGGTGAGTAAGTTGAACCAAAGCCTTAAATTTTATTTTGTTCCTATGCTTAGTTTGAAAGTTACTAGTAACTTTGTTTATAATGGTAGTGAAAGTAACGGCAATTGCTCGGCTACGGCGCACACCCATTGTTTTCAGGGAGTGGTTAGTAACGTATGATGACGTCTTAAATTCCGATACGTTTTTATCCATCGATTTCCAAATGGAATCATTACATTTGAGCGGCATTTCAGAATAAGCGATAAACTTACAAAAAGTAATGATATCCCACAAAAACAATTCTTTTAAAAATAGGCCAAGTCTCGTGTTCATGTAGTGACAAAAAGTTATGAGATCTTATTCTGAGCCAAGTCTACACTTTACAGTGTGTATTTAGTTCCCTTTGTGAAAAAGAATGGTTTCTCTCGGTGTCATAGATCGTTTATTTAGGATTAAAAAAATGTGATGACTTGGCCACTATGCACGTCATAATTTTTACTGAAATTTAGGGCATAATAAATACTTGTCAAATTCGAAAAAGAGCGAGGGAAATATTGGCTTTTATGTATTTATATCAAACATATTTAAGGTATTTATATAGGTTAACTAAAACATGAATTGTTTTTGTGGGATTACAGTTACTAAAATTGTTTTAGAACCTAGATCACGGAGAGACGCCGTACCTTGACCTTGTCGACCCTGCGGGCCAGCCCGACGACGGCGAGGCCGTGTTTCTGGAGCGCCTGGGCTATGGCGGCGCCGATGCCAGCGCTTGCTCCCGTCACCAGAGCCATTCGACCCGCGTACTTCTCGATGCCCATGGCTGCGGAAGAACTGCTGCTGCTGAGGTCTGGCATGCGAGAGACCGTATATAACTAGCCGTACAGGAATGAGTCACCAAGATTACACTCGAGATAACAGTGATTTTCTTATCGGAAATGGGGTTTTTCTGAGGGCTTGGCGGTAAAAATAAAAATTACGTAATTTGTTTTTGACACCTGTATTCGAAAGTAAAGCGTAGTATGCGAGTTTTCCGTAACCACCAATTAATTGAACCGAAACTACCGAATAACGAACTTAATCAGCTAACGTAAGAACTATTTGAATGAAATAAGTATTACGAGAAAGTATAGAAGGGATGGCTTCAGATTGTAACCCTTCACCACGCTTAAAGGAAGAAAACTTTGTTTCCTTCGGGCTTTACGCCTCGGCATCATTTGAGGCGGAAATGGGTTGATGGCAAGCAAACAAAAGAAAGTTGGCTATGGTTGTTTAGAAGGAACCATTCCGTCGTTCGCTTGCCCCATTATCTTGTGAAAGATATTTCTGAAGAAATATATGGGATACTGGATGTCTCCAAGACATTTAAAAGAGTGAGCAACGTAATGGTTGTGAATAAGGGTAAAATTACGGAAATGAATCAAGTTGTGAGTTAGTGTTTTGAAGCCTTCTTACGATTTAAGAAAGTAGATTGAATGCAGGAGTTGAGATTTAGGAGTGAAGTGAGAAGGAGAGTGCTAAATGGTATTGCTTTGTTTCCATTTAATTTTTTGTAACAAATAATATTGTTGCTGGGTTATAGTGATTGAAGACTACATTGTGACATATAAAGGATTACATCGACAGAAAATTGTGAGCATTTATGGATGAATTTCAACAACACATTTTATTTGGTAGATCAGCATGGAATGAAATAAATTGCCATTGATAATGATTTTCGCACAGCTATAAAAATGCAGATGAAAATGGTCCATTCACATGAAATATTTAATTTATATCGAGATTACATCACCTTGCTGAAGGAATTAAAATCATTCAGTGCGACCATGGTTATACCTATCACATCGGTGAATGCAATAATCGACTACACATACGAATTAGCAAGTGATCGCAATTATTATGAACTCTCAGTTGCCGGTACAAAAAAACTTTCACTGAACTTGTTTGAAATGAATACAGAGATATCAGTCAATGTGAAACAGCTTGAAAAACTTACTTTTCACCCAACTTTCTTAATGCTACACTCCAAGAACTCAAAGCGTATGTTCCATTAAATAGAAAATTTTACAATTAATGCCCATCAGATTCATTCGGTGAACAAACAATTAGGCATTAACAACATCCAAACGTAGTGTCACATAGGTCAGAAATCATATTCGTCGAAAGCTACTTAACTGCTTCACTAATGTAGCTGTCAGTAGTGTCTAAAAGCGGGTGCAAATAGTTCCACTAACCGCCGCTAGGGTGTGTCGGCGCTAGTGTTCCCCATGTATTCCTTATGTACGCGGGTGCGCTGCCAGTTTCCCCCCCCCTCCCCCTCCCCGCCGCGCACGTGCCGCGCAGGTGTTCGCCTGGCCACGTGTCACGTTGTTACGGGTCATAAATCGCTTAAATGGCGTTATTATTTTATTTTTTTTAAACCTCAATTACGGTACAATATTCACTTTTTCTTTTTATTTATTACATTCTTGTGGTGTGACGTATCGAAGGCGGGCAGGCGCCAACTTGTGGTCAGTTTGTGGTCATTCCCGCCCCCGCCCCCGTCGCAGCGGAAGCATGTGCGCGCCTCTGCCACGAGCCACCTCTTATGTACACCGGAGTGAGCCCACTTTTTCCCTTATGGACCTGTGTGTGAGCCCAGGACCACCCACGTCGCGCACGTGCCACTTCTTAACCTGAGTTACGGGTCATAGATGAGTGTCGTGTGACCAAATCGTCTAAATGTAGTAAATAATAATAATATACTAGTGAGGGCGGCACCACCTCTAAGCCTCAAAGAAGTTACAGCCTCCTCCCCTCCCAAAGGGGTCGTTGCGTGGTTTATGTAATAATTTCAGGCAGTGCAAGACCCTACCGTGTGGACACAAATCTGTACTTAGGTGAATGTGTTTGAGTGTTTTGTAAATAGTGTTTCAGAGAAGAGGAAATATACGGTTTTTCTGTGTGTATCTAGTTGGTAAATATATACAGTGCACTGCTTAGGTTGCTGCAAAAACATGTATACCGGTATAGTTAAAAAAAAAATCCAATACTGTACATATTTAACAAAAAAAAATTTTTTATGGAAAGTTAAAATTTATTCACAAATTCATCGATTTAGTTAAAAGAAATTGTATTATCACATGATCGAAATGCAGTCTCATATTCTCCTATTCCTCTTAGGCAGGTGGTCATGGGTTCAAAGTTCTAAAACATGTAAAGCAAGATTTAATCTTTAAATAGTGTTGCGACATATCAATTTACAAGTAAATTATCTGACAATAACAGAGAAATTCAACCCAAAAAAATCGGTTCGCTTATTTCCGAGATACGAAATATTATTTGATCGAAATGCAGTCTCATATTCGCCTATTCCTCTTAGGCAGGTGGTCATGGGTTCAAAGTTCTAAAACATGTAAAGCAAGATTTAATCTTTAAATAGTGTAAATTATCTGACAATAACAGAGAAATTCACCCCAAAAAAATCGGTTCGTTTATTTCCGAGATACGAAATATTATTGTTTAGAGCTATTTACTGCTCCCCCAGACGGAATCCTCCGCGCCGCTACCTTGAATGTATTATCCCTTCACTGGAGCCGGCGGCAGACATAGCAGAAGTCGGCCGACACCACATAAATAAAAGCAGTCGCATCTGCCCCGCAGCAGAGAGAGGGTGGGGGAAAAAAAAAAACCACACATCCTCTAAGAAACACGAGTCCTCACGACTGCAGAAGACGTTTTAAAAATCGCGTTGTCAGTCTAATTCATATGCACTACAATCTGGAGTGTAATGTACGCTGTCCCACGATCACGTTTTTTCGAACTGTTATAAACTTTACGATCCTAATAATCAATTTTTTTTGTACATGTGTTTATAATTAGCTGTTTACAATTATAGTACCCTACCGATAGAAATTCTATGATAATCAGATTTTCGCCGATTCCACTTACAGAAGTGAATAGCACGGTTAGTTTTCATACTTATAGAATATTCGATTGCAGAGATTTCAGGAGTCAGAAGACTATTTTTCTATGTTTCGTCGCGTAATCTAACATACTTAAGATGTGTGTACAAATTTAAAATATAATGTCAATTCAGCATAAGAAGTACAAGCGCATCCAGGCAAGAGTTCAGATTTAGTAACTAACAGGTGTTGTAATTTATGGCGCATTAACTAACAAGAAGCGCTATTTGTCGGGATTGTCTCTTTTCAGAGTTATTGCTTGTATGCCGGTCTGAATATCTAGCCTGGAGTGTAAGTTTTTAAAGCAAGATAATGAATAAGCAGTTGTTGGAGATGTATGTTATATTGATATTTTCTTACCTCAACGACATATCGAGTCTTCTTCTTCTTAACGATCATGAAGTCACCACGCTGAAGCTAGTAAGATCAGTTTCAGAAAGGGTAGCAATAATATGCGAATGTTTACCATAAATTAAGTGAAATAACATTACAACTAACAGAAAAAAAACTTATATCGTTGATTGTACAAGTGGTTTAGAGAAGAAGGAAAATTAGTCATGGTTCATAGAAATCAAACACATATATAACAAGTGGTGAAAAAAAAATAATTTTATTTTACAACCAGATACACTTGGCACTTAAGGGGTTAGGTGTACCCACCCCCTTAAACATACAGATTATTAATCACTACTGGAGCCGTCACTCGTATTTGGACATAGATATTCACAAGTGAAGAGTGATCTTTTACCACACTCTTGGCACCAGATGTCGCTATCGCAAAATATATGGCGGGGTATTACCACGCCTATAAGATCACATTCACCATATATTTCTAGTTGTAAATCGCTAATGTCGTATATTTCCATAAGCGCACTGTCATTGTTTATTACATCTATGCTTGGTCCGCAAATACTGATGGCAGTATTATTGTTTTTTATGTTTTTTGCCACATAATATGTCGATCTGACTTTAAATATACTGTCATCCTTATTACACTGGGTATTCACTAGAAAAAATAGAATATATGAATCACTAAAACGTGTGTACAGGTCACACGTTAAAGGTTCCCTCGAATTAATCGCCCGCTGAACTCTAGTAAAATTGGTAATGCAGTGGCCATGTCTATTCGTGTAAGAATAAGGGTTGCTATTCATATTTGATAGCAACCCCTGCCATTTCGATCTTACGAACAGTTCATGACCAATATTCGTTATTATGGTTGGTAGCCCAAGGGAATAAATATCTGACGCACGCTGCAAGCGTCCACATACGTCCATCAGGGCCGTATATTCCAACGTGGGCACGTTCACAGGAGGCAAAACTGGAGCCTGCGGTCCTGCCATTTTTTATTTTTTCTACAAAAAAATTTTTTTTTTTTTTAGAAAGTACACTTAGCTACATGCTCGTAGATAACTGCACACACACACACACACACACACATATATATATATATATATATATATATATATATATATATATATATATATATATATATGATCAAAACAAAATTATTTCGAGGAAATTTTAGTGTCTACTTACCTCAAGTCGTGATGGATATCGACACACAACAGCACACACACAATAAAATTCGTCCACAAATATCAGCTCCTACAACACTCAATGCCCGTCGAGAACACGATTATTTTTAGAAGATCCAGCGTCTTTTTATAAGCCGTAGCACCCACGTCGCGCACGCCCCCCCTCCCCACATCTCGTGCATGTAAAAACGGAGAGAGGGGTAAATGGAGAACTTTTAGGTATTTTTTTAGTGCAGTCAAAGAAATGCATGAAACGCAAGATATTTTGTTTCCACACACGTATTTTATAACAGGGGTAATAATTTTTCACCCTTTCGCCCCCGCCTCCGCATTAAACAATCTAACCTTCAGCGAGCGAGGCAGTTCACATATAAATCAACTCAACACTCGTTTCCTAACACATTAATTTTCTTCCGGAAAGGCAAACGCAAGATATTTTGTTTCCCCACACGTATTTTTTTAACAGTGGTAATAATTTTTCCACCCTTTCGCCCCCGCCTCCGCATTAAACAATCTAACCTTCAGCGAGCGAGACAGTTCACATATAAATCAACACAACACTCGTTTCCTAACACGTTAATTTTCGTTTTTAATAGGAGACGGGGATTTCAAACGTGCTTCCTCCGGAATTCCCATCCACGATGCTCGGTGGTTAAACATTTACTAGCTCGTACTCGCGATGTAAATTTCCTCCACGAATTAACTCAATGATCGACATAACAATTACACGACATGTATACGAAATTCCCATCCATGAAGGCTGAAATCTGTACAAATTTTCCGTCTGGTGATAAAATCTACCACTATCTATCACTAGGTAGGTGAGACTTATTTTAAAATCTAGTTAATGTTATATTGCCTGTTAGATAACGTAAGCTAACACGTAACATGCTAGCATCATACCCAGAACGTTATATTTCTTTTTCGAAAAAGATTGAATATACTTCAATCACGTTAGTAATACTGATCTAACACGTAACAAGCTGGGCATGCCTAACAAATCTTACCTACAATAACCTCAATTACTGCTACGGTGTGATGGTTGATTAACTAAAACTGGGGTTAAACTCCAGTGTACCCCACACTCATTACATAAAGTTGTAGCTTCACACGCGGCTCCGTAACATGCTGGGCTTGCCTAGCATGATACACCTGCAATAACCTCAATTACTGCTAGCTTACACTAACTTATCCTACCTTCATTAGATGAAGTATACGTTTCACAAGCGATATTGAGTAAATCGTGTGTATAACTGTAACACTCCGATCGAGATTTAAGTTAGTCATACTCAATGTGCCAAGCTACAGAAAACTGTAAATTGTGACTTTTTAGGGAAATGAATTGAAATAATTTTTTTCCAACTTCTATATTTATGCAATTGGTGGCTTAAGGTGCACCTTACGAGTGACGGCTCCAGTAGTGATTAATAATCTGTATGTTTAAGGGGGTGGGTACACCTAACCCCTTAAGTGCCAAGTGTATCTTGTTGTAAAATAAAATTATTTTTTTTTCACCACTCGTTATATATGTGTTTGATTTCTATGAACCATGACTAATTTTCCTTCTTCTCTAAACCACTTGCTCAATCAACGATATAAGTTTTTTTCTGTTAGTTGTAATGTTATTTCACTTAATTTATGGTAAACATTCGCATATTATTGCTACCCTTTCTGAAACTGATCTTACTAGCTTCAGCGTGGTGACTTCATGATCGTTAAGAAGAAGAAGAAGACTCGATATGTCGTTGAGGTAAGAAAATATCAATATAACATACACCTCCAACAACTGCTTAATCATTATCTTGCTTTAAAAACTTACACTCCAGGCTAGATATTCAGACCAGCATACAACCAATAACTCTGAAAAGAGACAATCCCGACAAATAGCGCTTCTTGTTAGTTAATGCGCCATAAATTACAACACCTGTTAGTTACTAAATCTGAACTCTTGCCTGGATGCGCTTGTACTTCTTATGCTGAATTCACATTATATTTTAAATTTGTACACATATCTTAAGTATGTTAGATTACACGACGAAACATAGAAAAACAGTCTTCTGACACTTGAAATCTCTGCAATCGAATATTCTATAAGTATGAAAACTAACCGTGCTATTCACTTCTGTAAGTGGAATCGGCGAAAATCTGATTATCATAGAATTTCTATCGGTAGGGTACTATAATTGTAAATAGCTAATTATAAACACATGTACAAAAAAAAATTGATTATTAGTAACGTAAAGTTTATAACAGTTCGAAAAAACGTGATCGTGGGACAGCGTACATTACACTCCAGATCGTAGTGCATATGAATTAGACTGACAACGCGATTTTTAAAACGTCTTCTGCAGTCGTGAGGACTCGTGTTTCTTAGAGGATGTGTTTCTTTTCCCCACCCTCTCTCTGCTGCGGGGCAGATGCGACTGCTTTTATTTATGTGGTGTCGGCCGATTTCTGCTATGTCTGCCGCCGGCTCCAGTGAAGGGATAATACATTCAAGGTAGCGGCGCGGAGGATTCCGTCTGGGGGAGCAGTAAATAGCTCTAAACAATAATATTTTGTATCTCGGAAATAAGCGAACCGATTTTTTTGGGGTGAATTTCTCTGTTATTGTCAGATAATTTACTTGTAAATTGATATGTTGCAACACTATTTAAAGATTAAATCTTGCTTTACATGTTTTAGAACTTTGAACCCATGACCACCTGCCTAAGAGGAATAGGCGAATATGAGACTGCATTTCGATCATGTGATAATACAATTTCTTTTTACTAAATCGATGAATTTGTGAATAAATTTTAACTTTCCATAAAAAAAATTTTTGTTAAATATGTACAGTATTGGTTTTTTTTTTTTTAACTATACCGGTATACATGTTTTTGCAGCAACCTAAGCAGTGCACTGTATATATTTACCAACTAGATACACACCGAAAAACCGTATATTTCCTCTTCTCTGAAACACTATTTACAAAACACTCAAACACATTCACCTAAGTACAGATTTGTGTCCACACGGTAGGGTCTTGCACTGCCTGAAATTATTACATAAACCACGCAACGACCCCTTTGGGAGGGGAGGAGGCTGTAACTTCTTTGAGGCTTAGAGGTGGTGCCGCCCTCACTAGTATATTATTATTATTTACTACATTTAGACGATAATATTTCGTATCTCGGAAATAAGCGAACCGATTTTTTTGGGGTGAATTTCTCTGTTATTGTCAGATAATTTACTTGTAAATTGATATGTCGCAACACTATTTAAAGATTAAATCTTGCTTTACATGTTTTAGAACTTTGAACCCATGACCACCTGCCTAAGAGGAATAGGCGAATATGAGACTGCATTTCGATCAAATAATATTTCGTATCTCGGAAATAAGCGAACCGATTTTTTTGGGGTGAATTTCTCTGTTATTGTCAGATAATTTACTTGTAAATTGATATGTCGCAACACTATTTAAAGATTAAATCTTGCTTTACATGTTTTAGAACTTTGAACCCATGACCACCTGCCTAAGAGGAATAGGCGAATATGAGACTGCATTTCGATCAAATAATATTTCGTATCTCGGAAATAAGCGAACCGATTTTTTTGGGGTGAATTTCTCTGTTATTGTCAGATAATTTACTTGTAAATTGATATGTCGCAACACTATTTAAAGATTAAATCTTGCTTTACATGTTTTAGAACTTTGAACCCATGACCACCTGCCTAAGAGGAATAGGCGAATATGAGACTGCATTTCGATCATGTGATAATACAATTTCTTTTTACTAAATCGATGAATTTGTGAATAAATTTTAACTTTCCATAAAAAAAATTTTTGTTAAATATGTACAGTATTGGTTTTTTTTTTTTTAACTATACCGGTATACATGTTTTTGCAGCAACCTAAGCAGTGCACTGTATATATTTACCAACTAGATACACACCGAAAAACCGTATATTTCCTCTTCTCTGAAACACTATTTACAAAACACTCAAACACATTCACCTAAGTACAGAATTGTGTCCACACGGTAGGGTCTTGCACTGCCTGAAATTATTACATAAACCACGCAACGACCCCTTTGGGAGGGGAGGAGGCTGTAACTTCTTTGAGGCTTAGAGGTGGTGCCGCCCTCACTAGTATATTATTATTATTTACTACATTTAGACGATTTGGTCACACGACACTCATTTATGACCCGTAACTCAGGTTAAGAAGTGGCACGTGCGCGACGTGGGTGGTCCTGGGCTCACACAGGTCCATAAGGGAAAAAGTAGGCTCACTCCGGCGTACATAAGAGGTGGCTCGTGGCAGAGGCGCGCACATGCGTCCGCTGCGACGGGGGCGGCGGCGGGAATGACCACAAACTGACCACAAGTTGGCGCCTGCCCGCCTTCGATACGTCACACCACAAGAATGTAATAAAATAAAAAGAAAAAGTGAATATTGTACCGTAATTGAGGTTTAAAAAAAATAAAATAATAACGCCATTTAAGCGATTTATGACCCGTAACAACGTGACACGTGGCCAGGCGAACACCTGCGCGGCACGTGCGCGGCGGGGTGGGGGAGGGGGGGGAAAACTGGCAGCGCACCCGCGTACATAAGGAATACATGGGGAACACTAGCGCCGACACTCCCTAGCGGCGGTTAGTGGAACTATTTGCACCAGCTTTTAGACACTACTGCTGTCGAAACGTGGTGTTTTTACACTACCATACGGCTGGACACCCAAGAGGATTTTATTGCTTCGTTACGCCGAGAAAGTCTCCACTCTCACATACTTAATTAAGGTTTCCTTCACAATTAGATGATAATCTTTTGCCTACCTGCCATGAAAATATGTTATTATTATTTTATTCATTTTCCAATATACAGCATAGCTCAGCACCTAGCATCTAATCTGAGTCTTTATTTTAATTATTTTACGTTCATATATAATTATATCTTATGTATTTAATGCATTCGCTTTACAAACAATGAATGTAAGATAATAAAGTTCCATTGTCAGACTAATTTATTACTACTGTTATTAACAGAGTGGGTACCACCATTACCAATTCTCCTACTGCTACTGATTTTACTATTACTACTAATACCACTATTAATACTGATACTATTCATACTACCACCAATAGTTACAACCGCATTTCGATTTCACTAGAGTTCATTCTTTTCTTGTTGATTGAGCTCCAATGGTGGTGTCCCCCGGAATCTGCAATGCAATAAGCCGCTCAGGCCATAGAGAGTTGAACTCCTGGAATATCAAGACAGCCCCAGCTGTCGCTCAGAGGGCGGCTTCTCCCACGATTGATATAGCTCGTAGTCGCAGGATCTTCCATGTTGTGAAAATCAGACTTCCAGCATCATTGTTCCCTCTACAATTGGTTCTGTGATTAGCTTCCATTCTTTCCGAAGTTATAATTGCGTTCTCTTTTCCTGTTCTCTCGCCAGAATTTTGAAGCTAGATTAGCTGCCTCGTCCAGCAAATGCCACAAACATTCGTCGCGTAGTGTTGAATATTCTCCTCCCTCGCAGCCGAGCTGGTTGACGAGGTCTGAGACTGGCTGTTATTCCACATTTCCATACCACATGCTCCGCCGTACTCTCTTCACCACATTTGCACAGTATTTCGATTTTGAAGGAAGCTGTTGTATTGCCGACGGGCAGTAACGTATAGTACTAATCTGGGAGACTTTAGCCTCTCCTCTACGCATGAAAACATGTCAAACGTCCTCCTACCTGTTTCACTGTTATTTAATTCTTGTTGCCATTCCGCCAATAGTTGTTTCTGAATGTGTATCTCAGATGTTGCTTCGCCGCCTATAATATCTGCAACCTTATCTTGTTTCCCTTTTCTGAGATAGTATATCGCACCCAGTTTCCGCACTTTAAGGTCGGGTAGCCATGAAAATACAGTGAAATCACACACGAAGTCGTTGCCAGCATCTCTTGAACAGAGAAAAATTCAGCTCCTCTGCCGTAGTCGATTGCTGGCGGCTCACATATAATGGTATTACAGAAAATAATCACTCACTAATAAAAACTAATGGCAGCTGGTGTTCTAGACACAAAATTTCTCGATAAATAATTTCCTTCACTGTACTCGACTTATTGATGAAAAAACTTTCAATATTATTATACATAACTTGATTAAAGCGACTACAGTACTTTAAGAGTTTCTGGTCAAAAATCCATTGTTTATTATTCGGCTCAAATACAGAATACAATATATCCTCAGGTGTCACGCTTGGTGCGTCACCAGAAAAGATAATTAATTTTATTAGTTATAAATTTATTAATTAATATTTAATTATAAAGGTTGTTTAATTGATAATTAAAGCAAAGTTTAACTTGCTATTTATTAAATCAAGTAAATAGACTGCATTATATTAATTTGACATGATTCAGAGGCGTTATTATGGATAAATTGCAATTTACACATCATTGTTTCTCAGGGTCGTTGCTGGGTGACTGGGCGCAGTAATGAGCACTGAAATTCACAAACACGTTTGGTAGTTCCACAGTACCATATTACTTCTGCGACGAAAGCTGCAGGCAGGTCCTTGTAGGCGAAACGACACTGCTGGTCTGCACCAAGTGATCAGCTCCTCTTGATCTCGCGGTTGGTGCCGTGTCCGCTGCACGATCAATGCTGTATGGACGTAGAGTACCCTCCTCAAGTAGCTTGGAAGGGAAGTGGTATCATCCACTGTCGACTCGGCCTAGCGTCGAACCTATGCTCTGGGGATTTGGACTGTAAAGCTCTTCCGGCGAGTCACAGACGGGACCCCGAACTCTACGTTGTCACACTCGAGAACGCGAACTCGTGACTCAAACACCCGCGAATAATATTAGAGCGTTTGCCCTGTGCTGCCACGATGTTCACACCCTCGTGAACTCCACCAGAGTCTCGTCTTGCAGCCAACTACCACCGCTTCCCCGCCAAACGCTTACAGGAAAAGAGAGGAGGAGTTGGGTGATGATATTCCCTTAGGCTGACCTTGACTGATATCCGCTACCCACCTGCCAATCTCGTAACAGGCTCCAAAATCGTTCGCAACCTTTCGTGACTGTCCCTTAATGTCCCTTGTGTCATTATATTAGCTCACATTTCCCGGAAAATTTAAAAATTTGAGTCCGTAAAATTTTTAAATTATTTAGTTCACAGTCAACTTCACTGATAATCACTTCTCCCGTCACTGAATACAGTCTTGACCTTTACACAATGGATATATCTTCATTGTCTCTGAATTACGCAGCTTCATCTATTCTTGAGTCTTGACAATCTTAGTGCAACTTGAGAGGTGCGCCTTCTCGTCCCCATCTAGATTTTAAATTTTTACATGATTATAGCTCGTGCCTTGTTGCAAATTACCTTCACAGAAGCTGATATTGAATTAACTGGGTTTGGCTAGTGATCTAGTTACTGTCAAGTCTGTCTGACAATCGCATGTATCAGTGGCACAGATTCACACACTCCATTATTCAAACTAATTCTACACTCAGTCTTGCTTATCGAAGCGTTGTAATATAAATATCTTGGCACTACATTTGATAGCAAGCTTAACTGGGCAGGACACATTGGACAGGTAGTAGGAAAAGCTTTCAAAATCCTGCACTTGTTGGAAAGAGTGATGAGGGGATGTACGAGGGAAGTAAAGGAATTGGGTTACAGAACTTTTGTCAGACCATTACTTGAATATGGTAATGCAGAATGGGACCCACCTTTTGAGTATCAAATACAGGAGTTGGAGAGGGTTCTAAAAAGAGCTTCTAGATTTGCTTCAGGAAATTACCGGAGAACGCATTCAGTAATAGATACGATAAAAGAGATGGAATCGGATTCATTGCAGTAGGGTGAAGAGAGTCATGGGAGTGTACAAGGTGTATATTGGTGATGAGGCATGGAAAGATAATGGTGTAAGAATTAAAAACAACGCATGTAAGGGAAAAGATGACCATGATCACAAGTTGGCACTCGATTTCAGGTACAAGGGTGTAGGAAGATTCTCTTTTTTTTTTTTTTTTTTTTTTTTTTTTTTTTTTTTTTAGGTAAGGAGATCAGGGGTTGGAATAAGTTACCAAGAGAAATGATGAATAATTTACCAAAAACGTTGAAAGAATTTAAAGTTGAAATTTGTAGAGGTCAAATGTAGGTGGGTGCAGATAGGGGGAAACGGGTGTGTAAGGAAATTGCTACCGGAATTGAAAAAAAAATAATTAAAAAGGAATCTATCTATGCTACTTACACATGCTCTAGTGCAATTCTGTTTCTATTGAATATTAATCATTTATAGGATACAGATCAGCAAGATCTATCTAACTTGTTTAGCAACCTTAATCGTATCTATCAGTTTAACTGATATAGTGGTCTGATGTTCCAGTGGTTAAGGCGTCTGACTGGGGATCGAAAGGTCCCCGGTTAGAATGTCTGTCTCGGCGGGGATTTTCATAGGCCCTTAACCCGACCTGCACCTCTGACACAGCCTGTTGTATAACGTGAAGTACGTCAAAGCGCTTCCGTGGTTCGGATTCCACGTTAAACTGTAGGTCAGTAAGCCAACTAGCTTAACAAAAAATAGAATCACACCCGCCAAAACAAGTTCTCTATTCGTGAGTTCAAGATGTGGCGAAAACCCAAAAGTAATTGTGGAACAGATTACCAAAATAATCAAACCATCAAAAGACAAAATAAAAATTAATAAAATAAGGAGTACCAATAACTCAGTAATTATCGATGCAGAAACTAAAAAGGATGTCAAAAAATTGATGGAACACAAAGAATTAAATGAGACGCTTCCAAGAAAGAGGAGACCATTGATAATTTTATATGATGTACCAAACCATCTGGAAATAAATGATCTAGTAGACAAAGTATATGACCAAAATTTTTAAGTTAAATTATCAAAGGAGGAGTTCGCAAGCGGTTTCTGCCCTAAATTTAAAATAGGACCCCTTGAAAAGCCTGCCGTTCATCACGTTATAGAAGTAAGCCCAGCTATGCGCAAATTATTACTAGAGCAACATAAAATATACGTGGAATTCAGTGCAATCAACTGCAAAGATTACACAATGGTACCGACTTGTGTCAAGTGCAGAGACCTCGGACATGTGAGTAAACACTGCAAAATGGACATAGTGACTTGTAGTCATTGTGGTCAGAACAATCACGTGATCAGTGTGATAAGAAGTCGATGCCTCAAACGTGCATCCCATGCCAGAAAAGAGGTAAGTCATTCAAAAACAAAGGAAAGGATTGTCCCACGTATCAACTGCTATTGCAACGCCTAGTCAACAGAATAGATTATGGCTAGTCTACAATCCAGTTGCAGGATAGATCACGAAACGATGGAGAATATAGCAGACCTGATATACAGAACAGTTTAAATAGCAGTTGGAAAAGTGGGAATGAAAAATCAAAAGAAGAGAGGCAATCCCCCATCTTGTAGACGAAGAAATGCTGCAAGAGCTGAAAAATTTAGGAAGAAGAAGGCGATGGAAATGCAGAAAATGATGGTAAGTGCCAGCGTGCAAACAGATCGGCAGCTATTAATAGACGACCAATTAGACGAAATTTCTTCCACCTCTGACTCGTCTTTTTGCCAGCGTTTTGTTAGAGGCGGTGAGCTCGGATATTCAAAAGAAAATGGATATCATCTTCGCAAACCAAGTATGCGTACCAACCAAATAAAACACCCGAACTTTGTGAAAAGTCAACCGAATGCCATTACTGCAGATACAGCGGTATTGTACGCCGATTTTGAAGATACACTTCGGCTAACTAGACTCGAACAAGTGCATACACTTACACTTGCCCTCCGACATTTGACAAGAGTCCTCTATCCTGGCGGTAAAAACATAACGTTCCCATAACCTTTGGCAATTGACAGAATACAACTGAGATCACTAAATCTTCCAACAGATCCATTTCAGCTCCTGACACTAGTTCACAAGATTTTCGGGAGAAGAGGAGAAATATTTGATCCTGAGGAAACATACAAGCAGTTTGTCATGACCCATGGACGCATTCTGTTAGATACAAGACTACCTTTGATTGTCTATGAATTAGGCAGAACGCAGACAGAAGAAAGCAGTGGCAACGGAAACATTAAAACAGCATATAATATCAAGAAAGCTGCATGGGAAAAATTAAGGATTGTGTTCACTCCACCGGATTTGCCATAAAACCACTTCGATGTAGACAAAGCCGCAAGAGAACTGACATCTGCAATACAAAGTGCCATGAAACGGGCGATACCACTAAAAAAGATGGTAGATCCCACTGACAAAATACGGACAGAAAAACTTCAGAAACTACGACTAAACATGAGAAGAGCGAGGAGAACGTATCAACGAAGCATGGTGGCAGCAGACAGAAGTTTCCTCCTCGAATGCTACAGGCAGAAGAGGCAGATTTTCAAAGATGCGATGAGAGAGACAAAACAAAAATGCTGGAAAGTCTTCGTGAGGGAAAACCTCATGAACAATCCATGGGGTATTCCTTACAAAATAGCTGCAGGTAAAATCAGGCCTCCCACAATACTATCCACAGTAAAAAGAACAGATGGACGATTAACCACAAATTGGATAGACTCAGCGGAGGAGTTATTAAAAGTTTTGCTTCCTGATGACAACCCTGAAGAAGAAACAGTAGAACAAGCTACACTACGAAGGAACATGTGGTAGCCCTGCTGGAGTCAAGAGGAAGGAAATTTACACCCGAAGAAGTAATAACCGCGATAAACAAAATGAAAATAGGAAAGGCTCCCGGTCCGAATGGAATTCCAGCCGAGGTCCTGCAGGAGTTAATCATAAAATTAACCCCCGTCCTATACAGGCTCCTGAACGATTGCCTATATCAGGGTAGAGTTCCGGGAATATGGAAGAAAAGCGAGGTGGTAAATCTAAAGAAAGGAGACGACAAGGATCCTCTTCAACCGAAATCTTACTGGCCAATTTGTTTATTGAATGTGCTTTGCAAAGTTCAAGAGAATATTCTATGCAAAAAATTACAAAACCACCGGGAGGTTCTGGGAATGAATCCTATTCAATATGGATTTAGAACCGGGAAGTTGACAGAGGATGCCATAAATCGGTCGATGGAAATAATTTGTAGCAGTACAAAAAACTACGCAGTGGGCATATTTATTGACATCTTGGGAGCTTTCGACAACTTATGTTGGCCCGCCCTGTTTGAACGGCTGACGGAGATTGGTTGTCCAAGAAGATTATTCTACACCTTCAGGGACTATTTAGAACTGCTTCCTTAAGGTGCCAGAACTCGTTCATCACGAAGACCCTTACTAAAGGATGCCCGCAAGGTTCAGTTTGCGGTCCCATATTCTGGGATATAGGGATGGAACCAGTGTTTGAACTATTACAAAGATTACCTGAACTTCTAGGTCTAATAGCTTTTGCTGATGACCTTTTACTACTCGTGGAAGGAGCAACAAGAGCAGAAATTGAGTACAATAGTAACCTAGTACTTAACTGCCTCAGCCAATGGTGCAGTAAAGTCAAGCTGAGTTTAGCACCACATAAAAAAAACATTTATGTTGCTCAAGGACAAGCTAACTCGAAAACCTACTATAAGAATTGACGGTAAATCAATTCGTAGAAACCCAGTGTGCAGGTACTTAGGCATTCAATTGAATGAACGTTTAAACTTCGAAGCCCACTTAAAGAAGACAATAGCAAGAGCAGTGGCGGTCATGAATAAAATCATTAATATTGGCCAACGAAAATTCACTGTTCCAGTTCAAACAATAAGACTATACCATGACGCAATTTTATCCTCTTTAGTGGACTAATCAGCAAGTGTGTGGGCAAAGCATCAAAGAAAAATAAAACTAAAACAGCGAGTCAGACGTGTCCAACGAAGAATACTTTTAAGATTGACAGGCGCATACAGAACAGTGGCAACAAATTCATTAACCGTTGCCATTGGTGTATGGCCACTGGACCTTGAAGTAAGGAAACGGGGTGCCATATACTGGCTCAGAAAAGGGAGACAAGATCAGGAAGCAGAAATTGTAGGCAGCGAAGCAACATCGGAGATACACATTCGGAAGCTTCTATTAGCGGAATGTCAACAAGAATGGAACAACAGTGAAACAGGTCGAAGAGCATATGATATGTTCCCATCCGTAGAGGAGAGTACATCTACATCTACATCTACATATATACTCTGCAATTCACAAAATGGTGGGAGGCAGAGGGTGCTCAGCACCAAAGCTAATCTCTTTGCTGTGCATTCCAATCCCTAATGGTACGAGGGAAAAAAGAATTCATATAAGAATCAGTCCGGCACCTTATTTCTCTAATTTTATCTTTCCTGTCCTTCCGACTCAAATAGGTTGGTGGAAGAAGTATTTCACTACACTCAAAAGTGAAAGTGGGAGTACGCAAGTTTTCCAATAAGTTTAAACGAAACATGTGTCGTCTATCTACCAGAGACTCCCAACCTAATCTACTAATCAGTTCTGTGACGCTTTCATAAGGACTGTAGCAAGCGGTCACGAATCGAGCGGCTCTTCTCTGTACTTTCTCTATACTTTCGATCAATCCCTTACGAAACGGGTCCCAAATGGCACAACAATAATCCAAATGTGGACGCACAAGAGATTTGTACGCTATCTCGTTTGTTTGTTCATTACAATTGTTCAAGATTCGACCTATGAATCGCAGCCTAGAATTTGCTCTACCTACTAACGAATTAATGTTTATGTCCCATTTCATGTTCCATAGAATCGACCATATCAATAACTGAACTGTTTACTCGTATTTCTGAACAATCGGATTCTTTTTGTTAGTTATGCTCATTGCCTTGCACTTTTTACAATTTAGAGTAAGTTGCCACTCAGCGCACCAAGCCAAAATAACATCCAGATCGCACTGAATTTCTAAGCAATCGGCCAAATTTCTTACTTCCCTATAAATAACCACATCATCAGCAAACAATCTAAAAAGGCTTTTCACTTTGTCTCCGAGATCGTTTATAAAAATTAAGAAATAAGTGGTCCTATTACACTTCCTTGAGGTATACCCTATGTAACATCTAGATTAGAAGAACTTTCTCCTTCAACGACAACATACTGCGACCGACCAATTAGAAAATCCTTTATCCATTCACAAAGCTGATCCGATATACCGTACGCTCGAAGCTTCGCTAAAAGGTGGTTGTGTGGCACAGAGTCAAAGGCTTTCTGGAAAATCTAAAAAAATTGCATCTACTTGTGAACCTGTATCGATAACTTTCATTACGTCGTGTGTAAATAGGGCCAGCTGTGTTTCACATGATCTTTTCTTCCAAAATCCGTGTTGATTTGTTGTAAGCAAATTATTATCATCTAGAAAATTCATAATGTTCGAGCATATAATATGCTCCATAACTCTACTACAAACAGATGTTATAGATATGGGACGATAGTTCCCAGGATCACTTCGATCACCTTTTTTGAAAATCGGAGTTACTTGCGCGATTTTCCAGTCTGAAGGTACTTTTCGCTCTTCTAATGATTTACTGAATATATCAGACTGAAATGACCCGATTTTCGCCGCATACTCTGAAAATACTCTTACTGGAATTCCATCCGGACCCGGTGCTTTCCCCCACTTCAGGAGCTCTAATTGCTTAACGATACCTGCAGTATCTATTCGTAATGATTCCATCACCGACTCGCCACGGCGTGGGAAAACGGGAATACTATCATTATGTTCATTTGTAAATGAATTTTTGAATACAGTATTTAGTACGTTAGCTTTATCGCGGCTTTCATTAACCTCGGAACCTTCACGAATTAGTGCTGGAACATTGCTGTTGGTACCTTCAACCCTCTCCCGGATTGGTACACTAAATTACAGGTCACGGGCCATACAATAGCTGGCTCCGAAGTCGAAATATTGTAGATTCAAACAGGTGCGAATGTGGTGAAGAAAGTACGCCGGAGCACGTGGTATGGGAATGTGAAATAACAGCCAGTTTGATAGATCACCAACAAGCTTGGCTGCACGACAAAAGTTTGTGGCATTTGCTGGACGAGGCAGCTGATCTAGTCTCAAAATTTTGGAAGGAGAAATTTATAAAAAGGAAAAATGCCGAGTGAAATCAAAGGCCACAGATAACAGAAGAGGAGGGTACAATGATGCTTGAAGTTTGACTTTCACAACACCGGATTGACGTAAGATATCCTACGACAATGAGCAATATCAATCGTCGGAGGAACTTCAGTGTGCTCCAGAGAGGCCGTCTTCTGAGCGACAGCTGGGGCCGTCTTGGTATTCCAGGAGGTCAACTCTTGATGGCCTGGGCGGCTGACTTTGCTGCCGGTTCCAGGAGACTCTACTTTCGGAGCTCACTCAACACCAAGAAAAATGAACATTAGTGGACTGAAGTGCGGCTGTGACAATTGGTGGTGGTAATAGTAGTATTAGTAGTAGTAGCAATGCAATTAGTAATAGATCGTTCTGGTAGCTCAGTGCCTAAGCGCTTGCTTTCAAAACATTCGCTGCTCCTGCCCCGGGCACGAATCCCGGCAGGCGCAGGAGTTTTGAGAGTTGTGTTTAATCATATGAGCTATCCCAGGACGCTCCGTGGTTCGGATTCCACGTTAAACTATAGCTCCCAGAGGAAAGGAACTGGCCGTCCTACCTCTGACACAATGGCTTAGTATGCCTCCTTCTGGAGGATCCAACCAACCTTCGGGTTGTGGACTAAGTTAAGTTTTTTTTATATATATATATATAGGATAAAATATATGTACATGTTAAATAATGGAAATAATGGCCCAGATTAGATACTAGGTGTTGGGCTATATTGCATATGGAAAATAAATAATAAACTGTAGGTCCCCTGTACCAGGTAAGATTGCCGGGTTAGGTTAAGGAGGCTACGATAGGGGCAGAATGCGCATCCATTAGAAACCCTGTCACCAAGTCATTACGACCACACAGAATTATTATTATTTAACTGATAAACGTTGTAGTGTGGTACAAATGTTTCAACTCGGGTATGTGCAACTTGACTGATACGTGCGGAAGTTTCTTGTGTTGTAAACACCTATGATCCGGTTCTCTCCCTCGAGGAGATATACGTTTTGCTTAGCAGTTTTCTCAATTCGATAAGGTCCTTGGAAAAGATGGAAGAATTTGTATATCTGCTTTCTGTTGTCATCCGAAGGGTGAGGACAGTTCAGCAAGACAAGGTCCCCGACTTCGATTTCTGTGTTTCCCGTCTGTCGGATCTTTCTTGTCGCTGATTCCAATCTTCCGTGCAATCACTGTCTGGGTGTCTCTTAATTTCCTCTGCCAGTGTTTTTGTCGTAAGCTGAATGTGCAAATCCACCGGCTTGCAGTTAGTACTACAGTGAGCAGTTAAAAAACTTCTCTATAACTGGGAGGTGCTTAACCCAAGACGCATTATTATAGCCCACCATGTGCCTGAAGCAAACCCCCATCATATAACGCTCCACTAAATTACACTGTGGAGTGTCTATCGAACTGAAGATGGATAGGATGCCTTCCTGTCGCAATCCTGTCCAGCGCTTACTTGTAAAGACAGTTTCGTGATCGGATAGGATTTACTTAGGTTTGCCACATTCAGGTACGTACTTCTTTAAAACAATATCTAGGCTCTGTTTTGTGGTCGTGCGTGATGTTGGAAAGAGCTTCATCAGTTTGGAGAATACATGGAAGACTACAAAAATATACTGAAGGCCAAATATACCTTTAGGGAGTGGTCCATAGAAATCAAAACAGGCTAGTTGGCTGGGCCTATCCATTGTCACAGGGCGGCTTTCTCCTACGTATCGACTATTGGGACGTTTAGCCCACTCACATGCATCGCAACATTGGATACCATCGCGATAGCACTCTTCAGCGACCTATAGTACCACATAAGTTTTAAGGGTCCCTTGGTGTCCGAAGTGGTATCTGCTTAGGAACTCTTCAAGCATGCTTAGAAGGAGACACATCTTCCATCGCTCAGTGAAATTTTGTCTCCTGAAACATATGCCATCGTGAATGGTACACAGTATGCCCGTATTCCGAATACGTAGGTCCTCTCTTCCCGCATCGATCTCAATGAAATTCCTAATACAATTGATCTCATTCTACGAACGCTGTGCGTCGGCGATCCTTTGCCTAATCTGTCTGTTCCTCGTACCAGCGAGCAAGACTTCGTGTGATTTCTGAGGTTCGTTTTGCTATGCATCTCCGTCGATTGCTTGTCTGCTGAGCGTCAGCAACCTGATTTTGGCCTCATCTACAGAATTCGATACCAATGCAGATGCAGCTCAAGTGCTCTCGTGGTAATTTCAAGCGTCGGAAACTTCGCATTACGTAAGAAAGTAAGCGCCTGGTAAGGGAGGGTGCATAAACCACGTAGCTCCATTTTGGCCTTCTGTGAACCCCCCTGCCCCAACGTAGCCCTACGTGGCTTTTGCTTCTCCCCCCCTCCCCCCCCCCCCCACGTAGCACGTAGCTTTTTCCCTTTTGATTCCAGAAGACATTTTGTATTATTTTCTCCTGTCAGACTATTGTAAATTACATACGGAGATAATTAACTGAGGGAAATAAATGTTCACATGCTGTTGTGTGTTTTGTCATTCATTTTAACTGTGAAAAATGTTATGAAAGGAAAGCTACGTGGCCTGGCTCGGAAACCCTCTCTCCCCCCACGTAGATCAGCGTAGCCTTCCAGCCAACCCCTCTCCCTCCCCTTGGACCGAGCCACGTAGTTTGTGCACGGTCACTAAGCAGTGCGCAATTGCGCCTTTCTGCCCAGAACATATGCACGAAACGTGGAGACTGCGAAATAAGTCGCAAACATCTCTAGTGCCATAACGAAATAACGGGTTTCCGCTTCCTTTAGGGTCCTGTTGATTATAGCCATCACACTAAAGTTTCCGTGGTCGTCATTCCCCTGTGCTTCAAGCACCCGCCTCCATATGTAGATAGAAAGGCTTCTCGAAATACGGAAAGCCTCTTCCTGCTCTTCCGTCAATTCCCATTTTTGTCTCTCTTTCAACAATTTGTACAGAGGTCCCACAAGTTCTGAAAACCGAGGGATGTTTCCTCTGTATTAGGAATAGACTCCTAAATATTTCCGCAACTCACGCAACTTTGCTGGGCGTTTGAAATCCATCATTTCCAGAATTTTGTCTTCCGTTGGGCGGATCCCATTAGAAGTGATATGAAGCTGAGGTATCTCACTTCTTGTGTGCAGACTGTCGCTTTGTCTAGGCGAAGCGTTATCTCGCCTTTCTCGTGGTACCTTATAGAGCGCTTCAAAGTGATTCATGTGGTCCATGAACCTTTCTGACGCTATAAGAATGTTGCCTATGTATGAAGTACGGTATTTCTTTATTTCCGCTGCAAGATCTATTCATCGCGCGTACAAATGCACTGGACGTGTCCTTTAGAACCGAATGGAATCCTAGAAAGCTGATACTGACGGCCATCAAACAAAAATGCCGTGTAAGGCCGACATGACTCTTCCAATTCAATTTGCTTTAAACCTGATGTAACGTCCAATATTGACGGGGAATCAAAAAAGGGCACTTGCCCCAGGCAACAACTTTACGGGGGCGGCAATTTATTTAGCGTCGTCATTTTTTCTTTAGCTCCTCTGCTCCCACCGGCGGCGTCATTGGGGTGACGACAATCGGAATGGCGACACTCGGGGTTGCGACAACGGGGTCTGCAAAATAATGTTCAAAGGGGCGGCAATATTACTGTTACTGCCCCTACTTTGAAAATTCATAGACCCGCCACTAAATGTTGTCAACCTGCTCATCACATCATGTATTGGCTATGGCCTTTCAGTGTCTCATTCTAACCTGTTGTTTAAGTCACGGTCATCTAGGCACGAGGGTATGCTCTCATTTATTTACAACATTAAGTGGTTAGTATGTGGTGCTACTGCCATGGATATGATACCTGTTTCATCCCACGTCTTAGTAACTTTTCTGGCAGCTTCACTATGCTTGTGCGGTATGGGATACGTCCTTGCCCGCAACGGGATACTGTTATTTATTCGGTGCCGGTGCATGGTTCCCTTAGCCTTTCCCGGTCGAAATGAGAATACCTCCAAGTTCCGCCGAAGCAAATAAGTAATCCTTTGGCCTGGACGTCCGTCAGTGTCTTGGCATCATGGATTATGTTAAGGAGCGCTTGAACTACAAGATTTCTCTCGTTTAACTGAGCTGTAATCTTCGATTGCTGTATAATGTGAGCGTCTGTCGTTTGCTTTCCGGCATAATTTTGATGCGAATTGCAATTACTGGGCTCCATTTCACTTCTGTGTCTGTCAGGTTAGAAACGGTGAGTGATTTCCAATTAAGTTTCGTGCTCTTTTCTGCAAAGATTTCGCATCCTATTATCACGTCCACATTCGAATCTTTCACTATTAACGCCGAAATTACTATTAGTTGCCCTTCTATATTTAATATCAAGAGTATCTGTCTATTGCACCTCCTTCCTGTCGCTGCGAAAGCAGGCATTAAATGAGATATCATTTTAAATTATAAGGTCCTCACTTTGGTAGCATCATACTTTAAGAATTTTTAGGAATTCTTCTCTTGAAGGGCAAAAGTATCATTATTTCTCAATCTTGTTTTTTTTTTATTTATTTTTTTTTATCTTGAGCCATTTATCTCCCTTGATACGTAACATTAATAGATAAATGAGGAATCGTTTTAAAATTTATGGTCACTGCTTTGGTAAAATTATATTTCCAGAAAGGAATTTTTCTGAATTCGACCTTTAAACGGCAAAGATATTACCTATCAACATCACAAGTTTGAGATGGTTCAGAGGCAATCCGCCTGGCTGCTTCGATAACGATTGCTCGCACTACCGCTAGATAGCAGTAACAGCTATCACAGAGACATGGATATACTATGTGGGTATTGTTCATCTTAGTTGTATTCGGTCTGTGACACGTCAGCTTCCGGAAGGTATAGCTTCAGGTGTTTAGGTCAAAGTAGAGACCTGTACGATAGCGTACATCAGGTGAAATCAAAGAGATATTGTTAGAAATGATTAGGTCCTTCCTCCAACCAACTACAAACCAGTAACCTCACTAAACATTGTACTTTATTTGCGAAATTTTCGCACGGATCAGTGCTTCGCTATATAAAAATTTCATTTGCGAAATTTTCGCGCGAGCTATTTAGCTTTAAATCGCGAATATTAGGGAAAATAGAAGAATCGGGTTATCATTAAAGCCATCAAACACAGAAAAGTGAAAAAGGAAAATTCTAAACACTTGGAAAAGACAATCAATAACAAATAATATATAAATAAAACATAAAAAAATTTCGGTTGCAAAAATTACAATTTCAAAAAATAAATGTTCACAACATATTTGTTATAAGATTAATAAAATTGTAAATCGATTAATACATTTGAATTTGTCTCAAGAAAAAGGTGTAGAATAATACTGTATTTCTTAAAATCATTCATTTAGTAATTTTTCCAAGCCATGAATTACAAACTTGTCACCATATTTTTCCTGCAAGCTTTAGGAGGCTATATATCTCTGTAAAACTTGAAAGAATTTTGGAATAAGTTGTTTGGGAAATGAATGAAAAAAAAAACTTTTCTAAAACCCGCTATTCTTAATTTCGAAGAAAAAGATTTTAAAAATTTTATGTCGTAATCGGTTAGGGTTAGTAAGAACTAAAGTAATGTATTCTTACAAATTTCTAAGCTGAAGGTTTCGGAAGGTTTGAGGGTTGACAGGCGGACACGTCAGAATCCTAAGAGTTCGTCTCTTCATTCAGTAAGTACAAGAAACTTAAAAGGGTGCTGTTACATCAAGACAATGCTGCCTGCCACAAGTCTCTGATTACCATGACAGCTATTAGATTTTAATTGGCTCCATAACCTTCTGTTCACATGACTCGTAGCCCCATGAGACTTCCACTCGTTTCCAAACCTTAAAGCGTTTCTGTCTGGCAGCCTTCTACCACAGATGATGACGTCGTATGTACAGACACCATTTTTTGACTCCATTGGCAAATCTTTTTGTCACGGTGGCTAAAAATGATTGGAACGTTGTTGAGAGACACATATGGAGCTGAGAGGAGACTGTTGAAAAAACGGACAGTTATTTTTTTTAAATTCATTTGCATAATTGATGGGCCCCTCTCTTTTGGTATGTATCTCGTAATTTACTATACCCTATGAGACTTTAGTGCAGTAGCAGCTGCTTCACAGTGTAGGGTGACGATAATTGAAGTCGCTAGAATTGATTCCAGCAAGCACTGCAGTCCTGATGACATCTCGCTTAGCTGAGTGTTAGTCATACTTTTAAGAAAACAGTCCACGATAAACAGCCAATAAGAGATCAAATGAACAAGACATCACCTAACTACTCCCAGGTTATAAAACTGACATTTGTTTCTTGCACGCACTTGTTTTCAGGTTTTGAATGTTAAAGATGGAAAATTGAATGAAACAACGTCCATAAACAATTCCAAATCCAAATGCTGGAAGCGAATGTACGCGTACAGCGTTCGCTTTCAAGTTTTGTGTTCGATGCGTCTAATTGTTGACACTATTGTAATACATTAGACAGTACCTGGGTGACCGATCTTCGCTCGGCATCTTTCGATTTCTATTTAATATCCAAGATTTCGAGTAAAGTTTGATTAAAGTAAAAGGCTTGAAGACTTCCGAGGCGTTTTGAGGTGCACAGTTAACCAAAGAGAAACTTCACTAACATCATTAGACTTACTGGTACCTGAACCTTCTACGTGATGAGGTTACAGCCGTTTTCGAGAAACCAAATACAAAAATTGCAACTTTTTTTTTTTTTTTTTTTTTTTTTTAAATCGTGTTAAAAACTTGAATAGCAAAACGTTATCTACATATGAAATTTCATCCAAATCGTTAGATCCAATTGCTTTCAAAGAAAAATGCTATTATTATGTTAAACAGAAATCTTAATGCCAGTCAGGGATTGATTAACGCTGCGAGATTTGTGTTAATTCAGAGCATTCTACGAAAACCATTGATGATGGATTCTTATCTACCTCGACGAGAAAAATTTAAAGTACAAAATATTTTTAAATTTATATATCTCGCTTAGTTCTCGAGATATCATATCGCAAAATTGACGTGGTTGGTTGAAATGCGACCTGGACCAGAAGATAAATTTCGTCACAGCCAAGTTTCATGATGAATTCGTATGAAACTCGTCGAGAAAAATCGAAAATAAAGAATTTATTTTTCTGATACCTCAAGTGAAGAGGTTAGGATTAGATCCGACCTGGACCAGAAAAAGAATCCACCAAAAGCACTATGTCGATACGGTGGAAATGTACTTTTAATGTTTTATTTTGTTCCAAATGGTTGTTGTTAGGTTGAAATACAGCATGGACCAGAAGAAACGTCGCCAAAAGCACAAGGAACTATACCTATAACTGATTTTTGACATGCTATATCTCGTAAACCAAGCGAGATATCAAGAACATTTATTCTTTATTTTCGATATGTTTGGTCGCGTTCTATAAGAATTCATCATCAGATTGTGACGTCACGGTAATGATAGAACATCATCAGTGCTAAATCAATTCACTCCGCTAAAACTATGCTCATACCTCGCGGGGTAGTATTTAATGACAAACTAACAACCACTTTTTTACGGTCAAAAAGTAAACGGTGATTAGTTTATAACTGGTACCGGTAATATTATTTTCAAAGAAGTTTATCACCTCTGACAAAACCAATCAGAAATTTATAATTATCTTCCTTTTTAAATGTTTTACAATTAAACTTGCAATGTTACTATTTCCACGCCTCAGCCAGTATACAAGAACTGTTCGCATAAATATTCTTTGAAATCAGAGAGAATCTATTCGTAGGCTTTCTGGTACCTGAATTGTCTACGAGATGGCGCTAGTGCCGTTTTCGAGATATCAAGTGAAAAAATTGTTTGTATTTTGTAAACTCGCTTTTTTGTACGGAAGACAACTATTTAGGTAATCTTAAAAGTCAAAACATTATCTAAATATCAAATTTCATCCAAATCGTCATAGCCGTTTCCGAGATCCGAAATATATATATATATACAAGAATTGCTCGTTTAAAGATATAAGATAAGATAAGATATGTCTAAATACATAATCTTTCTCGGTGTTATATCCACAATTCCCTTTTGCCATTTACGTTCGTCATCGTTCACTTCTTCACCTCATTTAAGTGATTAGCGTCTACACGGACCGATTAAATATTAATGACATTCTGAATCAACGCAGTATATGTAAATGCTCGACACTGTGATAAAATTTAGTTGGTGTTATAGCAAATACTTTACGCGTAGAACAGGTGGGAATATTTACACCGTATCCACGACTATTAACCAAACACTGTGAAATTGTTACAGCTACTTTAGTGAGCCTTAGAAGGGTGAGTGGTCTTGTGGTAGAGTGGATACCATAACATGCGCAAATATTAGTCACAACATTGTCCAGCGTGCTACTAGGTTTTGGTATTAAAGTGAGTGGCTGAATCCACAGGGCCACAGTTCGAGTAGCAACCCAGGCTTGAACTTCTCCTTATCTTTAAAGTATTTTTATGATACTAAGGAAAAGGAAACGGCTTAAGGCGATATAAATAACAAATGATACGGAAAATAACCCATCACTCATAAAAGTTAGAGGCTGGAGGGTTGCGAAGAATACACAAAACACGGGGCAAACACAATTCTACAATATTTCGGTTTAAAACCTTATTCATGAGGAAAGGAGTGGGCCATTTGGCAGGGAGGTGTGAGCAACAGCTATTTGCGTCTGTTAAAGCTTGTTGAGAGGAACCGTGCTATGGATTGTGCTTGTAACTGTAGCTCTCCTTTGAAAAATGGATCATCTGGTACGGATAAGCGATTACGGAGGCGGATTTTGCGGAAACTGAAACTCTGTTAGCAGGGCGTCGGAACAACATATATAGGTATCATGACACGCATACTTATCATGTATGTAAATTTACAGTCACACAAAAGCAATTAATTTCTTAAAATTACGTACTTCAAGGTAACTTGTCGTATTTAAAATCCAATGACATTAAATTTTTTCCGAATATTTGAATCGCTTTGCATACAGAATTCAATGCCTGTTTGATGTAATTATCCTATACCATATTATAATCCAACAGATAGATGAAAGAAATTAAGAGACGGCGACAATATAACAATGGTGTACTGGATAAAGAGCAACTGTACGACGCTGACGAAATAAGAAACGCAATTTTACGATCAAAGTTTGTTAAAACAAGAACGAGTGTTTTGCTTTCACAGTTTCTAAAATGCATATATTAAGAATACAGATCAATACATATAATGAAATAGTACCCGGGAAAAAGTCTGTACATTTGAGATAGTTTCTAAAAAAAAAAAAAAATAGTTGGGCTACTATTAATAAGCTAAAGATATACAATCATCTTTACTTAAATTTTTGTCCGTTGGATTGAATAGGGGTCACGCAAGAACTGTTGGTCGTATTTGACGGGGTTTCATTTAATGTATGATCCATTGTAGCGCTGGTAAAGGAGAGTATTTTTCATTCTGATGTGATGTCAGAAAGCTGAGAAATTAAGTAATTAGTTATTGTGGTATTTTCATTTGGAGGTGAAGTAGTTAAGCTGATAACCGCAAAACCTACTGGTTGGGTTTTGATCAAAGTATAGCCCTTGATCCCGTGGGTAAAATATGATTTGTTTCATTCTGATGTGAAGTCAAAAGTGGAGAAATTTAAAAAATGTTCCTAAATTAATATTCATTAAAAGGTAGCTTACTTGTTGTAGTCGAAATACTGTACTTATCGTGAGTTCAGCGCATGGTCGGCATCGTATTACTCACAGAATATCATTATAGTTCTTTTTGTCCAACTTGGATATGTGGTAACTGTGACATGTTCGATATGAGAGAGAAGTCCGTATACGTATTAGCGGCCCACGTGAAGGATGTTAGTTGCAAGCAAGAGCTAGCTGATTATAAAATACGAATTTCGAAAAATTTGTTTCAAAACATTACCTTTAATCTCTGAAATAATGCGCAAGAAACATGTTAAATAGTCTTACACAAATTCAGAATAATTAAATGAGTTAATATACAACAGAATAGCAACACGGCTCCAGATAAAAACATATCTAGAAGAGCAGCAGTTCTGGTGTAGCGATTAGCGTGTAATCAGCAGCTCCAGTAAAATAACGACAAGTTCGTGATGTGTGTAGTGGTGGAAAAAAGTTTTTAAAGTATTAAATATGTGACGTTTAACATTCACGATAGGAGAAATGCTATTTATTACTCAAAAAGTACTTCAGTTGTGTAATTTCATTATTCATGCTTACCTTTCAGACAGAAAGTCAATCAGGAACCACAATCAGACAGTTCTACATAAAGAACAAAAAGTAGAAGGAATCATTATACAGAAATTTGTTGCTGACCCTGATAAAGTTCAATTTCGCATCAACCATACATATTGGTTTCTGTGATGTTTCCACATTCCAAATGATCATTACAGCAAGTATTTTTTATCGAAAGAAGTTATTTAAAGTGTTATTACATGACCAACGGTCGCTGTGGCTCACTGGCCATAAATTCATTTAGCATGAAAGATCAACAATCTATAATCTGAAACTTCATTCCTCCAAATAATATGTCACTCGTACACTGAAATCAAAATAAACATTTCAACTGCGAAACATAACTAAAATTGATTCTGATTTGTGGATACTTTTATTTTAATGGCCTATCTTTCCGACGTCACATTAAACTGAAACATCATTCTACTCACTGGGCCACGCGGAATACATTATCAAAACCTCGCCAAAATTCGACCAACAAAATCTTTGCGTGAATCACGTTAAAAGAAACAATAGCTTACATTTATCAGCTTTACGATGTCACTTCAAAATGAAAACATCGCATTTTACCCGCGGGACCACAGGCTGTACATTAATCGAAATTCCATCAAAATCCCTCCAGTAGTTTTGCGTGAGTCTTGTTCGACGAACAATTAACTTTATCAGGCTTACGGTGTCACATTAAAATAGTCTGTTTTACGCCCGGTACCGCGGGCTATAGAGAAATCCAGAAGTTCTTACGTGAATCGTATTCAACAAAAAATTATCTTAAATTCCTCAGTTTCTCAACGTAGCATCGAAATGAAACATGCCCTATTTTGCTCGCGAGATCGCCGGTCGAAACGCTATCAAAAGTCGACCAGCAGTTTTTACATGAATCACTTAGAACGAAAAATTGATAGCGATTTACAAATTTACTTCGTAGCCCAGGCATTTTAGGTAAGAACCTCAAAATAAATAATGTAGAGCTGAAATTTGGCACAAAAATTCCTTAGTACCTAAGAAACAAATCCTGAAAAGTTCCCACCTCTGGAGTGTCCGCGTCATAGTTTTTTTTAGGTCATTAGGACTTAAAAAGGGCCTGAGTGCCAAATCAGTGTAAACTGGAAGTAACATTTAAATTGTCAATCATAGTAACAGTTTATTGCACCATAGATAATTAGAAGAGGCTAACCACTACTTAAAAGTGTAGTATCGAACATAATTATTGCATAAAACATTGATAGCAATTTACAAATTTCCTTCGTAGCCCAGGCATTTTAGGTAAGTACACTCACATTTTATCATAAAGGCGGTACGAAACATGAACTTTAAAAAAAAAATAATAATAATAATTAAAAAAAAAAAATTCGTAGCTGAAAATCTATCAAAGTTACCGTGTCAAGTTGAAGTACACAATTTCAATATTAAAATGGTATATAGTTTGTCTGTCTGTGACAAATGGTTGTCGAGATATGCGTAGAAACAACTACAAATCAATCAGCGCTGGGCCGAGAGGCCCAGACGTTACAAGTATGAACCTCAGAAAAAAATAATGTAAAGTTAAAAATTGGCACATGTTAATTAGTACATAAGAAAAAAATCCTGAAAAGTCTCCGTCTCTGAGGTAGCCGCATCATAGTTTGTTTTTTTCAGGTCAAAAGTGAATAAGTAGGACTTAAGTGCTATAATCAGTATGAACGTCTTGTAGTACTTAAACTATCAGTCATAGTATCATTTAATTGCATTCTAAGCAATTTGGAGAGGCTAAGCATCGAATAAATGTGTACTTTTTCGCGTATTTTTTGTATAAAAGTAAAACCAAACTCACACTTTATCATAAAGTAGGTACGAAATATGACTTATTTTATAATTAACCCAGGTTTGCTGTAAAACTGTCAAAGTAATCGTTTCAAGACCTATTATCAAAGTTTTAGAATGCATTTTCAGCGTTAAAATGGTAAATCTTTCATGTTTGTTTTTAATGATAAACGGTTGGCGAGATACGCATCGAAACATACACAAACAGTGCGCAGAACTCAGCTTAAAGCGCCGTTCCACTCTTCTTCCTGCATCATTCTACCCGATTGGAAGAGTGCTGCCGAGCGTGGTGGTGTAACGGTTAGCGTTCTGGCCTCGCATTCGGGAGGACGGTGCTTCGAATCCCCGTCCGTGCATTCAGATTTGGGTTTTCCATGGTTTCCCCAAATCACTCCAGCTGAATGCCGCAGTGCTTCCTTAAGAAGGCCATGGCCGAATTCCTCCCCATTCCTTGTCCCCCGTCCTTTCCCGTCTCTAAAGACCTCGCTGTTAAGAGACGTTAAGGAGTTAAAAAAAAAAAAGGAAGAGTGCCCAGAGATTTTGTGCTCTTGGAATTATATATGAACTGGCAGAAATAAACCTAGGAAATGACGAAACGATTTTCAGAACTATAAATTAGTGTGCAAATTCATGATACAATAAACTTTTTTTAATTACTGAACTCGTTGAACGAAATTTAATGTTCAGCTTCATCACCGTCCCCATCATCCGAACCACTATACATGACGTTAACACACGTAGATCCTTTGCAGTATCCACACATTACCGAACACTCCAGCCCGGAACACACCTATTCACACTGATTTCTGGGGTACATGAAAGGAGCCTCCTCGAAGATTGCAATGTTAAGCGACCAAGCGAAGAATAGCAATCAGGCGTACCCTGGGCAACGTCAAAGAATGAATCGAAATGTCTTGACGGCTAATCCTTTCACACCAGAAACATTACTACCCAAGCCCTTTTCAGGGCCACAATTAACAGTCGTCTCTGTTAACATAGAAGGCATGTCACCAGCCAAGGAAGAACTGCTACAAGACCTATGCAGTCAATATCAGCGTCATATACTGTGCGTACAGGAAACACACAGAGGTTATGAAATGCGTAGACCAAAAATAAACGGAATGCATCTCGCTATAGAAAGACCTCATAATCAATACGGAAGTGCAATCTTTGTACGTCCAGATGTACAAGTAATGTCCACTGCATTCACGGAACAAAATGACATTGAAATTCTCACTCTAGAAATGACGAACTGTACCATTTCATCTTTTTATAAACCACCTGGTGCTGTATTCACTGTCAACAAACCACATAATTTCCATAATAAAGACATACAGATCGTGATTGGTGATTTCAACAGTCATAGCAATGTTTGGGGCTATGACCATGAAGATGAGAATGGGACTGCAGTACAAGAATGGGCTGAAATAAATCACCTCTCTCTAATCCATGATGCAAAACTACCTGCTTCATTCAACAGTGGTCGGTGGAGGCGTGGTTTCAACCCTGACCTCATATTCAGTAGTAGCAGTATTAACCACCAGTGCATTAAATCTGTCTGTTACCCAATATCCAACTCACAGCATAGACCAATAATGTGTCAAATATATGCCGCAGTTAGACCACAGGAAGTACCTTTCCGTAGAAGATACAACTTCAAAAAGGCAAATTGGTCTGAATTCTCAGAACTATTGGATTCCGAAGTTCTTTCAATGGAACCAACACCAGAATGCTATGACATCTTCACCACGGCTGTAAAGAGATGTTCCAGAATGTCTATCCCTCGTGGTTGTCGGACATCTTACATCCCAGGTCTCACATCAGAACAAGCTGCTCTACTTAAAGAATACAACAATTTATTTACAGAAGATCCTTTTGGTGAAGCAACAGTGGAAGCAGGAAACAAACTCATTTCCATTATTAAAGAGACCAAGCGGAATCAGTGGATTAAAACTGTTGAAGACTTAGATTTCGCAAGAGACAGCCATAAAGCATGTATACTACTGAAGCATCTAAACAATGATCCAACTAAGACCAAAACTCATTATAATGTTACCGCCAACCAAATAGCACACCAACTGCTATTAAATGGCAAAGCTAATCACAAGTCCAAAATTCCCATACTGCGGAAAGAAGGCCAAGAGGAGAATAATGACCTCACAATACCATTCAGCATGGAAGAATTGGATAAGGCTATAAGAAATTGAAAAAAATGGAAAATCAGCAGGCCTGGATGACATTAGGACGGAACAAATTAAGCAGTTTGGTCTAACAACAAAGAAGTGGATGCTTCAGCTCTTTAACAACTGTATGAGTAAATGTCAAATTCCAAAGATATGGCGGAAGAGTCGAGTGATCGCCTTGCTTAAACCTGGCAAAGAAGGAAACAGTCCAAAGAATTTTAGACCTGTTGCACTTTTATGTCACCTCTACAAACTGCTTGAAAGAATGATCTTAAACCGGCTGTTGCCTGTAGTTGATCCTTTGCTTATTCCTGAACAAGCTGGATTCCGCCCGGGTAAAAATTGCACAGGACAGCACTAAACCTCACGCAGTTTATAGAAGATGGATTTGAAGCTCGTAAGGTAACAGGGGTGGTATTTGTTGATTTGTCAGCAGCGTATGACACCGTCAACCATCAGCTGCTACTAGTCAAGTTCTACAATCTGACCAGGAATTTTATTCTTAGTTAGTTCATTGCTACTCTTCTGCAGAACCGCAGATTCTTTGTTGACTTCCAAGGTCAGCGTAGCCGTTGGAGGCCACAGAAGAATGGTCTACCCCAAGGAAGTGTGCTAGCCCCATTATTGTTTAACATATATACCAATGATCAGCCTATACCACGCAAATGCAGGAGTTTCGTGTATGCTGATGATCTTGCTCTGGTCTCACAGAGCAAAGACTTTGAATCAGTGGAGAGCACCCTTACCAACGCTCTGGAAGATTTGTCAAGGTATTATAGCACGAACCAGCTTAAACCAAATCCTACGAAGATACAAGTATGTGCTTTTCATCTAAGGAATAAAGAAGCAAATCTTAGGTTAAAGGTAACATGGTCGGGGGTCGAACTAGAACACTGTGATACTCCAAAATATCTAGGAGTGACCCTTGACAGATCACTTACATTCAGGAAACATTGCATGAACTCCAAGCTGAAAGTTTCCAGTAGGAACAATCTCATAAGAAAACTGGCTGGATCGCAGTGGGGCAGCCAACCTGAAACAATTGGAACTTCTACCTTAGCACTATGTTATTCGGCTGCAGAGTACGCCTGTCCCGTATGGCACAGTTCAACCCATGCCAAACAAGTAGACATTGCACTTAATGACACGTGCAGAATCATAACAGGCTGCTTAAAATCAACTCCAGTCGAATGGCTCCACCGTCTCGCAGGAATAGCACCACCTTCTGTTCGAAGGGAAATAGCAGTGAACAAGGAAAGGAAGAAAGTGAACCATGAAAAATCTCATCCACTATATGGGTATATCCCTCACAGGCAAAGACTTAAGTCCAGGAAAAGTTTCCTAAGATTATCTCAGGAACTTACAACGACAACTGAAGAAGCCAGGTTACAACTATGGGAAGCTAAGGCTCCCCTTCCGCATGGCTGGGGAAGAGTGTCTGAATCTTTGCCACCTGGTTATGACAAGGGATGGTTGACATGGAAATCTTTGAATAGGCTGAGATCAGGAGTGGGCAGATGCAAAGTGAATTTAGCAAGATGGGGCTATACTGAGATCAGTGATATCAAGTGCGACTGCGGTGAGGACCAGACTGTCCAGCACATGCTCCAGTGTCAACTGTGTCCAGCATCCTGTTCGGCAGCTGAACTGTATGAGGCCTCAGAAAATGCACTGGAAGTGGCCAAGTTCTGGTAGATTATAATTGATGATTGTGATTGTGTAACTGTATGTTTCTGATACGAAATAATAATAACACTGATTTCTGCAAATGCTCTTGAAATTGCAGGACCTAAAGTTAAGGAGATGATTCGGGGTATTTGGGAGTCAGGTAATCACTGGCACTAGGACTAACGTATTAATTCGGTGTCTTGCTTCACGGAATTTTTTCCTTCATGTGATTCACCAAGTGATAGATGCAGTGAGGAATAATTGTAATTGTCGACAGAGGCTATCTCCTAAGCGCTGTGGTGTGGTTCAAGCCAATAACTTTCGGTCAGCTGTGCGAATTATACGGATCTTTCGTGGTTAAAAAGTCGTATTATTGGTTATTATGATTTTCTATGGATACGAAGACATGACAACGAAAGGTGAGAAGCGTCTTCGACGAGCCGGAGGAAAAATTTCTGCCAACGTTTTCGCTCACCAAAACACGGTGGTCACTCAGATCAAGCTAATTTTTTTTAAAAAAAAAAGATCGCAACAAAAATCAACATGTCGAATTAGTGAAGGCAGTCGGATAAACGTCGTTCACTCTACCACATCAAAACCACCGTAGGGTTTTCAACGAGCCTAAAGTCTGCAAATCCATCGCAAACATGAAAAACGCTGCACTCTTTTGTCATGCATTGAATGCGGTGATAGTGCGAGCGTCCGACAAGGCCGAAAGCCATTAAAATAAATAAAAAAAATACTGCGAGCGTCCTTTTCGGCAAAAGAAAAACACAACGTTGGATGTTCTTGATGGGTTCTTCAGTATTGCGTAACAACTTCGTACATCCTAACTCACACAAAGAAGTTATAATATCCACAGGAGAGAAGTTTGCCGTTGTCATCTACGAAATATTAACTGGATGAACATCGGGTAGTAAAAAACGGTCGGAAGATTGCAACCCAACCAGACACTGGATCATTCCAACTTGCATCCCTGTCACCAACATCTTCGGCATGGGAACAGGAATCTCTGCGAGTATACTTACAAGTTCCTTAGACCACAAGGATTGGAGATGGAAAATTCAACATGGAGCCCTAGTGCTTTTTCTTTTTAGATTAGCACTAAAATCTGCTTAAAATGCCTATTACATCAAAATGAAACATTCAATTTTACAGCAATAGAAAAGTTGTTGAATTAATGGAATCTTGCAACTGAATTTTAACACTTTTCAGATGTCCAAATTGTTTGTAACTTTGCACATGTATTGAGAACTGATGACAATATAATAATTTCATACCTGTGTCCTGATATTCTCATTACCTTGGAAGTAACTGAAGTGTCTGACCGTAATAAGATCTTGTAACTGAATTTTAACCCAATTCCAGATGTCCAAATTGTTCGAAATTTTGCACATGTTGTGAGAACCAGTGACAATATAATAATTTCATAGCTATGTCCTGATATTCTCATTACTTACACAGTAACAATAGGAAAGCGGTTGAAATCAATGAAATATTTCATTTCAATGTTCACCCACCTCCTGACGTCCGAATTGTTTGAAATTTTTCTCTTGTGTTAAGATCAGTGACAATACAATAATTTTTTATCTATGTCTCGAAATTCCCATTATGGATTAAAAAGTTAAAAATAAAATTATAGTTTAAAAAACTAAAATACACGCTTTTGTAGAAATGTGAACTAAAAGGTTAAAAATAATCTTTAAATATAAATTTTGTTCAACAGCGCTAGAATGTCTCACAATTCAGCATAACTTTTTGTATCAGCTTAAAATAAGAATAAAATCACTGATTGAAACCTTAAAATTAATGTAGCCGGTCTCGGTAGCGTAGGGGCTAGAGTGCTCCACGTGGCGATGGTCGCCGGTTCGAGTCCGGCCGAGGGCATGGGTGTTTAGGCTAAGTTTGTGTTGTGTGTGTCCTGTGTTGGCCTATAAATTGAGCGTTCACATTAAAAGTTGAAAAGATTCATTGACATTGACCAGTGCTGGCTGAATGGCTACAGGTCGATTGCCAAATACAATTTAAAAAAAAACTTTAATTTAAAAAAATCGTGGAGTGCTCTCTACTTGTACATAATGACGCTAAATTTACGAACAGCTAGCGATAAAAACTTTGAGATTACTGATATCTACATCTACATATATATTCTGCAATTCACAAAACTGTGGGTGGCAGAGGGTGCTCAGCACCAAACCTAATCTCTTTGTTGTGCATTCCAATCCCTAATGGTACGAGGGAAAAAAAGAATTCATATAAGAATCAGTGCGGCACCTTATTTTTCTAATTTTTAACTTTCCTGTCATTCCGACCCAAATAGGTTAGTGGCCGAAGTATTTCACTACACTCGTAAGTGAAAGTAGGAGTACGCATGTTTACCAATAAATTTATACGAAACGTGCGTCGTCTATCTACCAGAGACTCCCAGCCTAGTCTACTAATCAGTTCTGTAACACTTTCGTAAGGACTGCAGTAAGCGGTCACGAATCGAGCGGCTCTTCCTACTTTCTCTATACTCTCAATCAACCCCTTACGAAACGGATCCCAGATGGCACAACAGTAGTCCCAATGTGGACGCACAAGAGATTTGAACGTTATCTCGTTTGTTTGTTCATTACAATTTTTCAAGATTTGACCTAGGAACCGTAGCCTAGAATTAGCTCTACCTACTAACGTATTAATATGTAAGTCCCATTTCATGTTCCTTTGTACTGTTACTCCCAAATATTTCATAGAATCGACCATATCAATAACTGAACTGTTTACCTCTTATTTCTGAACAATTGGATTCTTTTTGTTAGTTATACTCATTGTCTTACACTTTTTACAAGTTAGTGTGAGTTGCCACTCAGCGCACCATGCCAAAATAACATCCTGACCACGCTGAATTTCTAAGCAATCGGCTAAATTCCTTACTTCCCTATAAATAACCGTCATCATCAGCAAAATATCTAAAAATATCTAGCACCCAATACTTCAATGAATTTTTTATAATTTTAAGCTTATTCAAAAAAGTTATACTGAATCGTGGGACATCCTAGTGCTGTTAAACAATTTTTTTATTTTTAAAGATTAGTTTTAACCTTTTAGTTCACATTGATACAGAAGCGTGTATTTTAGTTTTTTAAACTATAATTTTATTTATTCGTGTACCTAATAAGCTGACTGTTCTTGGAATTTATCCTTATTCCATGCAGACCTATACACTTAGATATTCTGTCCAGGTTATGCTGCAACTGTTCATAGTCTTCTCCGGTTTCAATACTATTATATACCATTAAGTCATCTGAATAAAACATAACTTCTGGCTGTAAAGCATTAATATGATCACTCATTAGTGTAACGTATAGCAATGGTCTCAATACACTACTCTGTGGCTCTTCAATCTTCGCTTTCACCTCTTTTGATACCACATTTCCTACCCAACGCTGTATTTTCTACCTATTAAGAACTATTAAATCAAATGATTTTCTCCGTATGTAACAACTTTTGATGGCTCACTCTGTTATATTCCTTGAAAAAATCTAGTGCTACACTATCAACTTAGCCCTCCTTGCGCCATTCATCCCAAAAATCCTGCATATAGTTCACCATCTGAGATTCACATGAATATCTTTTCTTAAAACCATGTTGCTGATTCGAAAACCTGTTTTTCTATTGGTAGCTTCTCTTTTATTAACCGGTACTGCCATTGCACATTTCTAGTCCTCAGGTAAGCAGCATGTCTTCAAACACAATGTAAATAATATTTCAATGTAAGATACAATGTCGTATCCTGCTAACTTTAATACATTTGTAGTAATATTATTTACACCAGCCCATTTATATTTCTTAATAATTTTCTCAGTCTCTGTTTCATGTTTTGTAGTATGTGAAGAAGTTCCTCCTCCGATTTACTCCCTATCATCCCAGGATTTTACACCCCACTGGTCTCTGCCTATATCAGATTCTCAGCAACCTCTTCATCCTTCCTTGTATGAATGTCTTTCCTTTCCCTTACTTTTCTAACATACCGTCAGAAATTTCCAGATGTATCATTCAGTGGTTCCTCTGGTGCCATGATATTATTCATAAACCAAACTTTGTAGCATTTCAGAAAACGGATGATATCTGCTCTTATTTTTAGACTTCAAGATAATGATCGTTCAACATCGGGAAAAACGCAAAATTCGTCATTAATAAAAGAAATAATTTTGAAGCTGTCACGGGTAATCTTTGTGGTATGAGTGTTTTCACTGCACCGTTTTTGTCGATGAGAAAATCGTAGTTATTTATCTCTTCATTGCGATTGACTCATTGTGTATAAGGCTATATTAAATTTCAGTTTCATCTTCAAGCCCTCAGCGAAACCACTGCCGAGATGCAAGTCACTGTTACCTTGAGTGTAATCGTGGTGACTCATGCATCAACACTAGATTAAATAAGACAGTTCGCTTGCCAGACCTCAGCAGCAGCAGTTCCTGCGCAGCCATGGGCATCGAGAAGTACGCGGGTCGAGTGGCTCTGGTGACGGGAGCAAGCGCTGGCATCGGCGCCGCCATAGCCCAGGCGCTCCAGAAACACGGCCTCACCGTCGTCGGGCTGGCCCGCAGGGTCGACAAGGTCAAGGTGAGGACTGTCCTAATATCTAGCCACAGAAATCGCATATTAAATATTAACTGCGCCCGCGACTTCGTCCTCGTAGAATATGAGATCTGTGCTGTTAATTTGTTGATAAAACTATCAAAGAAATGTTGGCTAGGTGTAAAAAAGCAGAGGAGCAGTTTTCTTTTTTTCTATTTCTTAGTTCTCTTTCTTTCATTCTAACTTTAGATTGTGCGTAAATGCGTTTGTAAACATCATTTGTTTCTACTACCCCCCGAAACAGCCATTACTTCCGGAAATTTTTTATTTACAGATGACCCACAAGCACATACATCAGTATCGTTTACAAGTTTTCACTGTAAACATTTGAAGTGATGCTGCCTGGTGCGTATTAGTATGTACGTAAACTATCAAACAAAAACCTAATTGTATATCAATCTCTATTTATTACGATTTGAACTATTTAATAACAACACCTTGTAATATAGAAAAATCTGTTATCTGTTGACAAATAAATGAGCTAGTTCCGCATATGTGTGCGAGTAAATAAACTACACGACTTATCCACATAAGTGATTACGCTTTGTCCTGGCATTCGGAATGACGTGACTTCAAATCCCGTCTGGCCATCCTGATTTCGGTTTTCCGTGGTTTCTCGAAATCACTCCAGGCGGATGTCGGAATTGTTCCCTTAAAAGGTCAAGGCCGAAATCCTTCCATTCCCTGTCCCCAATCACTACCCTATTGGCCGAGAAGTGTTCCTGTGACCTTACTGCAGCCCGCCTACTTGGCTTAACCCGGAGAAATGAAACGTATGTAAAAAAAATTAATAAATGTGTTTAATTCTTTCAGTTTAATTTCATCATTTATTTTTTGGCCTCTAGAATTATTATATGATTACATCTTCTGAGACATTTACTTTTCTGCATTCCGATGTTTCCTCCGTTAATTTTAAACTGTACCAGGCACATTTTAAATTCATCCACTCATCTAGGTATACGGGGAGAAGTTATGGACAAATGCTAGTAAGTCAAATTACTTTTGGCTGTGTGTTGGTAAAGCTTCAGAGATAAAAATGTCTGATGCATGTATGTATATCAGGACTGGATAAAAATAGCGCGGGGCCCGTAAAACAAAAAAAACAAAAAAAAAACAAAAAAAAAAAAAAAAAAATTGACACCTCCTGCTACGTGGCTAATCCGGAGCTGATGTATATGTAACGAGGTGTTTAATAGAAGAATAAATTCTTCTCTCGTGCCGTTCGGAATTGGAATGTACAGAGTAAAGATTAATTTTGGACAAAGCACCTTCTTTTATCCACAATTTTGTCAATTGCATAGTATATATGTAGACCCACGATATTCATACGAAAATAGAAGTTTTATGGCATTGATGGTATTGTTTAGAAAATTGTTTAGTTCTGATCTGGCATTAGGAAGGAAGTGTCCTTGGTACATTTTTAATAACGCTTTGTTTGGTTCGTAGTTTATTATACCGCAGAGTTTCTATTTGGATCCACCAATTCTCTTGATAACTATAAATGATCTTCTTTGTCTTGCAAGTGAAAACTAAAAATTTATTCTTTTTACAGACAACACAATTATAGGAATTAAAACAAATTTCTCTACTAAACTCTTTAATCGTATTAATAATTGTTTCACAGATTATGACTTGTCCATATAATGTTCGATACAATTCGAAAATGTGCAGTAATTCAATACATTACACAGATTAAAACCAAACATACAGTCCATTCAAAAGACAAATACTTTAAATTATCTAGGTTTGGATGGTGATCATAAGTTAGAATGGAGGTTTCATGTTTTTGACATGCTAAAACGATTGTGCGCAGCCACATTTGCAGTTCGCACCATTTTGGGAAAGGTGACCTTGGGCATGAAGAAACTAGTTTATTTCGTTTATTTTACGCAATAATCTTCATGGATAATTCAATTAATAGGTTATTATATAAACCCAATTTTACGAAATAAAAGGATAATTCATTATTATTATTATTTGTGATCGTGCTCATTCCTCGGTGGCAATTTCGTTACACACCTACTTTATAATTCATCTGCATTTTTACCCTAAATTCCTTCTCAGACTGAAGTAAATTGTTCATTACTTCCTTAGGTAATTTATTCCAGTGTCTCATTCTTACACCTGCGAGTACAAATGTAGACTTTCCTACGCTACCACACCTGAAGTCGATTGCAAATGTACGTATTATCGTTGCCCTATCTTCCCATCCATAACCCTCCTATATATCCCACCCATATTAATCCAGGCCTTATCGCCAGTATACGGCAGTGTATGCCTCATTTTGGCGTTAGTGTGTCAAAAATGAAAATCGTGGCCACAATATAGTTGAAAAGTAGGGGAATTACGTTATTTGGGAATGATGGAAGAAGCAAGAACAATGTCAGAAGCAGAATACAAATAGTGAAAAGAGTCCTTTGTGACCAAAGAGAAAACTTGACTCAGAAAGAAGTTTCTAAAATGGTTTTCAAACAGTGTACCAAAATCATATTTGTATTTCATCAGGCGTTGGCGCTGAAGGACGCCCCTGGCAAGCTGCACGCGCTGCAGGGTGACGTCAGCAGTGAGGAGAGCATCCTGGCCGCCTTCAAGTGGATCGAGGACAACCTGGGAGGCGTCGACATCCTCATCAACAACGCCGGCATCCCCGGAGAAGCCGAACTGACAGGTAGTTATGGTCACTGTGATAGAACTTCAGTTCCTAATTGAAAGAGCGCAGTACCCTCCAATCAGTTGAGCTGGGGTCCTAGGTACAGGCAACTATATAATGAGTGGGTAAATTCTTAGCTAAATCAGTGAACTGTATGATTTTACTAATAAAAAATATTGCGATTCATTTCACAAAACTAGGAAATAAAAAATCATAAAATTGCACAGTACTGTGCAAAATAATTTCTGTATTACTCAAGATTAATTTTTAAGTATCGGAAAGCATTTTCTTAAATACCTAGTACTTTAGTTCATAAATTTTCGGTTTATATTACTTTAATGTTTAAACTATATTGTTAACTACATACCTCCATAGTTTATTGACAGTTTCTCACCTACAAATGAAAAATTTCACTCCTCTTTATGCGTGAAAATAAGTATCAACTTAAGGTCATTGTTATTCACTACCGCGTTCTGCTCTGTGATTCTTCTACAAACATCCATCCAGACCTTTTCGCCAATGTCTCATATACATATCCAGCTCTTACTTCATCTACCCCCTGTCTTCTTGTATCTCCCAAGGCAGCTCCTTTATCACATGAGTAACTAATTGTTTATTTTGACCGTTTGATTTTATTATCAAACTAATGACCCATGCGAATATTTCGCGAATACAGTGAACAGTAAGGCTGGGGGTTTGTAATAAGCCAAAAGAAGAACCACCTCATTTGTTTCAATTGTTTATTTGTTTAGTGTAATAGGTACGTAACAAAATTGGAAGCCAGTGACGCAGTTTATTGATAGTTCTGTGATTTGTGCTATTGCTATCTAGCGGCTTAGCTCTCAACTGTCTCATACGCGCGACATTCTCTGTTATTACTTTTGTCCTTTAGGGGTCAAATTCCGAAAAATTTCGTTCTTAATTTGTATTTTTGCCTGAGTGGAGACCTTAATCCTTTAAATGATACCTCATTTATCGATTTAGGTTTGGTGTCAATGGAGATAAATGACTCGTAACGAAAAAACACGTTATATAAATCATGACGCCTTTTCCTCTGAAGGGTCGAAAAATTGCTATTTTAAGATATGTTGTGATCAAAGCAGAGACCTTAATCTTTAATATGATAGCTCATTTACTTATTTCGGCTATGTATTAAGGGAGATAAATGGCTCATGATTAAAAAAAAATACGTTACGGGAATAATGAGAATTTTGTTCTTTAAAAAATTCCTTTTTTAAAATATGATGTGACCACCACAGAGACCTTAATCATTAAAAACGATACTTCATTTTTTATTTCGGTTACATATGAAGGGTGACACAAAAATTCGTTATAGAAATATTGATTCTTCTGCCCTTTAAGGGCCGATTTCCGAAAAATTCAATTCTTAAAATATGGTTTGAACGAAGCGGAAACCTTAACTCTAAAATAATACCTCATTCCTAAATTTTGATTTGATATCAAGGGAGATAAATAGCTCGTGACAAAAAAATACGTTATGGAAATATTTATAATTTTGTCTTTTATGTGTCGAATTCCATATTTTTTTTGTTACTATGGCTTTACACCTCGTCGACGGCCAAGGTCGTAACAGGCGAGATGGGACTGGGGACAAGGGGAAGGTATTCGGCCATGGCATTTTGAAGGAAGCATCTCGGCATTTGTCTGGAGTGATTTGGGGAAACCATGGAAAACCCAAATCTGGATGCCCGGACCGGGATTCGAACCCGTGTTCTCCTGAATGCGAGGCCAGAGCGTTAAACTTTCACCCACCACGCTCGGTGTCGAATTCCAAAACAATAGTTTCTTAAAATACGATGTTACCACAGCGGAGATCTTAATCCTTAAAATGATATCTCATCTATCTATCTATCTATATCTGTCTATATCTGTAAAAACTCGGAAACTACGGAGCAGATTTCGATGGGGTTTTCACTGTTTTAAAGCTTAGAATCTTAATGCACTTGTCTGACATGTCTTATGTTTCAACGTTAAATAATGTAGAAGCATTAAATGAAGTTCTGAACGTATGGTGAGGAATTCCACAGGAGGATTGACTAGATGCTGCATACGTGGCACTAAACACACAACTACAATATAATATCTCTGACCATAGCCTTTAATGAACAATTTACAATAATAACCATTTTTTCATACTCCAAACTGAACATAACTTGAAATATTATTTCCTTTAATACGGGGTGTTTAGTTTTTAAACGCTCGATGGCCCTATTGAATGCGAGGAATTAAGAACGAAAAATCAGTAGAGATTTTCTTTGTCCCTGATGTCTGGCAATGTCTATTACAATCAGCTTTGTCTCTGATATCAATGATATTATAAGCAATTATTTACGATAATTTTCTGGATAAATTACGTTGAATTATAGGTTCAAGTTTACGTCGCGATACACGACGTTGCTAACTTAGGATAAAATGATTGTATCAATGCGCGTGTAATTGAAGCTTTGAATTTGTGGCGCCAATATTAGCGGAGACTGTGGTTAGGTTGAAATTCAGCCTGGACCATAATGAAAACTGAACCTTTTTGTTACAACCAATGGTATGAGGAATTTAGTTATCAATTATTTAAGCAACTTTCATAAGCACTATGTCACGTTGTAACATCATGTATCGCGACATAAACTACTCCTGAATTATACAGGTAAAACTAATACTAAAATATCTCTGGCGTTCAAGTTTAGATTCAGTTATTCACATTAACCAACGTTTAACATATTTTTTTTCCTATTGATTGTGTTTTTCAGTATTGGATTTTCTATATTTGCATAAATGACCTAATCTGTATAGCTAAAATTTCAGGCGCTTACAGATTCATTTCGTTCGCAGTAATTAATTCGTACGCTGATGGTTTTTTTATCATCTGAAGTTTGTATTCAATCTTTAGTAATTAATATGTATGCTGATTTTTTTTTATCATTGTAAGTTTGTATTAAAACTTTAGTGTTGAAAATAATAACGACTTAGGACAACTGAACATTTTTGGTAAGGGGTGCAATTCCACTCTATACGCGCGTGTATCTGATGTAATCTAGCTTTTATTGATTTTATATTTTATAGCGTTGTTTAGTAATGCAATGGCTTTTAACAGCTTTTATTAACTTCATAATTTATTCAATTGTTTACTAATGCGGTTTTTACGACAACTGTTGCGCCGCAATTTGATGATGAATTCTTATATAACTCAATGAGACAGATAGAAAGTAAAAAAAATACATGTCTCGCTTAGCTCTCGAGTTATCGAAAGTAAAAAACAACGATTTTCTTCTCAACTTGACCACAAGTGCTAGGAAAAAAAAAAAAAAATCCCATTGTACATGTCCAGCGTGTAGTACCTTGTGACTTTAGGAGTTTTTTTGGTCCAGGTTGCGTTTCAAACTGTCAACCTCAATTTAGAGATACTATATCCCAAGGACAAAACAATATTTTAAATTTCACTTTCAATGTGTCTCGTCAAGTTAGATAAGAATCCATCATCTGGTTTAACGAGAAGTGTAAACGATATAGGTATATATGTATATATAGAATCTTCAGTTTTGATTTGTCTTGTGCTGTTACATAAGAATACATCACCAAATTGCAACGCGACAGTTGAAAGATTTTTCATAAAAGAGTATTCACACTCAACGAATACCGGTACTGTTTTAGTACTAAATCGACACGGAATGTTGTTTCCTTGTGAAGAAAGTTTAAATGCAACATTTCTGAGATATAAAAACTAAACTCAAACGGCAAAAATACTCTGTTAGGCGGAAAAGGGTGTGTGGAGAAATTGCTACAGGGGCGTGGGCTCTATTGCAATTAAATTAAACTATAAAGCGAGCTTGATGGTTGAACGGTAGCGCTCAAGCCTTGAACTCGAGATCACCTGTATTCAAATTGCCGTCCGGCCATCCATTTTTCGATTTTACATGATTTCACAAGCAAAATACTCAGGATGTGATGCATACCTCTTGGGCCCGTAGCTAAACATTAAATTTTTCCTTACTTTCTAGCATAATCTAGCTTTCAGTCGTATAATAATCTATTTAATTTCTCGATATATCGAATGTCAGACAACAATATCTGGCGTTTGGTGCTAAAAGTAGAGTCATTGTGTTCATAATTCATGCGTAGGCTGATGGCTTTCAATAGAAATAGAACGTTGTATCAAGACTTTAGTGTTGCAAATAAAAACAGTTTAGGAAAAACAAAGCAGGTTTTCTTCATTTTATAATTTATTGCGTTGTTTCGTAATGCAGTTTCTAACATAACCATGGTGCCACAGTCTGTAAATCCCTGAAATAAATCGAAGTAAAGAATTTTGTTTTTATATTTCTCGCTTGTTTCTGAATAACTGATATACAACTGTGAATACCTGATATTCAACTATACAGGTACGAAATAGAATTTAATTTTGAGCTACAGTGCAAGATGAAGCAACATAATGAGAAATTTTTTCAGCTCCAGCGGCAGATGAGCCAGCACATTCAGACACTTCTAATGTTTGTAATATCTTGGTTCTCCGGGTGGAGCCGCGTCGATTTGTTAAAACCTAACGTTTCTGCCATCTTGCTGTGGCTTTCATCAGAGGACTGCTTGTAAGTTTGCCGCTATCGCCTTATATAGTAGCAGCGCTAACCGTCGCGGTGACGTCACCGCGCTTAGTGTAGGTGGTAGGATGGGGCCGTTCGACTTGGGTTTTTCTGAGCAAGTATCACCAAGTATTAACAAATCGACGCGGCTCCACCCGGAGAACCAAGATATTACAAACAGTGACCGCGGAAGCCTTCGTAATCACTTCTAATGTTTGACGCTACGAAAACTCGTTCAAAATTCGATTCAGCGGTTTTCAGATATTGCTTGATTATTATTAAAGGTGCCGTAACGGCTTAAGATATACGTAAAATTTTAATTTTGAACCCAAACTTTCAAATTCTGAAAATCCACTCAAAATATGTCTTTTTTGCGTAATGCCCGAATAAACAGATTCATTCCAGATACATTTTTATGTATGTGGTATGTAATAATGTATGTAATGTTTCGATTTTCGAATAATGTGCCTAATGTTTCGATTTTCGAGCAGCAACATTAGGCAAATGTAATTAGGTTGAAATGTAACCTGGACTAAAATGAAACTGACATTCCGTATCAAAGCACCCAAGCCACCCCGTTCTTGGAAGGGTGCTGTTAAATCACCGGTTAGTTTAGTACCGGAAATGGCCGGTACGAAATCAGTAAAACTTGGTAAGCATGAATCTGTTCAGACGAATAAAAACAGTGTACGGATAAATCAACTTAAACCCACCTCTTTCTTGGTAAATTGGGGATGAATCTAGGTATGTTTTAATTCCTGAAATTGATGGCCCAAATTGTATGAAACTTGGAACATGTTACTGATTGCATGAATAAAAACAGTGTATGGGTAAATCAACAACAGCTAAACCGGGCAACGCCGGGACCTCTGCTAGTTTACCTATATAAATTAGATATCAAGGGAGATAAATGTCTGGTGACACCAAAAAGCGTTACAGAAATATTGTGGAGATATTAGTCTTTAAAATGATACTTAACGATTTCAGTTAGGTAATCAGGGAGATAAATCGCTCATGACACAAAAACTGCAATTTAGAAATATTGACATTTTTGTCCTTTAAGGGTCGAATTTGAAAAAAAAAAAAAAAAAAAAAAAAAAAAAAAAAAAAAAAAACTTTTTTAAAATATGGTAGTAGTTAATTGGCTTGCAAACAGCTGTTCTGTGTATATGGACGTGGGCAGTTTTTTTTGTACATTAAAGAATTAGATCAAATGAAAAATTTGGCAGTTTGTAACAAATTAAAGAAGAACTGGAAGTATAAGAAAAATTAAATAAGTAGTTTTAGGGCGATGGTAAAAGTTACACACAAGATGTGTATAACTAAATGAAAATATGTACAGTACATTTTTTTTTTTTTTAGAATTAAGCCACTTACTAGGATTGTGGAATTTTTGTAATGATTTTGTCTCTTTTTATTTGTGTGATTTATGATTTTGCTATGAATATTTCGAATGGGTTTTTCATTGTACGTGCTGTTCTGTATCAAATTTTTGTAATTATTTTCTGATATGTTCATGATTTTTTATGTTTTATGCTCATTTATTTTTATTTCAATATGTTTGTAATATCTGAGTATTATTTGTGTATGTGAAGGAATGAATGGAAGGTTCATGATGGGGGCCGAGGTCTTGTTTGCCAATCCTATACCAAATTTTTTTAAGCTTCATACCCTCATTTTTTCTTAAACGAAAAAAGTTCGAGAATTGAAGCGGAAGGAAATGTGACATACATGCCACATGCAACCCGTTATGTAAAATTGCTGATTGCTATTGTTTTTCTTAAAGTTAATTTTAAATTCTCTGTTTTCTTGTATTAATGATTCAAATAGTAATAACGCAGTATTGTTTCTGGAGTTAGAGAATTCATTGTTGTTGCGGCGCAGCAAAGGCTCGCTGGCTAGCTGCCGCATAGTACAGTCAGGGCTGCCAGATTGTATAATTGGATACAAAATTTGTATAATTTGGTTAGCTTTTGTATCCTGTTTGTATAATAGATTGTCTTGTATAATTGGATACAAAAAAATATTTTATCCCAGCATATTTTTAAAAATGTTTGGCATTTTGTTTCATGAGTTGGCAATACTTACTGCGCACGGGTTTACGGTATTAAATAAAACAATAAGTGATCGTGCCACTGTTACCAATGTAATAATCGATGGTCCCAGGCCAACAATGCCAGTACGTGTTTACTTTTTACAAGTGTTAGATCTTCACAGAACGTAACAAGAAAGTGACTCAATGTTATCATAATATTATTCACACAATACACTGGTAAGTGCCTATTATATATAGGGATATTTGTACGATACTGCAAGTAAGAGAAATCCGCAAATTCTCAGATAAATGGATATTGTGTTTTGTGTTTGTTACAGTGGATAAATATGGATAAATTTGTAGTAAAAAGATCTCTTACTTCTTCTCACTCATCAGAAGATCAGTCAGCGACCAAAATTAAGAAAAAATCAGTGCTATCATTCAATGACAAATGGCTTCAAATGAGTAATTTAAAAAATTGGTTATCAAAAACTTCAAATGACCATGGTGATATTGTTGCAAAATGTAAATATTGTAATGTGGAATTGGTGAACCATAAGGCAGTATTAGAAAAGCATGTTTCAAGTAGCAAACATAAGCAAGCACTATCTCTTATAAGTGCTAATAAAACTTTGGGTGAGGTAATTAGCAAACCTGAAACTAAAATGATTAAGCGAGCGGAACTTAAACTTGCTGGATTACTTGCTGTAAATAATTTGCCTTTTGTTTTAATGGATACATTAGTTCCATTAGCTGCTAATATTTTCCCAGATTCCAAAATTGCTCAAGGGTTAGAAATGGGTAGAACTAAAGCCACTGCAGTAATAACTCAAGTATTAGGACCTGAATTTTCTACTGAATTAATTGAGTCCCTCAAGAAGACAGGCTGCTACTTTTCGCTAATGAGACAACAGATACATCTTCAAAAAAACAATGTGCAATTACTGTTATATACTGTGATCACGAATTCAACATCAAAACTGCATTCTTTGATATGGTTGAACCGGCCTCTAGTTCAGCGGAAAGCTTATTCAATTGTTTAAAAAAATGCATTGACGACAAAAATATTCCTCTAAGTAACTTTGTTGGTTTTTCTTCTGATACAACCAACTCAATGGTTGGTGAACATACTTCAGTTTTTTCTCGTCTAAAAAAGGAATTTCCATATATTGTGTGTATCAAATGCTCCTGCCACAGTATTCATCTTGTAGCTTCCAAAGCTTGCTTGCATCTGCCAAGATCATTAGAAGATGCATTACGAAACATTGGCTCGCATTTCTCCCGGAGTGGTAAAAGACAAAAACAGTTATTGGAAATGCAAGAATTTTTCAGTGTCAAGATTCATAAAATTTTAAGCCCTGCTACCACTAGATGGCTTTCATTAAAGCAATGTGTTGACAGGACTTTGGAGCAGTTACCTGCACTCATTCCATACTTCACTACAGAAGTCTTCGAAGATCCTTCAAAGACAACTGAGGAAATTTTATCTGTGTTAAAAAATGATTTAATGATTATTTATTTAGAATTTTTGTCATATACATTGGAGTTGCTCATAAATTTCAATATTCTTTTTCAATCAGACGTGCCTTTATTGCACCGCTTGAAGCCTGAAGTTAAAAAACTATTACAAACAATATACTCACATTACATGAAATTTGAATTCAGCAAGAAAGATCCGATTACTGTTAATCATCAACACCCAAACAATTTCTTGCCTCTTGAGAAACTTTATATTGGTGTAAAAGCTAGTGAATCAATTCAAACATTTTTAGAGAAACATCCAGAAGCTTCTGCTAAATCTGAAATAGACAATGTTAAAAAAACATGTATGAAGTTTTATATTGAAGTGGCTACTCAAATTAAAACCAGATTCGATTTTTCAGATCCAATTTTTCAATTTATAAGCATTGTTGATCCACCGTTTGCACAATCTTTTGAAACTAAGCAGCTGAGTGAAGTGATAAAGCGCTTCCCATATGTGGCGAACGTCATCGATAAACAAAAATTGGACATTGAATGGATGGATCATGCTCTTTTAGACCATGAAAGTTTGGGGTTAGATAAAAAACTTCCAGCATCACAATATTGGAAACAAGCTTTTTCTCTGAAAAATATAAATGGCGAGTGCAAGTATCCAAATTTAAAAATATTGATTACACTTTTGCTTGTTTTACCCTTTTCTAATGCTTCTGTGGAACGCACATTCAGCAGTTTGAAAAAAATTAAGACTCAAGACAGGAACTGCTTGAAAACAGAAACTGTTGTAGGTTTGATGGCGACTAAAAATGGGATTGTAGATCAAGGCGGTTGTGTTGCATTTGAGCCTACAAATACTATGTTAACTAGAAAAGTCCTGTACGACAATAAAAACTAAATTTGTTGCACTGCTAACTGATGCTTGATGGATTGTTGCGTGAAAATAGACAATTTCTGAATAATTAACTGATGTTCATTGTATGTGATTTTTCATAAAATGTAACAATGAGAATGGTAATAAATTCTCTGTAATTTATCTCCCAATTCTTTGTTTATTTTCATTGTTAACTTAAACATAATATATAAATCCGTATATGTGACATAAATTTTGCATATCCTGGTTTTTTTTTCTTGCGGCTGGACTGATCGCCTGAAATTTTGATAATCAATACAAATAAATTATTAAGTTTTGTTCCTAATCAAGGTAAGTCGAAAATTAGTAATTGTTTTGTCAGTCACTGTATCGCAACAGTTTAATGGGGGGGGGGGGGAAGGGGTGGTAGAGAGCAAAAAAAAAAAAAAAAACGTCGCCAAGGAGTCCCTTACCCACGCCCCCCCCCCCCCTTTTCTCTGTATCCGTCACCGGGCTGGTTTTGTATAATTGGATTGGATTTTGTATAATTTCAAGGAGCCGTCGGTATAAAATGAGTTGGCTCGACTGGCAGCGCTGAGTACAGTACACTCTTCACATAGCTACAAAACATTCAGGGCAGTCCGCGGAAGGTTACCGAACAGTACGGACATGGGTTAGGTTGGCAGGGTGCTGAGGCACAAGCCTCTACTTGTATGAGTGGATAGTGTGAAAGTTTGGAAATATATGACTATAGAGTCTTAGTAGTAGAAGAACTTTTGTGAAGATTCATGTTTTGATTTGCTTTGCGCCAAGTTGGTAGCGTAGGGTCTAGAGCACTCGCTCCGCGTGCTGAAGGTCGCCGGTTCGAGTCCCTGTGTGTGTTAATGTGGTGTTCATACATAGAAGCTAAGCTACAATATACTGCAGAACAGATTCACTGGGAGATTAAAAATAACCACATTGAGCTGGCTGTATGGCTTTAGTTGCCGAATGCCATAAAAAGTTTACGCAATAAATGGAGTTAAGTGCACTTTCGTATTATTATTTGTGACAGTAATAGTACCCCGATAAATTTGGTTTATATTTTGACGGTGCGGCCCGGTGTCGGTCTGCTGTCGGGCTGGTCGATATGGAGAACTGTATGGAAAAAGTTCGGAAATTTCCGGTCCTTTACGACTAAATATTGTTTAAACGTTACGGATTGCTTTAGAAGTGTGTCATTTCTTTTTTTTCAGCCTCACTTCAGGTTCATCAGATATTCGTAAAATGTAGTTAGAACCCTTGCATGTTCGCATTAACAAATCAAATCTTTGCCAGTGGTGAAAGTCGATTTTAAGGACTGTAAAAATTGCATCCGAGATCCGGATTTTGAACCGGGGACCTTCCGTACCCAAATCACTCGCCGCAAGAATCTGAATCTAGAAGTAATGGAAAATATGTATTCAATCATATAATAAAGTACATTTGTGTTTTGGCATGGCAAAAATAAATTATAAGTACGTTTATTTTATTATGTTTGAATAATAATTTTTGATTATAACCAGATTTGTCTCTTGTCTCAGAACGTTACGGCGTACAATTGGGGAAATGAAAGTCCCTGGTTAAAATCTCTGTCTCAGCTGTAATTTTTATGTATCGTAAAATTGACATTCACCTCTGGAAAAGCTTTGATTTGTTAATAAAATGCTAGGACGCTCCGTGTTACGAATTTCACGTTAATCTGTAGTTTTCCTTTTCAAATTAGGTGACAACGATAGAGGTGTACTGCGCAGCCGATAAGTAACTCCGTGACTGGAATTTTTATATCACATGAAATTATTATTATTTTACGGAATCTTTGCGGTATGCATTAAAATAAAAATGTATAATAATCTTATTCTTTTTGTTAAAAAAATATTGAGTGACTCGAAAAGGAACTTCAACCAAAACAAACACGTTAAATGTGAAGTGAGTGACGCTTGACATTTAATCGTGACTATATAGAATTACACGAAAATCTTTCAATACAGTGTGACGACCATTTGTTAAATCAATTTTGGAATACTTTTTTTGTTCATAAGAGATCAAACAATTAGGAGATAACAGGAGTCACACAAAAAAAGTTTTTTAACGTACTTTATTACCTTCGTAGATTATAAAGTACAGTACTCTATAATAAAGTACGGGTGGTAGCCGCAGCTACGATACCAAAATCACTTTTAAGGTAATTTTTTAACATTAATTCCGTGAAACAGCCAAGTGTATTACGTTAAAGGAGACCGAACAGGAACCCGTCCGTCACACGGCCGTGCTACGGACCAGTGTGGACGCGAGGGGGGCGAGCCGACACACGGCCGAGTGACGGTGCGGTGCGGGCCAGGTGCGGTGCGGTCTAGAGTGGCCCGACCTTAATCCAGAAGCTAAGCTGTGACAGATCAACAACAGTCAAAACCGGAGCGCTACTGACCTGAGGTGATTGGACCGCTGCGCGCTGGTGTGAATGTGCAACAGTCAGGACAATCCAGAAAAACAATTGTAAAAATATGCCAAGTCTCGCGCTCATATAGTGACAAAAAATTATGAGATCTTCGCTTTTATTCACTTCACTTTGTGAAACAGAATGCTTTTTCTCAGTGATATAGATTTTATTTAGAATTAAAAAAATCTGGTGACTTTGCCATTGTGCATGCTATGTTTTAGTAAACATAAATAAATACCTTACATGCATTGCTTTATCAAACTTACAAATACATAAAAGCCAAGATTTCCGTAACACTTTTTCGAATTTGACAAGTATATATTATGCCTTCCATTTCAGTAAAAATTATGACATGTATAATCAAGTCATCTTAATTTTTATTTAAATAAAATAACACCGAGAGAAATTATTCTGTAAAAAAATGAATACTGACTGTACTCAGTGTAAATATCATAACTTTTTGTCACTACATGAGCACGAGACTTGGCATATTTTTAAAAGAATTGTTTTTCTGGGATGTCATTTCTTTTTGTAAGTTTATCGTTTATTCTGAACCGTCACTCAGATGTGATGATTCGATTCGAAAATCGGTGAATAAGAAAATTTTAGAATTGACGACAGGAGTATACGTGAGAGAAAGCATACTGGTCGTCAAGCTACCATCGACTACGTCTTAGCACCGCAATGGAAGATCGTCGTATTGTGCACTAATCACATCGTAAACCCTTTTGCCTCACATTCGGGAGAATGCTGGTTCGAATTCCCTTCCGGGCATCCAGACTTAGGTTTTCTATGGTTTCCCCAAATCACTCCAGGTGAATGCCGGGATGCTCCCTTTAAAAGGCTATGGCCGAACTGCCTCTCGTTCCTTGCCCCCATTCCTTCACCGCCACTAATAACCTTTTGGCAGTCATTGGGTACTGCCGACAGAACCAAGAATATAAAACTATGAATATCACACGCGCAACATGTCATACTTACAGCTACAGATGTACTAAATAATGACTTGGAGACATGGATTCTATTGGCTGCTCTAACCCGGTAGTGCTACCAGATACAAGGGACTTGCAGTTTAACGTGGAATCTGAACCACGGAAGCGTTCTGGCGTGCTTCACATTACACAGCAAGCTATGCCAGAGGTGAAGGTCGGGTTAATAGTTTATGAAAATCCCCACTGAGACAAAGATTCGAACCGGAGACCTTTCGCTCGCCAATCAGATACCTTAACCACTGAGCCACCAGATCGCAACAGGTATTAGTTAACATTACCATGTTGGTAATTCGAACTCATAAGACATTTCCCATTCAAAAATCGCCGAATGCACCTAAAGAAGTTTTCACTTCAAAAACTAAAATTCTAACTTAGTTCACAATCCGAAGGTTGGTATAATCTTCCCGTAGGAGTCGTATCAAGCTATTGTGTCAGAGGCAAGAAGGCTAATTCCTTTCTTCAGGGGCCTGCAGTTTAACATGGAATTAGAACCACGGAACGTACCGGCGTAGCTCATATGCAATTCCTAAAAGTTCCTACTCACTGCGGGATTTGAACCCTCGACCGGAGGAATAACCTTCGTAAATGAGCGCCTTAACCGCTGAGCTAACAGACCGCCTTGTTTTGAAATATATGTGTGCTACCTAATGTCAAAATCGGATAAAAACTGTGTGCTTGCATAAAGATTTTACCCACTCGAAAAGCGTCCAACGCGCATATCATTCGCGCAACAGGTGGCAAGTCGGTGACGTGACGTCACAAACTCATTGATTTACCCCCGTCCAAACATCGCGTAACGCGCCTATAGAAGTTTTCTTTTCAAAAGTAAACCCTTTTTATGGCTTTACGCCTCCTCGTGGTCACTAGAAGCGGGCAAGAAACGGGAAGGAATTCGACCATGGAATTTTAAAGGGACCATGCTGGCATTCACCTGGGGTGATTTAGGAAACAATGGAAAACCCAAATTTGGATGGCTGGACGAAGATCCCAAAAGGAAGGCTAGAGAGTTACCGCTCACACACCACCCCTTGACATCTGCGCCTATCATCCGAGAACAAGTAATGGACTTCCTACCGATATCGCAACAACACAAACGGCTGTGTTTGGAATGGTTTCAAGACCGGGATGCATGGACTGCTGACAAATGACGTGTTCAGCGATCAATCGTTGTTCTGCGCTACCCCGGATTAACATTATTGGCGAGTTTGGTGGCGATCTGTGGAGAGGTCCCATGCCTCCAATGTTTTGTAGAGGCACAGCGGTGTTACTCCTGGTTCACGGTGCCATAGGGCATTGGAACCGTAGGGTATAACTTCAGGCCATGGTTGATAATTATTGAGGGAACTCTGACGGCAGACCGGATTGTCAAAGACATACTACGTCCTCATGCGTTCCTCTCGTTCGTCAGTATCATGGTGCCAGTTTTCAATAGACCAATGCTCGTCCACACACACACGTGTCGCTGTGAACTGTCTGCGTGATTCTGAGGTAAACCCGTGGCGAGCAATATCCCCAGAACTGCCCCCGATAGAACATTTGTTGGACCAGATGGAATGTCAACTCTGTACTTGTGTCAGTATCCAAGAAATCAAGGGCTAGTTACAACAGTTGTGGGTCAGCTTGCCACAGGAGAAAATTTGACTCGATTTTGTAAACAGTGAAGTAACATCACATACCCACGAATTTTCATTTAGTTTTCCCTTCCCTTTTTGGTGCTTCACTTTTTGTCAGGAAGTATCGCAAATTTGTCTCATCTGGTATGTAACCATTAGCCACTCCAGATTCAATCTAAACAACATTTGTAGTTTTGTAATCGCGGAGTATTCACAGATATCTAAAACATTTGCGGTAATGTTATATATAAGAGACAGCAGGGTAGCAGGGAATATTTGAAACAACTAAACAAGGACTTAATAACAGCAAAGAAAGTGGCTAAAGATGGGTTTATGAAGAGTATTGTCAGTGCAGGAGGACCACTGACTAATGCATCTGGAAATTTCTATGGCTATATCAGGAAACTGAGGGGAAGGGAGGGTGTAGAGATACTCATAGATAAGGATGGAGAAGTAGTTACTGAGGATTTGAAAAAGCAGAGATTTTAAGTAACTGGTTTAGTGAGAGTATTAGGGACAATGAATCAGAAACGGGAAGGTCTAATTCGGAGAACGAGCTTAACAATACGATTAGAAATTAAGATACTAAAAAATTTGAAATTCATCCTGAAGAAATCATGAAGGAAATAAGCAAGCTGAAAAAACATAAGGGGGCTGGTGCAGATAATATTACTACAGATATCTTAAAGATAGCTGGATGTGACATAGTACCTTATCTTGAAATATTATTTAAATTGAGTCTGGATACTTAGTAGATGTCTAAGGCCGGTCGGCGCCATCAAAGGGATTCTAGGGGTCAGGGCGCGTGACCTAATTACAATAAATCATCAACACCTGTCATCAAGCTGCAACAAGGCCATTAATCACCAGGACCACCCACGTCGCGCAGGTGTTCGCCTGGAAGGGGAGTGAACCCGCTTGTGGCCAGTTTTTTCCCCCCTCCCCCCTCCCCGCCGCACACGTGCCACGCAGGTGTGCGCCTGGCCACGTGCCACTTCTTATGGACAGCGGGTCGACGCCAACTTCTGCTCAGTTTGTGGTCATTCCCGCCCCCGCCCCCGTCGCAGCGGACGCAGGTGTGCGCCTGGCCACGTGCCACTTCTTAACCCGAGTTAGAGGTCATAAATCGTCTAAATATCACGCGGTCATGGTACTAAACCTCAATTACTTGGTCTTACGCTCGAAATACAGTACAATATTCACTTTTTCTTTTTATTTTAGGGTCCTGGCATCGGTATTTTAGGGCAAGTATTACATTCTTAATTTGTACTAGTGGTGTGAGGTATCGTTTAATATCTACATTTTCTCACTATTCTAATGCCGTTTATTTCAATTAAATCGGAGTACTGGTTCAGATGATATGATTCTAACGTTTTGAGCTGAGTAGACTCGCCGGGCGGGCCCACAGAGGTGGAGCGGAAGCTATTAGTCAGCCGCGATACGCCACCGCGCCGACCCCGCGCAGGCGCAGCTGCGACCCCGCAGACGGATAGCAGAGAGAGGGAAAGAAACACCCTCTAAGAAACACGATTCCTTACGCCAGACGTTTTAAAAATCGCTTTGTCAGTCTAATTCATATGTATACCATCTGGAGTGTACTGCACGCTGTCCCCGATCACATTTTTCGAACTGTTATAAAATTTACGTTACTAATAATCAATTTTTTTGTACATGTGTTTATAATTAGCTGTTTACAATTATAGTACCCTACCGATAGAAATTCTATGATAATCAGATTTTTCGCCGATTCCACTTACAGAAGTGAATAGCACGGTTAGTTTTCATACTTATAGAATATTCGATTGCAGAGATTTCAAGAGTCAGAAGACTTGATGAAACCGAATGATAGCAAAGTAAACAACTACATTGATGTTTTTGGTTTTGGAAAAGTTTTTTTTACTGATATTACTGCGTATTCTTTCGTATTAGATTTTCTGCTACAAGCAAAATGAAACAACTCTTTCGTCCTTCAGTTGAAAGAAATGATGAGGTTGTATACAAATGACCATTTTGTTTTACTTCAAGGTATTTTGGAAAGTTTTTCTGGGGGTTATTTACGTTTTTCTGCAGCCGTCGCCCTCTTTAATGAATAACTGTGAGAATTCTGTGACAGAGCGTGGTGGGTGAGGACGCAAGATTCGAATCCTCGGCCGCCCATTTGGATTTTGAATCTCATGTTTTCACGAAATCGTACAAATATGTACCTAGGTGAATGTGTATGAATGTTTTGTAAATAGTGTTTGAGTGAAGAGGACAAATCGCGCATCTCTTTTTCAAAAAAAAAAAAATCAAGAACTTGAACTAGTATTTCAACGCCACAAGGACACTAATTGACGTCTCCAACGCAGCAATGTAAGCAGACGGGTTATAGATTCACGACTTTAATCTCTGTTGCATCAGCTCAGGAGGTGAAGGGATTTACCGATATCTATTATAGCTTTGAGATTTAAAGGCTCTTCAAACATGGTTTTTCTACGTTTCGTCGCGTAATCTAACATACTTAAGAGGTGTGTACAAATTTAAAATATAATGTGAATTCAGCATAAACAAGCAAAAAAAAAAAGTTCAAAATATCGAAAACTACAACAGAAAAATCACAAAAATAATATAAAACAAATAAATTTTGTCTGATTTCGGAGAACAAGTACCAGTTGTGCAGTGCTGTTTATTTGTCTTCTTTAAATGAAGTACAAGCGCATCCAGGCGTGGAACAACACGTTATTAAATTTATGACAACAGAAAACGAAAAACTATCAGAAACTTGTGGAAGATGTGAAAGACAGTTTAATGAGGAACCGCTGTCAAATATAGGCGTTATAAAGGGTATAAAGCTTTCCAATAGAACAGAGACCGTGTTGAAAATGAGCTTATCCTCTTCGTCCGAAAACATCCACAATAGAAGGGTTTCTCAAGAATTACGCAGGCTACGAGAATTAAATCTTCAAATAAATGATAAAAGAGTCTCCAGTCTCCGGTTCGAATCCCTGTCTCGGCGCTGATTTTCATTGGCCCTTAACCCGACCTTCACCTCTGGCACAGCTTGCTGTGTAATGTGAAGTACATCAGAACGCTTCCATGGTTCGAATTTCCCGTTAGACTGTAACTTTCCTAAACGCGCTAGAATTCCAGGTAAAACTGTAGGTCTCCTACAACAGGTAGTATTACCGGGTTAGTTTAAGCAGGCTAAGACAGGGGCGGAATGCGCAGTCGGTTAAAACTCTGCACCAGGTCGTTACGAGTCTTTGCCTTTAGTACACTCTTTTATCATTTATTTGAAGATTTAATTCTCGTAGCCTGCGTAATTCTTGAGAAACTCTTCTATTGTGGGTGTTTTCTGACGAAGAGGATAAGCTCATTTTCAACACGGTCTCTGTTATATTGGAAAGCTTTATACCCTTTATAACGCCTATATTTGACAGCGGTTCCTCATTAAACTGTCTTTCACATCTTCCACAAGTTTCTGATAGTTTTTTCGTTTTCTGTTGTCATAAATTTAATAACGTGTTGTTCCACGCCTGGATGCGCTTGTACTTCATTTAAAGAAGACAAATAAACAGCACTGCACAACTGGTACTTGTTCTCCGAAATCAGACAAAATTTATTTGTTTTATATTATTTTTGTGATTTTTCTGTATGTTAGGTTACGCGACGAAACATAGAAAAACCATGTTTGAATAGCCTTTAAATCTCAAAGCTATAATAGATGTCGGTAAATCCCTTCACCTCCTGAGCTGATCCAACAGAGATCAAAGTCGTGAATCTATAACCCGTCTGCTTACATTGCTGCGTTGGAGACATCAATTAGTGTCCTTGTGGCGTTGAAATACTAGTTCAAGTTCTTGATTTTTTTTTGACAAAGAGATGCGCGATTTGTCCTCTTCACTCAAACACTATTTACAAAACATTCATACACATTCACCTAGTTACATATTTGTGCGATTTCGTGAAACCATGAGATTCAAAATCCAAATGGGCGGCCGAGGATACGAATCTTGCGTCCTCACCCACCACGCTCTGTCACAGAATTTTCACAGTTATTCATTAAAGAGGGCGACGGATGCAGAAAAACGTAAATAACCTCCACAAAGACTTTCCAAAATACCTTGAAGTAAAACAAAATGGTCATTTGTATACAACCTCATCACTTCTTTCAACTGAAGGACGAAAGAGTTGTTTCATTTTGCTTGTAGCAGAAAATCTAATACGAAAGAATACGCAGTAATATCAGTAAAAAAAACTTTTCCAAAACCAAAAACATCAATGTAGTGGTTTACTTTGCTATCATTCGGTTTCATCAAGTCTTCTGACTCTTGAAATCTCTGCAACCGAATATTCTATAAGTATGAAAACTAACCGTGCTGTTCACTTCTGTAAGTGGAATCGGCGAAAAATCTGATTATCATAGAATTTCTATCGGTAGGGTACTATAATTGTAAACAGCTAATTATAAACACATGTACAAAAAAAATTGATTATTAGTAACGTAAATTTTATAACAGTTCGAAAAATGTGATCGGGGACAGCGTGCAGTACACTCCAGATGGTATACATATGAATTAGACTGACAAAGCGATTTTTAAAACGTCTGGCGTAAGGAATCGTGTTTCTTAGAGGGTGTTTTTTCCCTCTCTCTGCTATCCGTCTGCGGGGTCGCAGCTGCGCCTGCGCGGGGTCGGCGCGGCGGCGTATCGCGGCTGACTAATTGCTTCCGCTCCACCTCTGCGGGCCCGCCCGGCGAGTCTACTCTGTCAGGATCGTAATGGATATATATGTTTATTTAAAGGAAATTAGAATATTTCATTGGAATTCATTTCAGTAGCGAGCAGGCCAGTTTACGCACGCGCGAGCTGAGTGCAGTGTTGTTTGTTAGGAATGTGCTGAGACGCTGACTCGATCGATATTACTGGTTGGAACTGACTCTCTGACGTCAATAAAGTTCACCTTCGAGGTAGCAACGAATTATTAGCACTCACTCTACGGGCAGTCATCAACGAGTAGATAGCTCATTCTGCGCGGGCAGATTTCATCAGCCAGTATGGGTTCCTAACAGTAAAACCGACTCTCTTCGCTCAAGTCTGTTCACCATGTAGGCCCTGCAAGATCATGGGGGCGGCATACCATCAGCCATTTAGCTTGCCATCCAATTATACAATAATCCATTAGTCTACGAGTTGTTACTCATTAAGATGCAATTAGCATCTTAGATAGGCGCTGTCGGGAGGATCCTCGCAGTCATGTTATCGGCTGTATGTTCACGGCTTTCAATGACATTAAATGGGACCTCATAACCGCTAGATGCCTGTTATCATTCATAATAGGATAGAATCTCAGCTGGTCATCTAACACGTACCAGCCTTCTCATATCCTGGTTGCCGAACCTACTAATCGGCTGGTGTCACATTATTCCTGACAAATTACATCTTATTAATTAGCCCACAAGACGCAAGAGCTCAAGATCATCAAGATAGAAGAGACTTCTACAGCTGCAAGAACGCCACGAGGTTAGTTAAACTCTCCTCTAGAGTCCCACCACAGTTAAAGTCCACAACGAACCCAAATCTATCCCTCGGCTACCCTGTCAGTCCTGTCAGTCAGATAGGGCTTTTACACTGGTGTCAGAAGTGGGATTCGTCATGTTATCGTACACTGGCGATCAAAACTGTGGGATGGAGTCGAAATCTGGACTTCTA